>JAPXFY010000017.1:81875290-81927790 GCA_030674185.1 Monoplex corrugatus
ACACTGGTAAGGTGACCACCACCACCACCACCATGGCTGGAGACAGACACACTGGTAAGGTGACACCACCACCACCACCACCATGGCATGGAGACAGACTGATGTAGTGCCAGACACTGGTAAGGTGACCACCACCACCACCACCATGGCTGGAGACAGACACACTGGTAAGGTGACCACCACCACCACCACCACAGCATGGAGACAGACTGATGCAGAGACAGACACACTGGTAAGGTGACCACCACCACCACCACCATGGCATGGAGACAGACTGATGTAGTGCCAGACACTGGTAAGGTGACCACCACCACCACCACAGCATGGAGACAGACTGAAGCAGTGACAGACACACTGGTAAGGTGACCACCACCACCACCACCACAGCATGGAGACAGACTGAAGCAGTGACAGACACTGGTAAGGTGACCACCACCACCACCATGGCATGGAGACAGACTGATGCAGTGACAGACATACTGGTAAGGTGACCACAACCACCACAGCATGGAGACAGACTGAAGCAGTGACAGACACACTGGTAAGGTGACCACCACCACCACCACCCACCACCATGGCATGGAGACAGACTGATGCAGTGACACACACTGGTAAGGTGACCACCACCACCACCACCACCATGGCATGGAGACAGACTGATGCAGTGACACACACTGGTAAGGTGACCACCACCACCACCACCACGGTATGGAGACAGACTGATGCAGAGACAGACACACTGGTAAGGTGACCACCACCACCACCACCATGGCATGGAGACAGACTGATGCAGTGACAGACACTGGTAAGGTGCACCACCACCACCACCACCACCACCACCAATTGGCATGGAGACAGACTGATGCAGTGACAGACACACTGGTAAGGTGACCACCACCACCACCACCATGGCATGGAGACAGACTGATGCAGTGACAGACCACTGGTAAGGTGACCACCACCACCACCACCATGGCATGGAGACAGACTGATGCAGTGACAGACACTGGTAAGGTGACCACCACCACCACCACATGGCATGGAGACAGACTGATGCAGTGACAGACACCTGGTAAGGTGACCACCACCCCACCACCACATGGCATGGAGACAGACTGATGCAGTGACAGACACACTGGTAAGATGACCACCACCACCATCACCACCACCACCACCATAGGCATGGAGACAGACTGATGCAGTGACAGACACACTGGTAAGGTGACCACCACCACCACCACCCCATGGCATGGAGACAGACTGATGCAGTGACAGACACACTGGTAAGGTGACCACCACCACCCCCACCATGGCATGGAGACAGACTGATGCAGTGACAGACACACTGGTAAGGTGACCACCACCACCACCACCACCACCATGGCATGGAGACAGACTGATGCAGTGACAGACACACTGGTAAGGTGACCACCACCACCACCACCACCACATGGCATGGAGAGAGACTGATGTATTAACAGACACACCGGTAAGGTGACCACCACCACCACCGCCACCATCACCACCACCATGGCATGGAGACAGACTGATGCAGTGACAGACACACTGGTAAGGTGACCACCACCACCATGGGATGGAGACAGACGTAAGTTAACAAAACTAGCAGAGTAAATGCGTTTGAGAGGGAGCGAGGGATTCATAAACATCTTCATGTCAATTCATACGATCTATAGAATCAATCAGTTGCTAACAGACAACCTCACATTAAGACTATTTTCATTTCAATGCTTCTGTTAGTTATTTTTATACTTTTTACTTCTCTCACTTCCCCGAAGTTTCACCTCCCCTTCCCCCTTCCCTTTTGTATTCAGACTAGGGATAGTCAGTGAATACTTATTTTGGTGTAGCCATGGTAACAATAGCTCATGGGTCAATGTCTCTCTTCACAGTCAGCAAAGACTTATCCTGATGTAGTCGTGGTAACAACAGCTCAGCTGTAAACATACCACTTCACAGCAGTAAAATCTTCCATTGCCCTAGACATAGTAATTTACTAAATGACCTGATCAAGTTAATCAAGCTTTGTGGTAGCTGCTTCTTAACTCTAAAAACATAATGTTCCTGTACTTATGTATGCATCTATAGAACTTTTTTTTATAGGCATGCAAACACACGCACTGTCTCTTTCACACACACACACAACACACACACACACACACACACACACACACACAACACACACACACACAGTCACACACACACACACACTCACAGTCACACACACACACACACACAGAAGTTAAAAAAAAAGCTGGCAGCTCAAGTCACTGTGAAGGACTGCCAATGCCTTTTTCTTTAAATAATCAATCAAACAAAAAACAAAATCAGATCTTCAGGCTTTTTAACTTTACTGGCAATCAGCGCAGCAAACAGTCCCCCCACCAAGTGAGCAAACACCAACAAAAGGGAACATGTTATAACAAACACAATTTCTGCCTAAGTAAGTAACTGGTGTGCATGCCAGTTAGTGTCAATGTCATTAGCCAAAAGTGTCAGCCAAAAAAAAAAAAAAAATGTGTGTGTGTGCTGACTGACAGGCACAGCCCTCACCCCCCAACTGGTTTCCACATCATTTGTGCAAACACCATGCCCCTGAAATCTATGCAAACACACTTGCCTTCCCTGTGTGCTATTTCAGTATCTGGCACAGACAGGTGGGTGGTAGTGGCGACTGGAAGAAGAACCCCCCTAGAACTACTAGGACGAAGGTAAGTGTTTTCTTTCACATAACAATCCAGCAAAAACTGATCACTTGGACTAAAATCAACACAAAATTTACAACAACACAAGCCACTTTTAGACTAAAATCAACAGAAAGGTTTACAATAATACACGACACTATTAGTATTACACATTCTTGAACCAATAACTAAACAGAGGTACTATATACACTAAAAGACTTAGTAAAACAGAAAAGTTTTATCAACAAAATATACTACAGACTAAAACTTAGTAAAACTAAAAGACTTAGTAAAACAGAAAAGTTTTATCAACAAAACAGTAACAGTAATACTACTATAGTAATATAAAATCACAGCGACTTCTTACAAAGCCAGAATTATGTGGATATACTGTAAATCATTTACGATCTATAGACGTAACCATGAAATCATTTAGTTCAATACAACACAACTGTATAAGACCAGGACAGAAATAAACTGAAAATTCAAAGTTAAATACTTAAAATAGTAACACTATGACTATGATCATTAGTGACTATCCTGCAAAGTTTCGTCTTGATCACTGCTTCGAATAAAGTGTGTGTGTGTGTGTGTGTGTGTGTGTGTGTGTGTGTGTGTGTGTGTGTGTGTGTGGTGTGTGTTGTGTACATTGTGTGTGTGTGTGTGTGTGACACATGTGTGTGTGTGTGTAGTGTGTGTGTGTTTGTGTGTGTGCGCATGCATATGAGATCAGATACATATTATTAATGCACACTCATGCATGTATGCATGCACCCTAAAACAGCTGCACATATATAGTATACTGTATTCACTTGGTCACAGTTGGTGACATGGTGTATACAATATTTGGAATTACTTGGTGACATGTTAATGGTGTATGCAATGTTTGTGTTTCTGTACATAGTGACTAAAACTCCGGTTCATTCACCAGCATTTGAATTCAGCAACATAAAAAAACTATACAAAAATAATGATACATACACTTGCATGCCATTTTCTGTTTTGAATTCTATGCACTTTCCCCACTCCCCACCCCATCCCCCAACTAGCATGGTACTTATCTGAGCACAGACACAGAGATTTCGTTCTCTTTTTAAATAACTTATGGAACTAAAAAGATGGGACAAATGATTGAAAACCGACCAAGAGGCATCAAAAGGAATCTTTTTGTACCTCTGCAAGATCTTGACTTAGCAGACTCCCTGGTACTGGTCTCCCACACTGACCAAGACATTCAGGAGAAAAGATCGTATCTCAACACCTTCGCACAAATAGCAGGCCAAAAAAATCACCAGGAAGAAAACGGATGTGTTAACACTGAACATCCCAAACCCATCACCAATCCCAAGTAGATGGGGCACACCTACCCACAAGTCTGAAGAGTTCAACTAACTAGGCAGAACCGTCAAACATGATGAAGGAGCAAATAGAGACACAGAAAGCTAATCTAAAGACTTTCAGAATGCTGAACAAGGAGTGGAGATCCCCCCAGCACAGCATCGACACCAAACTGACACTGTGCGAAGCTGTGTCCTCTTTACCCCCCTTTGTGGCTCAGAATGCCAAAGGATGACAGAGTGATTTTACTAAGCTATCAACCTTTCAGTTCACAAAACAGAACTCCAACGAATAACAATACTGATAAATCTTCTGGCAGAACGCTATCTCCAACCTACTCGCTCAATGCAAGACAATCTGGTCATAATGAACATATCACAAAAAAATGATGGGCACATCATCTGAAGAGAGCACGATACTCATAACATCACCTGCATTGCCCTTCACTGGACACCAGAAGGAGAACTTAAGACCCTGACTCATACCCAGGGTAGGTACAAAGGCTGGTCCAGAACTGATCATGATACGAGTGGAGGGTCTTCATTACTGCCTAACACACCAAATGGCATACTGGGAGACACTGGACATAATGGACTGTTCAATGACTGCTCCCTTGTGTCCACAAACTACACAATAAGGAGATGATACAACAGACTATTCAATGACAGCTCCCCTGTATCCACAAGCAAGACAATATGAGACACTGGTCATTGTGGACTGTTCAATGACAGCTCCCCTGCATCCACAAACCACATAACAGGAGACACATGATGAAGTGGAAGTGGACTGTTCAGTAACTGCTCCTCTGTGTCCACAAGCTACAAAATACAGGGACACTGGACTTAGTGGACTGTTCAACGACTGCTCCCGTGTCCACAAACAACACACTACAGAGACACTGGACACAGACGGCTGCTGAATGATTGCTTCTCTTTGTCCAGAAACTACATAACATAGTGGCACTGGATACAGTGGTCTGCTGCATGTGTTAGTGCGACATACTGTAACAGTCTATGGTAAAGGTTCATTACAGAGGCCAGACTAGTGTACAGCGCAGCTCCAGCCTTCAAATACGCCTACACTACTACAGGTATGGGTTTGTGTCTGCATAAAGAAAAACCGTATACACAACATCCAGTCCCCCCTGGAGTGGATACCTGACCCTGTACAAAGATGGGGAACATGAAGCAACAAGGAAGTAGAGACAGACTCAGCCCACATAATGCTGGTCCCAAGAAAAATTGAGATTTCTACCACTTCACTACCTTACCACTAGGTATGGGGAAAATATTTGCAGTCTTCTTAACCATTCCAGAAAGTATTAGACTATGATACTATTTTTTTTTTAATGTATACTAGTACAGCTGTGTAATCTCTGGTCATATTGAAATGTATCATAATGTATGTCACAATAGACTGTATGCAATAAACTGTATAACACAGAATTGATATGTTTTACTTTTATGTCTAGAAATACTGCACTTCTGGTTTGAGGCCAATGGATGTATCTTTGCTCAGTAATAAGTTAACTTTCAGAGAAACGTGTGTGTGAGTGAGTGAGTGAGTGAGTGAGTGAGTGAGTGAGTGAGTGAGAGAGAGAGAGAGTGTGTGTGTGTGTGTGTGTGTGTGTGTGTGTGTGTGTGTGTGTGTGTGTGGTGTGTGTGTGTGCGTGTGTGTGTGTGTGCGTGTGTGTGTGTTGTGTTATGTGCGCACACATGAGTGTGTGAGTTTGTATAAAAAAAATTTTATGTCTCAGTAGCTGCATGAACTTTCATTAATCAATGTTAATCAGACACATATTAGAATGCATGTTACATGATGCACATATGATTGGATCATGGGCAATTTTCACTTTTATTACCTTTGATTTGGTTGGTGTGGCTGTTTTTTGTTTGTCAATAGGGTAATTTGATTTGGCAGGCTGATAGATTGCTTGCTTGATTTGTTTCTTCATTTGCTGTTGTTGTGGTATTTAAATTTAATTTAATTTTTCATATAATTTGCATCCTTCACTGTCAACGCACTGACAACCTTCAATTATTTCAATCTTTCCAAAAAATAGTTTTTGCCTAACTCACACCTCTTTGGGTTCAATAAATATGCATCAGTAATTTTTTTTAAACCAACAAAGTACACATACACAAATTGCTGAAAAATAAAAATATGGAAGAAATACTTTTGATAATCACCCAAGATGTAATTGCTGACACATATTCACACACACACCACACGCCACACACACACGCATGTACACAAACACACACACTCTACTTTGAGCAGTTCTGTTGTTGTTGTCCTAAATCTTGCGAATTTGTTTCTTCATTAGTCTTTTGTGTCTGCTTCACAAAGGCCAGCTGGCTGAAAATTTGAATCTGTCTTGTTCTGTTGGTTATACAGGCCTACTCATTCTATGTTCATGTTTTTGGTTTTTCATTTTTGAGAACATTATCATGACTTTGTTCATTTAAAAAAAATGTGTCCATGTAAATTCAGTGTCATACAACAAATGACAATATCATTAGTACAACCAGATAATAGGTATTTGTGACTCTTGGTACAGCATGTGTAATTAAAGCAATTATTCTGATCCTGCCTTGCATACTAATCTGATTTAGTGATAATCATAAAGCCAACTTTGGGTAACATTACTTAGGCCTATGCTGATGTACCTGAACCACAGACAGAGAGAGAGAGAGAGAGAGAGAGAGAGAGAGAGAGAGAGAGAGAGAGAGAGAGAGAGAGAGAGAGAGAGAGAGAGAGACTCTACACAAAAATATAAACAACGCATGACTACTGGTTTCCTTATCTTGGGGTAGTGAGAGTTGGGGGGGGGGGGGGGAGAGGGCGCGTCTTACTCTTAGTCATGAACTGAGAAAGGAAGCTGGGGGAGAATAACAAAACACTGTAGACGACGACATTGTTAATTAACATTCTTTCTTGGTCTTTTGCGTCTCTGTTTAAAACACACAGCAGGAATCTCACCTTCAACTCCCATCAACGTTGCTTGCACGTACAGTTCTGCTTTTGTTTTGATAGGACAAGCGCGGAGCAACACGGTACCGACTAACCGTGAAAGCGTCTGCTAGCGCATTGTTCATTTGCACATCTGTCCGACTGATCACAAAACTGCTTCTGTATGTAAAGCTCTGGATTGATACGTTTAATGACAGCAATCGTTGATGATACAAACAGTCGTATGAGATGTGAAGAAAGGAAAAGGAAATGGAGAAGGCTTTGGAAAGGCGCCGTCAGCCTTTCTAAACGCAGTGAGGGGTCAGGTCTGCGAACGCAGCAGACGTGAGACGAGATGCCAGCGCTTCGACGACGCGCACCAAGATTGTGCGCATCTTCTGTAATCAAATTCCACGAAATCAAAGATGTTGATCTAAAACAATGCTTACCTTGAAACAAGATGAAAAAACGCAACTTTTGTTAATCCAGTTTTACACATTTAGACTGTAAATTTGCGGAATTCATTTTATTCCACATGCAGGTCAAGCAGCGCCCTCTGCAAAACAAAGAGTGACGAATGGCGGCCAAATTTGCTTTTAGCTTACCTCCCTTAGACCACTTCCACTTTCAGTTTTTCGCAATGCCATCCGAAGTTATGAGTTTGAAATTGATTTACAAACAGCGACAAGTAAGCCAACTGTTTATATATGATTCTAAGCCTTAATCTCTTCCAAACAGACAATGATCAAATCATGCAAACTGCAAACTGATCACATTTCTTTGCGGAAAGTCATCAACAACAATGACGTGTTTTATTATCCTATAGGCTATTATCATTTGTAATTATCCATTATTGTTGTGGTTGTTGTCGTTATCGCTGCTATTGTTGTTGTAAGACAGACTAGAATAAGCCAAAAAAGCATCCAAGTGTACAATCCACAAAAATCTTTTTCGTCTTGTGTTTGATGGTAAATATTACGTCGATTCCTGTGTCGGTCCATACATAGATTCTAGAAAACTTCGACTCTCTTTGACACAACAAACTCTTTATTCCTTCGTCTATCTTAAAACCACACCATTTTGTCCTGCAATGATTCACCCTGGTCTCTGTGTCATCCCAGTCTTCACCTGCCCACCACTCCCCTCAAATACATATGTGGTTTGCCTTTGTTCTCCACAGTTGTTTTGTCGCTGTGACTGAGTGAATGACGAAGAGTGTGCGTTTTGATTTGAGTTATATATCAAGGTCCTATAAATATCATCATCATCTGCAGCAGCAGCTGCAGCAGCATGAGTGGTCATATGGTTTTTGACCTGCGTCTGGAGTGGGTTTTCATGTGGGGTGGAAGATCAGTCCTGCTGTGTTTACTGATAAACGTTAACCACATGAAGAGAAGCTTGACGAACCCAAAGAATGACAACTAAAAATGGCGGGAAAAAGCTGAATCAACTTTGTGTGTTCACCCAGTGTTTCCAGATTAAGACTCTTCATTATCTGTTGTTACGTCTGATCTTTCCAGAAGATGTAACCCACAAAAATTAACTTGTAAAGTCGGAAAAGTAGGTATGTATTTATGAAAATCCGCTTGACAAAGACCACTTCCTGTAAAACTGCAGGGTTTAACTTGTCACACTGAAATTTGTTACAGAAGTCTCGGAAATTCCAACAATGCTGAGAAGATTTTCTTTAATGTAACAAAAGATGAAATTCTTTATTAACAAGATGAACAGCAAGATCTTATATATAGAGTGAATAGTTGAGGTGAAACCTATTATTTGAAGAGAAAGCATGACAGAAAACAAATAAACAAAGAAAGAAGTATTCTATAGACAGATATACAATCAATAGGCTGTCTACTGACCATCACTGATTTGATGTTGCTTAGGCAGCTTGTTTATCTATTCACTTATTGCTTCAACAACAACAACTATACTACTACTTACTACTACTCTCTACTTCATACTACTGCTACTTTTATTACTATACAATCGTAATCAATCACGACTATATCCCCTCGCTGCATGCTACTAGTAACTACATACTTCGTTATATTACTACTACTGTATTACTGTACTGCTGCTGCTGCTGCTACTACTCTACTGCTACTACTTCTACTGTTGCTGGTACTACTACTACTACTGCTGCTGCTGCTGCTGCTACTACTGCTACTACTTCTACTACTGTTGGCTACTACTACTACTGACTGCTACTACTTCTACTACTGTTGCTGCTACTACTACTACTACTGGTGCTGCTACTGCTACTACTTCTACTTTTACTACTGTTGCTGCTACTACTACTACTACTGCTGCTACTAGGGCCTACTACTACTTACCTTTTTTATTATTGATGCTAAATGACACATGGATTAATAAATAAATAAACCTGAAATGTAATTGCTCGGTTTCATTCTCTTCTTGTACCCCAAACCATTTTCCCTTTGTTCAGTCACTGTTCACTGTTCACTGTTCATTGTTCACTGTTCACTGTTCACTGTTCGCTGTTCACTGTTCACTGTTCACAATGAAAGCACAGAACAATACACACATCTCAGACTGCGCCATGAACAAATCAGTGATTCAGTTATTTCCAAGCTCGAGTTGTGTGTGTGTGTGTGTGTGTGTGTGTGTGTGTGTGTGTGTGTGTGTGTGTTGTGTGTGTGTGTGTGTGTGTGTGTGTTGTGTGTGTGTGTGTTGTGTTGTGTTGTTTTTCTTTTTCTCTTCTTTTTTTGGGGGGGGATGGGGTGGTCGTGATATTGATTTAAAAACCAAGCTTGCTGGGACACAAGACTTGTACATAACCTTTCCAATTAAACGCAGTATAGTAAAGCCAGAACACAACCTTGACCTGAAAAAACAACAACATATAAAACCAAAATCAGTCATAATAAAAAAAAACAACAACAACCAAAACAAAACAAAACAAAAAAACAGTCATGTAAAACCTAGCTGGTACTCCACTCCTGACATGGCGCGATTGAAACCTTAATAAGCACCGGTACCCGACATACTCCTGCTTACACTGACTGCACAACTCCTTTGTCACAGAGTGCAAGTCATCTTCACTGTCTTCTTCTTCTACTTTGGTATTAACGTCCCAACGTGATAACGATTAGGGACTGTCGTAAGATGAATCTTGTCATATAGTTAAAGAAGATAAGCGTTGTCTTATAATTTCCATGATCATCTTCACTGCATGTTCCACACTGTTAAATCATTAATCATGGAAAGGAAAATAATACACAAAGGCAGAATTGATTAATTATACTACTCACTCCATGAGGGCATGCACTGGGCCCATGCAGCTATCCCAATAATTGATGTCTCAGTTTAACTGATATAATATAACTCAGAAACATCGAAGAAATTGCCCACAGGAAAAAGACATGCACATCAACTGGCTGCTTAAAATCAAAAGATGGTAGCCTACGATTATTATGGAAAAAGACAAAATATAAGATAGATTGGGGAAAGTACATTGAAGATGACAGAAACGAAGAACACATTATAACAAAGAACGTTGAAGGACCACCCATGAAGTTAGAGCAGCATTGAAAAAGATGAAACAAGAAAAGCCCCAGAACCAGACAATATTACCACAGAAATGGTTGAGGCCTGAGATGAATCTGGTATTGAAAAAATAACAGTGCTTCTGAATGAAATTTATGATACCGGAAAAATCCCCAAAGATGTGTCAAAATCAATTTTCATTGCACTTTCAAAGAAAGCAGGGGCTATAGAATGCGAATCTCCATCGTACAACCAGCTTGATGTCATGTAACAAAAATTCTTTTCTGAATAATCATGATGAGGACAAGGAACAGAATCAAAACAGAAATAGCAGAAGAACAGTGTGGATTTGTGGAAGGGAAATGAACTATTAATGTCATATACATCCTAAGATCTCTCAAAGAGAGGTCAGTCGAGTTGAATAAGGATTTGTGTTTATGGTTTGTTGATTATACCAAGGCTTTTGATCGGGTAAGACACGAAGAATTGATCAACCAACTAGAAAGGCTCAATGTTGATGAAAAAGATCTAAGAATAATCAGAAATATGTATTACGAACTAACAGCAGCAATGAGGATAGAAAACGGCATAAGCTCTTTCCAAAATAATAAGAAGAGGTTAGCAGGGATGTGTTCTGTCACCAGATTTGTTTTTACTTTACAGCAAAACTATCATGAGGAACCTAGAAGAATGCCCTGGGATAAAGGTTGGAGGGAAATTGATAATCTTCGTTACACAGATGACACCGTTCTAATTGCAGAAAATGTAAAAAGAACCTACAAAATATTGTGAACATAATAGAAACAGAAAGCAAAAATGAAGGTCTGGAGCTAAATAGCAAAAAGATTGAAGTCATGGTAATTAGTAAAAACACGAAATCCCCTCATGCAAAATAAGAGCAAATGGCACATTTTGAACCAAGCTGCGGTCATCTCACCAGACAGTAAATGCACATCCCTGAGTCTACCTGGCGCTCTCTTTCCCTCCAGCTTTCCTATTGTGACTAGGTGCTCTAATTTTTCTTGCCTCATAAAATGTCCTGTAAGTGTTGCTTGTCTTTTCCTAATCTCCTTTACTAATGTTCTTCTTGTGTCTGCCTCCTTCAAAACTGTCTGGTCTGTTTTCTTTGCTGTCCATGGAACTCTTATCGTTCTTCTCAGAAACCACATTTCAGCTGTCTCAATCTTATTCTGAATTTCCTTGCTGATTGTCCACGCTTCGCATCTGTACAATAATATTGGTTCTATATAACACTGAAGAACTGACTTGCTGATGTTAACTGATGAGCATTTTTCCTCCAACTTCTATCCCAGAGCATTCTTCTAGGTTTCTCAAGATGGTGTCACTGTAAAGTAATCTGATGACAGAACACATCCCTGTCTAACCCCTCTTTTGATATGTTGAAAAGAACTTATCTCATTTTATGCTCTCACTGCCGCTGTTTGTTCTCGATACATCAACAAAACATAAATATAAATCCTTATTCATCTCGTTTGATATTTCTATCAGAGTTCTTAGGATGTATATGACATTAATAGTTCCTCTCCTTTCAACTAATTCACTTGTTCTTCTGCTGTTTCTGTTTTGATTCTATTCCTTGTCCTCATCATGATTATTCCTAATAGAATCTTTGTCATATGACTCATTAAGCTAAAGAAACCTTCTCTTGATCCAGATATTCTCAAAAACTACCGGCCTGTCTCCAATCTCCCCTTTCTTTCCAAGGTAACTGAAAAAATTATTTTACACCAACTTCTAGAACATCTTGAATCAAACCATTTATTATATCCCAATCAGTCAGCATATAGATCAGGACATAGCACTGAAACTGCTTTATTGAAAATTGTGAACGATCTTCTGACATCCCTTGATGATGGTAACATTTCTCTTCTCTCTCTCTTAGATTTGTCTGCTGCCTTCGACACTATAGACCATGAGATACTGCTTTGGCGCCTCCACAACTGCTACGGAATTTCTGGCTCCGCTCTCTCCTGGTTTCAGTCATATCTCTCTGACCGCACACAGACTGTATCTGTAAATGGCTTGCCCTCACCTCCCTCAGCCCTCAGATATGGCGTTCCTCAAGGATCCGTCCTGGGTCCAGTTCTCTTTGTTTTGTACACGCAGCCTCTCGCAAATATTATTCTCCGCCATTCTGTATCACATCATAGCTTCTCAGATGACAATCAAATTTACAATTCTGGTCCCATCTCTAATGTAAACAACATCGTACAAACCACTAAAGCCTGCATTTCCGACGTGAAAGACTGGATGACTTGTAACAAATTACAACTAAACCAAGACAAAACTGAAATGATTTTCATTACTCCTAAAAAACTTCTCAACTGTGACTTAATTCCATCTTCCATATCACTGAATGGGACAGACATCACCCTCTCCCAAAAAGTTAAGAATCTAGGTGTCACCATCGACAACACTCTTAACTTTCAGCAGCATGTCTCAAACATCTGTCGTGTCTGTTACCTTGAACTTCGTAGAATAGGTTCCATCCGTCATCTCCTTACTCTCGAAGCTACTAAAATATTAGTTTGTGCTTTCGTTCTTTCTCGTCTTGACTATTGTAATTCCCTTCTGTCTGGTTCCCCAAAACAGCTCCTTGACAAACTTCAGAAAGTACAGAACCATGCCGCTCGGCTAGTATTTCGGTCTTCCAAATTTCAGCATGTCTCTCCTCTTCTCCAAGACTTGCATTGGTTACCTGTGTTGAAAAGGATCCAACATAAAATTGCTGTTCAGTGCTTCAGATATTTCGACAATTCTATTCCCTCTTACCTGTCTGAATATCTTCAACTATACGTTCCATCTCGTCATCTTCGTACCTCAGCCGATACCCGCTTATTTCGAATCCCAACTTTTCGAACAAAATCATATGGTGAGCGATCCTTTTCTTTTCAAGCCCCTTCCTCATGGAATTCACTTCCCTACCCGCTGAGGCACAAAACAAGTCTTCAGTCATTTAAATCTGGCTTGAAAACGCATCTCTTTCCTCTCTGAAATTTATTAACCTAAAAGAGCTATGCTGTCTGCGCGCTAGCGTGCTTCTGTGTATGTTATTGCTGTGCGCCTATAGATATGTCTCGGGGTGGGAGGAGGATATGTGTGTGTGTGCCAGAGAGTAGGTACTAATATTTGATATTATTAACGGTGTGTATGTGCTTGTGGGATGGAGTGACAGAGGTCCGCCATGTATGATGAAAATTATATTAGGCCTATGTTTCTATGTTCGATGTAATGTGTATTGTACAGTTTGTAAGCGCTTAGGGCTTTCCAGAAAGATTAGGCGCTCTAAATGCCTTAATAATAATAATAATTAAGCTGATTGTACGATGGACTTCACATTTGATTGCTTTCTTTGGAAGTGCAATGAAAATTGACTTTGTTGACATATCTGTAGGGATTTTTCCAGTGTCATAAATTTCATTTGGGAGGACAGTTATTTTTTCAGTACCGAATTCATGTAGAACCTCAATCATTTCTATAGTAATGTTGTCCAGTCCTCGGGCTTTTCCCTGTTTCATCTTTTCCAGTGCTGCCATAGCTTCATCTTTCATTATTGGTGGTCTTGTCAACGTTCTTTCTCATGATGTATTCCTCCCTTCTGTCATCGTCAAACAAGTCTTCAATCTACTCTCCACATATATCTTAACTTTTGTCTTGTTCCATAAAAATCGTACCATCTTTTGATTGTAAGCAACCAGCTGATGTGCACGTCTTTTTCCTGTGAGCAATTTTTTCAGTGTTTCTGCACATAAACTTACGGTCTGTTTTGTGTCAGTCTTCTACTTCTTTGCATTTTGTTTCCGGCCAAGCATCCTTAGCTTCATTGTACCTATCCCTGATTTCCTTATGTGTCTTTTTGTATTCTTCCTCTTTTCCGTTTACCTTCCTTGGTTCATCTACCAAGCCTAGAATTTCTTTTGTCATCCAGTTGATCTTTGCTGTTCTTTCATCTCTAGAGATTTCTTCACAAGTTGCATTTATCGAGTTTCTCAAATTTGTCCACTGTTCCTCACTGTCACCAAGTCCTCCAGAGCACCAAATTTGTTTTGAACGTATACGCTAAATTTTGCACGAGTTGAGTTATCGTCTTTAACAGTCCAAGGTCTAGTTTGATGTTATTTTTGGTCTGTTTTCTTCTTTTAGTTTCAGCCTAAATCTTTCCGTTACAAGATTGTGGTCACTATTGCAATCTGCGCATGGTCATTTTTTTGCTATCAGTAAAAAAAAGTCTAGATCTCTTATTTATCAAGATGTGCTCAGTTTGATTTCTCGTGTTGTCTGTCTCCTGAGTTCATCCATGTCTATTTTCTTCTGTTAGGTTACTCAAACCAGGTGTTTCCTGTTATGAATTCATTTATTTGTGCCCACTCAACTTTCTTTCCCCTTTCATTTCACGTGCCAAGGCCTTGAAGTCCAGCTGTGTCATCTACTGTTTTTCCTGTCCCACTTAAGCATTCAAATCTCCCATAATAATTGTAAAGTCCCGTCATTTACATTGAGCTTTGGCAGTCTCTAATTCCACATAGAAGTTGACAATTTCTTCCTCAGTACTTGCGGATGTTGGTGCATATATTTGGACGGTGTTGATATCAAATGGCTTTCATTCCAGTTTAAATAGTAGAACGTGGTCTGATATAGCCCAGTATCCTTTGATAGATTTTGACTTGTCATTTATGATGCCTACCCTTCTTTCATGTGTGTCCCATCCAGAATAGATAATTTTATGCTTGTCCAATGTTATAATAATAATAATAATAAAAATATGCTTTTGTGTAGCGCTATTCTCGGTTCGACTCACTGCGCTATTACATAAATAATCTCACTCAAAAAATCTTTTTTTAATTTAAAAAAAACTCAGGTTTATGGACCAGTCACCGTGGTGTAGTGGTTTGCACAATGGACTACCAACCGGAAGGTTGTGGGTTCGAATCCCCATCAGTCCTTTCAAAAATATATCATTGTGGGGTTTTTCGGCTCTAACCGGCTCCCACCCAAAGTTGGGCGTGCTATGGGCTCATTGGGAAGATTGGGACCACACAGTCGAGTATCATCCACTTCACGGATGTGTCATTGAGGGTGTTGCTCAAATCTTCTGACCAGCACCGCAGGTGTCTGTATCTCTCGGGCCTGGTTGACGCCAGGATATATTATGATAGTAAACGTAGAGTACCGCCCTGTCACACCGTCTCAATCCAAGATGGAACTCCATAGCATCATGATTATCATCCTCATCGACATCATCATCATCGCACTGCAAAAAAATCTTAAAAAATAAAAACTTCCAGCTTCTGTGGCCATTAAGGTGATGTAGAAAATGGGACGAAAAAACAAAAGTAATAATGATAAGTCAGTTAACAAGCCATGACACTTCCCACACCACCCCCTCCCCCTCCCCCCTGTCCACCTTTCCATCCCCACCCAATAACCATACTCTGAAAATGAAAGGGGAGGGAAACTTGTAGAATGGGCACAGATGAATGAGTTCATAGTAAGAAACACCTGGTTTGAGCGGCCTAATAGAATAAAATGGACATGGATGAGTCCAAGAGATAATACCAAAAATCAGATTGACTACATCCTGATCAATAAAAGATTTAAAAATTCTTTGCTGACAGCAAAAACACTACCAGGCGCAGACTCCAACAGCGACCACAATCCTGTAGTGGGAAGGTTTAGGCTGAAATTAAGGAAAAGGAAACAGACCAAAAGCAACATCAAGCTAAATCTTGGACTCTTAAAGACAGATGAAGTGATACGTAAAATATTTAACGTACATTTACATACGTAAATTCAGTACTTTGGGAGACATTGGTGACAGTGAGGAACAATGGACACAGTTGAGAAACTCGATACATGAAGCTTGTTAAATTCCTAGAGTAGAGAGAAAAGCAAAAAAGTGCTGGATGACAAAAGAAATTCTAGGCTTGATAGAAGAAAGGAGGAAGGCAAAGGGAAAGGAGGAAATATACAGGAAGATAAACAAAGAAATCAGAAATAGGTGCAATGAAGCTAAGGAAGCTTGGCTGAACACAAAATGCAAAGAATTGGAAGGCCGACACAAAACGGATCCTCAGGGTATGTACAGAAGAAATGAAGAAATTGTCCACAGGAAAAAGACATGCACATCAACTGGTTGCTTAAAATCGAAAGATGGTACGCTTATCATGGAAAAAGACAAAATAATAGATAGTTGGGGAGAGTACATTAAAGACCTTTTTGAAGATGACAGAAACGAAGAACACATTATAAGAAAGAACGTTGAAGGACCACCCATAATGAAAGATGAAGTTAGAGCAGCACTAAAAAAGATGAAACCAGGAAAAGCCCCAGGACCAGACAACATCACTACACAGATGATTGAAGCCCTGGAGGAAATTGGTATAGAAAAAATAATAGTCCTCCTAAATGAAATTTATGACACTGTAAAAATCCCAAAAGATATGTCAAAATCAATTTTCATTGCACTTCCAAAGAAGACAGGGGCTATAGAATGCGAACTCCATCTCACAATCAGCTTGATGAGTCATATAACAAAAATCCTGTTAAGAAGAGAAATAGCAGAAGAACAGTGTGGATTTGTGGAAGGGAAAGGAACTATTGATGCCATATACATCCTAAGAACTATTATAGAGAGGTCAATCGAGTTAAATAATGATTTATGTTTATAGTTTGTTGATTATACCAAGGCTTTCGATAAGGTAATGAAGAATTGATCAAGCAACTAGAAGGACTCAATATTGATGGAAAAGACCTATGAATAATCAGAAATATGTATTGGGGACAAAGAGCTGCAATGAGAATAGAAAACGATATAAACTCTTTCCAAAATATCAAAAGAGGAGTCAGACAAGGCTGTGTTTTGTCACCAGATCTGTTTTCACTTTACATCGAAAACATCATGAGAAACCTAGAACAATACCTTGGATTAAAGGTTGGAGAAAAAATTATAAACATCATTCAATAGCAGGTGACACCGTGCTAATCGCAGGAAATGAAAGGGACCTATAAAACCTTGTGAATATAATAGAAATAGAAAGCAAAAGTGAAGGGTTGGAGATAAATAGCAAGAAGACGGAAGTTATGGTAGTCAGTAAAAAAAAAAAAAAAAGAAATCCTCTCATGCTAAATAACAGCAAAAGGCACAACCTTGAGACAGGTTGATAAGTTTAAATATCTGGGAACGATCATCTCACCAGACAGCAGATGCACATCAGAAATAGCCAGCAGAATCAGCCAAGCCAAAACAGCATTCATGAAGACGAAAAGCATTCTTACCAACAAATGCCTATCAATTGACACCAGGAAGAGAGTTCTTGAATGTGATATAAAACCGATAATATTATACAGAACCGATAATGTTATACAGTTGTGAGGCGTGGACAGTCAACACGCAAAGTGAGAACAAGATTGAGGCAGCCAAGATGTGGTTTCTAAGAAGAATATTGAGAATTCCATGGACAGCAAAGAAAACAAACGAGACAATCTTGATGGAGGCAGACACAAGAAGATCATTGATAAGGAAGATTAGGAAAAGACAAGGCAACATTTGTAGGCCATTTTATGAGGAAAGGGTAATTAGAGCACCTGGTCACAACGGGAAAGCTGGAGGTAAATAGAGAACCAGGTAGACCCGGGGAAAAAATATTGGACAGACTTGCAGAGTGGCTGAGGACAGAGAGGGTGGAAGATGTGCTTGCAGCAACAAGGGACAGATGCAAATGGAGGCCACGGTCGCCAACGCCATGTGGTAGGGCACTTGATGATGATGATGATGATGATGATGATGATGATGATGATGATGAATAATTATATCTTTTATTCTGATAGCAATAGCCTGATGATGGCTGATGATGATGATGATGATGATGATGAATTATCATATCTTTTAATCTGATATCAATAGCCTGATGATGGTTGATGATGATGATGATGATGATGATGAATTATCATATCTTTTAATCTGATATCAATAGCCTGATGATGGTCTGGTGCCAACTGCTCATCATGGCTTCCCCTGCAGGACGAAGGTGCTCCAGTGGAGTCCATTTTATGTCGTTCTTCTTTCTTTTGATGTGTCTGGTCATGATGTTCTCGGGAGGATACGATGGGGGTTTCCTGTTGCCTTCCATCGGTTTTTGTACAGACTCTCTGCAAGCCTTTGTGGTTCCTACGACTATCCGCAATACAATGGGGGCTAATTTTCTGTCTGGGTTTACTCCCTTAATCATGGACTCTCCAGAGACAACCACAAGGCAGTGGTGCTGTTTATCCATAGCCGGGGGTACTTCGTGGAATCCAGAGAATCCGACGATGGCATCGGTATCTCACAGTGCTAGTTCTCATATACTGTGAGAGTGGTAGGACTTTAAATGCAACAAAACAAACAAACGAAGACTGCTTCGTGGCCACAGGGATGCCCACACGCTGGTGGCTACGTGCCGCACGTCTGAGGGCTTGACCACCTTCGAGTCCCTCGAAAGTTCAGTCCGAGTCCGTGAGGTGCTCAGTTACCGCGTGTCCTCCTCTCTCTCTTTCTCTCTGTCTTTCCCTCCTTCCTTCTCTCTCTTTCTCTCCTT
The DNA here is from genome assembly GCA_030674185.1 of Monoplex corrugatus. NCBI lineage: Eukaryota > Metazoa > Mollusca > Gastropoda > Littorinimorpha > Ranellidae > Monoplex > Monoplex corrugatus. The sequence continues at coordinate 81,894,390 of JAPXFY010000017.1, forward strand.
CCTTCTGTCTCTTTCTCTACTTCCTTCTCTCTCTTTCCCTTCTTCTTTCTCTCTCTTTCCCTTCTTCTTTCTCTCTCTTTCCTTCCTTCTTTCTCTTTCTCTTTCTCTCCTTCTTTCTCTTTCTCTCCTTCTTTCTCTTTCTCTCCTTCTTTCTCTTTCTCTCCTTCCATCTTTTTCTCTTTCCCTCCTTCTTTCTCTCTCTATTTTCCTCCTTCTTTCTCTCTCTCTCTTTCCTTCCTTCCTTCTCTCTTTCCCTCATTCAATCTCTCTCTTTCCCTCATTCAATCTCTCTCTTTCCCTCATTCAATCTCTCTTTCTTTCCTTCTCTTTCTTTCCTTCCTTCTCTCTCTCTCTCTGTGTCTTTCCCTCCTTCTTTCTCTCTTTCTCTCTCTCTTTCCCTCCTTCTCTCTTTTTATCTCCTTCCTTCTCTTTCTCTTTCTCTCTTCCTTCTCTATCTCTCTTTCTTTCCTTCCTTCCTTTTCTCTCTCTTTCCTTCTTTCTCTCTCTCTTTCCATCCTTCTCTCTCTCTTTCTTTCCTTCATTCTCTTTCTCTCTATTTCCTTCCTTCTCTCTCTCTTTCCATCATTCAATCTCTCTCTTTCCTTCCTTGTCTTTCTTTCTTTCTCTCTGTTTTTCCTTTCTTCTCTCTCTTTTCCGCCCCCCTTCCTTCTCTCTCTCTCTCTCTGTTTCCTCCTTCCTTCTGTCTCTCTTTCTCTTGTTCATTCTCTTTCTCTTTCCCTCCTTTTTTCTCTCTGTGCCCTCTCCTTCTCTCTCTTTCTTTCCTTCCTTCTCTTTTTCTTTCGCTCCTTCCTTCCTTCTTCTTCTTCCTTCTTCTTCTTCCTCCTTCTTCTTCCTTCTTTTTCTTCTTCTTCAGAACTATAAAGAGGTCACATGTAAGCTGTGTGCTCTTTTTTCTAAACCATCATGTTCCTGCAATATTTCTTAGTGTGTGAATAATGGTACCAATGGCAGTTATTATTGTTATTATTATCATCATTATTATTGATACTATTATTACTATTATCGTTATTGTACTTGTTGTCTTTGTTTGTTGTTGTTTTATGTGTTTTTATTTTGTTTTGTTTTAATTCATTTTCTTCTCTTTTATTTTATTTCAAGTTATATCATATCATTTCATTTTATTTCAATCAATATCATATTATTTCAAATTTTTTCAGTTTGTATATTATTTCATTTTATTTCGATTTACTTCAATTCATATCATATTATTTCATTTTATTTCAATTTTGTATCATATTGTTTCATTTTATTTCAATTTATATCACTATTTCATATCAGTTCATTTTATTATTTCAATTTATATAATATCATTTCGTATAATTTCAATTTATTTGAATTTACATCATATTATTTCATTTCATTTCAATTCATATCATATTATTTCAAGTTATATCGTATTATTTCTATTTATTTCAATTTATATCCTATTTTTTGACATTATTTCTTTTTTTTAACTTGTTTTTATTCATTTTCAAATATATAGCTCTTACAAACATCTTGAAATGTACACGATGCATAATCAACAGATCTAACAAAATGTAGAAAGAACAAGCATTCATTGCAATATGTAGACATATATAAATATATATATATATATATACATACACACACATACATATACACATACATGTATACAAACATACACATACACACGTATACACACATCTACATATACATCCATATATATATATACACGTACATACACATACACACACACACACACACACACACACACACACACACACACACACACATATATTATATATATATATATATATATATATATATATATATATACATACACATACATACACATACATACATACACACATTATATATATACACATATAATCAAATACACATACACATACGCATACACATACAGACATACACGCACGCACATAGACACATACATATACATACACAAACATATATACACATATATACACACACATACATAATACATATACACATACACATGTACGCATGCACATCCATATGTTTAATTGAAGTATATAAAGAGATATAGATAAATTGGCATTTTAAGAAGAAAATTACGCGAATGTATATATGAAACAACAGGGAAAATACACACACACACAACACACACACACACACACACACACACACACACCACACACACACACCACACACACACACACACACACACACACACACACACACACACACAGACACACAGACACACACAGACACACACACACACACACACACACACAGACACACACAGACACACACACACACACACACACACACACACAGACACACACACACACACACACACACACACACACACACACACACACACACACACACACACACACACACACACACACACACACACACACACACAAATATCCACACTCAAAGATAGTCATCAGCAAGGTCGCCCCTGTACGACATTCACGTATGGAAGTTCGGCGGAATTTGTTTAACGCCTTTTTATCTGCTGAGCTTGTTAACATAAAAAACCTATCATTTATCTCCCATGACAACCTTCGAACTAACCAGCAGTTTCTACACGACAATATTCACCCCACCGCCAGAGGAAGCAGCGTGATAGCGGGGAACCTGGGAAGACACGTTCGGGATCTATTTTGGGAGACGCCTAGGAGACCAGGAGGATCACGATCTTCACGGCCACACGCCTCTAGATTCTCCCGAGGTCCGTTCCCCTATTTTGACAGCTATGAACCGTGGTGGCTATCATACAACATGTTTTGAATGAATCGTAGTAGATCTACAGTGACCAACGTTTCATGTCACAGGACTTTTTCCTCGTCATCTCTGACAGTTCTCTTGGTGAAAGTGTATAAACGCTAGGAATTAGTCAGTCAGGACTCAGACTATAATCTCTGTACATTTGAAGGCGTGTATACTATTATTTAATTTATTTATAATTTATTTCTGTTCTAGATCAAAGTCTTATCTTGATTAGTAGCACTTCTTTTCTCCATAGTTTTACTCATTTTTTTCTACCTTTACTTTGTAGTAAAAAGTAATCATTCTCCCCTCCCCATTTTCCTCGTACACAGAAAACCAAATATACGTGATTTTCAAACAAATCACCGTTAATTGAAAATAAGGGATTAGCCAACAATGAAAATCAATTTTTTACAGTGGAATTGTAGGTCTATTTCCACCAATTCAGCATACCTGGAACATTTCCTCGCCTCAAATCAGTGTGAAGTCTTGATTCTGCAGTCGCTTAATGTTATACCAACCAAACTTCCCAATTTCCAAAATTACTATTATCCACCAGTGTATGCCTATGGGAATCCCGGGAAGAAAGTAGCCACTGCGATATATACTTAAAGAGTTACAATATCACATATTTACTTCCCCAGTTTTAACGTCAACTGAAGACTTTCACGCTTGTGCCGCTACAGTACAATTCAGTAATTCTTTTATCCTGAACGTTTTGTCAGTCTACCTGCCAACAGGTCCAAATGACCACAACACAGAATGCGCACGATTCCGGATCTGCTGCACGGTAAATGGCTAATAGGTGGAGACTTTAATTCCCACTCCCCGTTTTGGGAAAAAGATTGCTGTACTGTGACATGCAATCGTTTAGTAGAAAATATAGTTGACAGTTCGCTTTACCTTTTGAATGATGGGAGTGTCACTAGAATTCCTGATATTTCCAAACATCGGGCAACAGCCATCGATCTGTCTTTAATCTCACCAGAATTAGTACCCTGCTGTACCTGGGACACTCACAGAGATGCTTTAGGAAGTGATCACTTACCTATCCTCATAACACTAACTAACGAAAACATCAGGATGAAAGACAGCAATCCTGATATTATACCAAAATATAATTATACACGCGCTGATTGGTCCTTGTTTCAGACTGTCCTTTCTAATCGAGATTTCACACATTATGAAAGTGAAAATGTAGACGTTATGTTTTCTAAATTCCAGGAGTCAGTTCTAGCTGCTGCAGACCTTTCCATCCCGAAACTCAAAACTTTTAAGTCTAATAACCGTTTGGGTAATGTTTGGTGGACGGAGGCATGTGAGCAAGCAGTTCAGTATAAAAAAGAGAAATTCAAAATCTACATCAAAAGCAGGAAACCTGAAGATCATATGGAAATGAAAAAAGCTAACACCCAGTGTAATAAAATCATCGCTGAAGCAAAGAAAGATTATTGGGCATCATACTGCACCAAAGAAATTTCAGATTTCAAGGATTTCCATAAAGTCTGGACAAAAATGAATCAAATGAAAAATGGAGCCAACTTACATAGGTGTCCAATAATGATTGATACAAGTCACAAATTTCTTTCCGACATGGACAAAGCTGAAACTTTTGTGGAACTTTTTGCCCAAAATAGTAAAGTAGATGGTTTGACTCCTACCTGCAAACACTACAGGGAAATGGCAGCTAACAACCCTATCTACACTGATCCAATACCTCAGAATGATCTCTGGTTTAATTCTCCAATCACCTTAGAAGAGTTAAAAAACACTATCTTGTCTCTACGCAACAAAAGGAGTTCGGTAGGTGTCGATGCTGTTTCAACTGAAATGATTAAACATCTTCCAGAAAACTATATTATTTTTTTACACAAAATTTTTCAGAAATGCTGGGTTGGTGGAACTATACCACAATTATGGCAAACGTCTGTTGTTATACCAGTATTAAAAGCAGGAAAGCCTAAAAACAATAAAAACAGTTACAGACCTATTGCTTTGACGTCCCATACGAGCAAACTATTGGAAAAATTGGTATTAAACAGACTTGTACATTACTGTGATAAAAATAACGTTATTCCAGTAAATCAGGCTGGTTTTAGAAAAGGGAGATCTACAGTTGAGCACCTGGTTAAACTTACCACTCACATCAAGAAACAGTTTGCCCGCAGAAAAAGTCTTTTAGCTACATTTTTTGATGTGAAAAAGCTTACGATCAAGTTTGGCATACGCGTTTATTGTACAAGCTGAAATCTATTGGTTTATCTGGCAATATGTATGATTATATTAAGTCTTTTTTAGCCAATAGAACTATTCAGGCAAGAGTGGGAAGTAGTTATTCTACTTCACGACATCTTGATATGGGAATTCCACAAGGTTCAGTGATAGCACCGCTTTTATTTAATATCCTTATACAGGATCTTCCTAAAGCACTCTCAAATCGTGTTGTTTTGGCACAGTATGCTGATGATATATGTATTTGGATGAATATTACTTTAAAAAAGACAACTCCACAGAGAGAACAGAATTACATTAGGAAATTGTATCAATCTGATCTTGATAATCTTGGAAACTATATGTTAGAAAATGGTCTGTCGTTGTCAGCGGAAAAAACTAACATGATGCTATTTAATTCTGGTGGTACTTTAAGTAACTTGCCTACTTTCAGATTGCTTGGTGAAGTGTTACATTACAAACAGGTTGTAAAATTTCTGGGAGTCTTTATGACATCGAAATTAAACTGGAATGTCCATTTTGATTATATTTCAACAAAAGCAAGAAAAGCCCTAAATTTTCTAAAGTTAATAAGCCGATTACCTTGGGGAATGGATACGAACATACTAATTCATCTATCAACAGCACTTGTACGATCTAAATTATCCTATGCGCAAGAAGTGTTCTTCAGTGCACCAAAATATTTATTAAAGAAGATACAAAGCTTAGACTGCAAAAGTATTAAAATTGCTCTAGGTGTCCCTACTCATGCCTCTAATCTGGAAACGTACAAAGTTGCTGGAATTCTGCCTCTGAACAACTATCGTGAGCTAGCGACAGCAAAATTTGCAGTTAGATCTACTTCACAAACGGACAATTTTGTGAGTAAGGAAATTAAAATCAGGTCTGATGTTGACTTTCCAAAGCGAGCAAAAAGCATTTCATCACAAATGACTGTTGCAACTTACATATCTGACTTGGTCAAACAGTCTAACATAAATATGGATGAAATAGCTGAGACACCATCAACAACGCCTATCCCTACATGGGAAATGCAAAAAGCCTCTTTTGATATTGATTATACAGAGGCTAAGAAATCTGAAAACGTCAACATTTCGATATCCACAGCAAGAGAACACATCGATGAAAAATACCGTACCCACCTTCACATTTTTACCGATGGATCAGTCTTAGAAAATAAATATGCTGGAGCAGCATTTTATGTTCCCAAATTTAAGATAAAAAAGTCATTTTTCGTTGGGGCAAACTTATCGATCTTTACAGCGGAATTAGTCGCTATTAATCAAGCATTGCATTATCTAGTAAATCTTAAACCCATGTCTTTCAAAGTAGTTCTCTTTGTTGACTCAAAATCTGTATTATATGCCTTACGGTCTTTTAATGCCGACACAAGACCTGATTTAATTACTGAGGCAAATCATCTTATACATCGTTTAAGGGTCAAAGGTACAGATATCAGTTTATGCTGGGTGCCTTCTCATGTTGGTCTTCACGGCAACGAAGTACATGTAGTTGACAGAGCAGCTAAGCAAGGGGCCCAGAATGCTGATAATGCTATAGAATTACATGTTCATACCTCCGTAAAAGAATCTTGCAACTTGCTCGAATCAGCCTCATGGACTCGATTTCATGAACATTCAGATGAACAGTTTGTATCACAACAAATGATAAAACTTACCGTTCAAAATGTTTGTAAAAAATTGCAGTATTCTTCCATGTATCATTTGAGATCGATTGTTGCTGTTTGTTTTCGTATTCAGCTAAACGCATTGAAAACAAAATATTGTAAAAATGTCAAGTGTATTTGCGGCGAACAGTTCACACTGTTTCACTGTTTATTCTACTGCAAAATGCTATGTTCTTTTTTACCGAAAATGTTTACTCAAGAAAAGTATTCTGAAAATCATTTCCAGAAAATTACATCAGATCAAACGTTGTTAGTTAGAATTTCAGAATCATTAGTTCACAGTCCTGTTAATGCATTACTTTAACTTTATTCGGTTTGTATTTTAGTGTTACAATTTCCCTTCATATTGTTGAAATTAATTGTTAGAGTTAAGTTTTCGTTCCATTTTACTGTTCCCCCACCTGCTAATGTCTTTTTACTCTGTCTTCCCTCTGCCCAAATCCAACCTGTCCAACTATCGTTCTTCATTTTATTTTGTTCACTTTTTTAAATTAAAAAAAAAAAAAATGTCCTCTTCCCCTCCTCCCCCGTCTAACATCACTTATAGTGAAAAGACGTTAAATTAAAGAACGAACGAACACACACACACACACGACGAACAATATCGAAATCCAACAGTTTCATACCTCAAGGATAACTGTATGCTGGTTGTTGTTTTCTTCTAATGATGTCCATGAAAAAAAACATCTTTGAACAGAGGATGTTTGTCATTTATAGAAAGAGGCATGTCCTCTGTATTCCATCACGATCTATTTTTTATGTTGTAACATGATCTTTATCTACTAACTCATTAGTCATTCTGCTGAGCATTAATGAGACATTTATTTATGTATCAAACATCAGAGGTATATAGTAAGATCACTTTGATACGAATGTTGTATAGCACATATTCACACATGCTATGTGTCTTTCTATCATGAACCTCCGTTTAAGCTGTTGTAAGAACACATGAAAGATGGGTTGTATTTTCTCTATTCGACATTTATATAAGAAGAATTTTGCGAAAATAAGAAGAAAATCAAATGTATCATCTGTTTTAAAGCCTCGGATGTTCCAAGTTTAATTAATTCTTCGTTCAATTTCAAATGACGTGTATGTATACATCTTTCATTTAACGAAGATTCCAAAGAATACCAAAATTGACAAACCGCATTACATCGCCAGAATAAATGTTGAATATCTTCAGGTTCTATATTGCAAAAAGTACATTTATCGTTGTTACTGATTTTCATATTTTTAAGTGTTTTGTTTGTAGCAATAATTCTGTGAACTATCCGAATTTGAAACCATTTAAGTTTGATATCAGTTATTTTCTGAGTCTTTTTGAAAACAACATTCCAGTTTATATCTGTTGGTAGTTTTGTGTTCCACTTACTACAACACTTTGGGTCTTGACCGTTGTTAGTTAGTATATCGTAGTATGGTTTCGTTCCAGTTGACATTATTTCAATTTATATAATATTATTTCATTTTATTTCAGTTTATTTCAATTTATATCATATTATTCATTTTATTTCAATTTATATCATATCATTTTCATTTATATCGTATTATTTCATTTCATTTAAGTTTTTTTCAATCTAGGTCATATTGTTTCATTTTATTTCAGTTTATTTCAATGTATATCATATCATTTCAGTTTAGTTCAGTTTATTTCAATTTATATCATATTATCTCATTTCATTTCAATTTATATCATATCATTTCATTTCATTTTGTTTCAATTTATATAATATTATTTCATTTCATTTCATTTTATTTCAATTTATATCATATCATTTCATTTCATTTATTTCAATTTAAATCATTTAATTTTATTTCGATTTACTTCGTTTCATTTCATTTCAAGTTATTTCAATTTATATCATTTCATTTCATTCTATTCTATTCCACATGTATTCTGTTTTTATTTATTTGTTTATTTATTTTGATACACGTACGGACGTTACTTTGCCCACAATGTGCAGCTTGTATCTTGCTGCACAGCCTGCGCTCCATTTTTGATAGGTGGACATGCTAGGTGGTGCATTTCTGTAAGCCGGCCATTGACACGACTTCCAGGATCTTTAACGAGCACGCGTGGTATTCAGTGTGACTACAGACACACAAATAAAGTGTAGACACTGAACACATGTTGACCTTCTAGATAAAAAAACTCTACGCCCTTTACCCACCAGGAGGACAGGCCCAGGGGGATCGAACCCAGGCCTTTCTAGTTTGTAGTCTGACGTTTACCCACTTGACTACCGCACCCGTTATATCAATGATTATTATTTTGTATATGTATACACAACTGAGTGGTCTTTCATGACATCTATTGATTATTTGTACATGTATACACAACTGTGTGATACTTCATGACATCTATTGATTATTTGTACATGTGTACACAACTGTGTGATACTTCATGACATCTATTGATTGATTATTTGTACATGTGTACACAACTGTGTGATACTTCATGACATCTATTGATTATTTTGTACATGTTACACAACTGTGTGATACTTCATCGACATATATTGATTATTTGTACATGTGTACACAACTGTGTGATACTTCATGACATTATTGATTATTTTGTACATGTGTACACAACTGTGTGATACTTCATACATCTATTGATTGATTATTTGTACATGTGTACACTTGAACAACTGTAGTACATGACAACTTTCCATGACATCTATGATTGATTATTTGTACATGTGTACACAATGTGTGATACTCATGACTTATGATTGATTATTTGTACATGTATCAACGTACGTCCATCCCTCCTCCATCCATCCATCCATCCATCCGTCCATCCTCCAATCTATCCAAACAAACAAACCAACCAAAATGATACACGTGGACTGCAAACTTCGTGAGTCAGCCCTGCAGTGTATTGCGACACACAAGTCAACATCTCAAGGCCATCCGACGGATGGGAGGCAACAACTTGTCCAGTGTCAATTCACAAGTTACACATAGTTATTCCCCCTCATTGGCATAACCGCCCTCGACTTATTTTTGAATTCACTGAGCACAGCCTTATCCATCCATACTGTTTACTAAAATTTGAAATACCGCCAGTTCTCCCAGAGCACTAAACTTAGTCTCATAACACTGACGTTATAGGAGAGTGAAGTGGTAGCGACCTTAACGTCTGTGTTGAAGTCGCTGGTTAAGTATGAATCATTTCTCTTCTTTTTTAAAAGAAAGAAACAAACGAACAACGAGAGAGGCAGAAAAACAAACAAACAAACAAACAAACAAATAAACAAACAAACAAACAAACAAAACAAACAAACAAACAAACAAACAAACAAACAAACAAAAACAAAAACGAACGAACGAAAGAACAAACGAACGAACAGACAGACAGACAGACAGACAGACAGACAAACAAACAAACAGATAGACAGACAAACAAACAGACAAACAGAACAAAACAGACAAAAAGACAAACAGTCAGACAGACAAACAGACAGACAAACAAACAGACAAACAGTCAGACAGACAAACAGACAGACAGACAGACAAACAAATAGACAGACAGACAAACAAACAGACAAACAGACAGACAGACAGCTGGAAAACAAAGACAGGACATGAAATCTGTTCTAGAGGGATTCATCACGTCGGGCAGTTCTAATAATAATAATAATAAATTACAATATATAGTGATTAAATAATAATTAATTTACAATATTTATATAGCGTCGGGCAATTCTAATAATAATAATAATAATAATAATTACAATATTTATATAGCGTCGGGCAATTCTAATAATAATAATAATAATAATAATTACAATATTTATATAGCGTCGGGCAATTCTAATAATAATAATAATAAAATTACATATTATTAGCGTGCAATTTAAATAAAATAATTACAATATTTATATAGCGCAAAATCTTGATAAAATCAAATCTAAGCGCTGAAACACCACACACGCACGCACGCACACACACGCACGCACGCACGCACACACACGCACCCACGCACACACACACACACACACACACACACACACACACACACACACACACACCACACACACACACCACACACACACACACGGCTATAAATGGGGAGAAAGAATAAAAACAATGGAAAATTATAGAGAGCATATTATATACAATTATATATTGCAATGTGATTCCCCTCCGAGTGGAGACAGGCTACAGAGGGGGTTGAGTGAGGTCAGGATTTTATGCAGAGGAGAAAAGGTGAGTTTTGAGAGCGGACTTGAAGGAGACAAAAGTAGGTTGCTGACGGACTGAGAGAGGAAGTTTGTTCCAGGAGAGCGGACCAGAAACAGAGAAGGCTCGTGGACCATAGGTATTGAGCTTAGTGCGTGGAAAGCGAAAAGTCAGAGGATCGGAGGCAGAGCGGAGGGTACGTGAGGGAACATAGATCTCAAGTAGGCTTGACAGGTAATCGGGGGCTGCGTTATTGAGGCTTTTGTAGAACATGGTGTCTAGTTTGTACTGTATGCGCTTTGATACAGGGAGCCAGTGGAGTTGTGCCAGGAGAGGAGATATGTGGTCAGCTTTTTTCTTTTTGAGTACAAGGCGTGCAGCATTGTTTTGAATGCGCTGTAGGATGTGAGTGGTGGAGGCAGGAAGACCGGACAGGAGTGAATTGCAATAGTCAATGCGAGACATTATGAAGGAGAGAACGAGTTTTGCAGTTGTTTCGACAGAGAGATATTTCCTGATCAGGCTTATACGATGGAGGTGATAGTAGCAAGATCTGGCAGTTTGAGAAACAAAGTTGTTCATGGAGAGGGTAGAGTCAATGCAGACACAAAGGTTTTTAGCTGAATCAGAAATTGGGACTGATGTGTTACATAATGGGAGAGAAAGAGGAGGCAGCTGAGAAAGTTTCTGAGGGTGCCAATGAGGATAGCTTCTGTCTTGTCATCATTTAGATGAAGTTTGTTGTATGTCATCCAATTTTTGATGTCCGAGTAACACTCAGTGGTGCGAGTCAGGAGGCGCTGTATATTGTCAGGTGAGTCACTGTCTTGAAGTTGGGTGTCATCAGCATAGAAGTGGTGTTTTATAGAGTGGGAGTTGATGATGGTGGACAGGGGGGAGGTGTAAAGAGTGAAAAGAACAGGGCCAAGGACAGATCCTTGTGGAACACCACAGGTCAGGTATGCAGGTTGAGAGTAAGTGCCATTGATGAGAACAGTTTGTTTTCTGTTTGATAGATAAGAAGTGAACCAGGAGAGAGCAATGTCAGAGATGCCAAAAGTATGATGAAGTCTAGAAAGGAGAATACCATGATCAATGGTATCAAAGGCTGCAGACAGATCAAGGAGTGTGAGGAGAGAGACTTTGCCAGTATCAGTTGCAAGGAGGAGATTGTTGAGAATGTGTAGCAAGGCAGTTTCAGTGCTATGGCACTGGCGGTAGGCTGACTGGAAAGGATTGAGGAGATTGTTGGCAGACAGGTGAGAGTTCAGTTGGTTGAGGACAACTTTTTCAAGCAGTTTTGACAAGAAAGAGAGATTAGAGATAGGCCGGTAATTTTTCAGTTCATTTGGGTCTAAATTGTATTTCTTGAGGAGAGGGTGAACAATAGCAGACTTGAAAGAATCTGGGACAGTTCCAGTTTGGAGAGAAGTGTTGATGATGTCAGTGATGAATGGGAGGAGCGTAGGGAGACAGTCAGAGTAGAGAGAACCTGGAAGAGGATCCAGTTCGCAGGTTTTGAACGACATGGATCTGATTGTGTTGAGAATTTCTTCTTGTGAGACTGGGGTAAGAGTAGTAAGAGGTGTGCCAGAGAAGGAAGGGTCAGGTGGGCATGGTTGACAGGGTGTCCTGTTAAGCCTGTCACGAAGAGTTTGTATTTTGGTGGTGAAATACTTGGAGAATACAGATGGGAGTTCTTCATTTGTGTGTTTTGTTGGCAGAGGTAAATCTTTTCGTGTGCCAAGGAGATGATTCATGGTTGTAAAGAGTTCTTTTGAAGAAGAGGCATTCAGGATTTTGGTTTGGAAATAGTTTGTTTTTGCAGATGCAATGAGGGTGGATACTTTTGTTTTAGAGGCTTGGAAAAGTTGCCTATGTACAGTGAGTTTGGATTTGCGCCAGCGGCGCTCTGCTCTGCGGCGGGCACGTTTTGCACAGGCAATCTCATGAGTGAGCCAGGGGGTAGGGGGGCAGTCAGGTAAAAGACGGGTTGTGGCTGGAGCATGAGTGTCCAGAAGATGGTAGAGAGCAGTGTAGAATTCATCGGCAAGGTTATGTGACTTTTCAGAAAGGAGACGGAAGGCATCAGATGAAAATGTGGAGAGGTCGATAGATTTGAGATTGCGTCGAGTCACTGTGCGCATGGTACGGGAAGGAGGAGGAATGTCAAGAGAACAGAGAATTGCAGAGTGGTCAGATGGAAGGGCTGAAGTTAGACAGTTATCAGTAGCTGAATTGTGGTGATCACGAGAAATGATCCAGTCAAGAATGTGCTCCACCCAGAATTGCCGGCAATTATTTGGCAAAACTCCTTGAGCCTGCACAAAAACTCTACACGCTGGCAATGTCTTGAAATGTGAAGGGGAACAGGACTGACAAAATGCTGACTGCACCAAGACGGTTGGGACATTGAGATGGACAATGAACAGGCCAACTTTTGCTGTACCATGATAATGTCACAGGACTGACGTGTTTTACCACTCCACCAGGTCGGTTGGGACATTGAGATGGACAGTGAACAGGCCAACTTTTGCTGTGCCATGATAATGTCCCAGTGGTAGAGACCCAGGGAGAGAATGCTGGACGGACTTGCAGAGTGGCTGGGGATGAAGACGTGGGGGAGATGCTGGGGGCAACGAGAGATAGAGATGGTTGGAAGTCCATGGTCGCCAACGCCATGCGCAGGGCACCTGATGATGATGATGATGATGATGATGATGATGATGATGATGATGATGATGATAATGTCACAGGACTGACGTGTTGTGTTTTACCAGTCCACCAGGACGGTTGGGACATTGAGATGGACAGTGAACAGGCCAACTTTGTTGTGCCATGATAATGTCAGGACTGACCTGTTTTACCAGTCCACCAGGACGGTTGGACATTGAGATGGACAGTGAACAGGCCAACTTAGGCTGTGCCATGATAATGTCACAGGACTGACCTGTTTTACCACTCACCAGGACGGTTGGGACATTGAGAATAAGATGTCCATTCTGAGGCAATTTTCCAGTTTTTACAAGAAATCAATAGATTTCACCTGATGTGATTTTACGTCTGTTTTTCTGGATTGGCATTGTCACGGCAGTTTTGTTCATCTTTTTATTCCCCCCCCCCCCCACCTTTTTTTTTTCTTCCTCGTTTGGGGACAGGAGTGTTTGGCTGATGAGTTTCGCTGCCGTGTCCAATCATAGCTGTCTGTCTATCTACGGGTCAGTAAGGGAGGTCATATTCGGAGTTTTGCCAGCATGAGGGGAGAGGATCACCCGTGTCCTGCGCCAGTCGTCGTTGCTGACCTTGTGGTCCTGGCCCTACGACGAGGTGCACGAGTCCGAGCTCCGGCAACGTTACGAGCGTCCGAGGCAGGTGTGACCGGAAGGAGCTTCTACGGCTGCGTCTTCCGGCAAGATCGGCGGTACTTCCACGCCACAAGCCTACGGTACGGCCCAGCCGTTCTACTCGGTTCGTTTCATTAGCGCCGCCCTTCACAGGATTCCACGTCTGCTGCAGTGACGCGTTGTGATTAGTAACCGTAGCCTCGGAACATCCTATGGACCAAAATCTTCGTATGGACTAAAACTTTACTGTGAGTGTGTGTGTTTGCTATGCTTCTAAGTGAATTCCGTTGTTTGAAGATTTCAATTGTATGCAAATGTTGGTTTTTGGGGTGCCACGTATAGCAAATGCTTCTAAGTGATTTCCGTTGTTTGAAGATGTGAAATGTATGTAAATGTTGGTTTTTGTGGTGCCACCCCTATTTATGCTATATTTACAAATGTGATTTGTGTGAATGATGCGTCATGTTGTCTTGTTTGTCTGTAATAAAATTTGTGTAACTGTACTATGTCCAAGGATTTCCTTATTTAGTCATAAACGGGTGTGTTAGAGTTGATAGGTCTGTTTCTCTGTCTTTCCCCTCTAGTTCAAGCCGTAGCGAGCTTGACAGGCATTTTAGATTTGCAAGGTTAATGGTGAGCATGGTTTTTAACTGTTGTCTTTTATCTTAACGTTTTTTTTTTTGACGTGGTGTTAGCCCTGATATGGCTTTAGTAGTCGGCTGGGCTATAAGCAATATGAACTGAACTGAACTGACAGGATCATTCAGCTGTACCAGGATACTCACAGGATCATTTAGTTTTACCAGAATGCTCACAGGATAATTCAGTTGTGCTAGGATACTCAGGATCATTTAGCTATGCCATCATGCTCACTGGATCATTTAGCTGTGCTATAATACTCACAGGATCATTTAGTTTTACCAGAATGCTCACAGGATAATTCAGTTGTGCCAGGATACTCACAGGATCATGTAGTTTTGCCAGAATGCTCACAGGATCATTTAGCTGTGCCATCATGCTCACAGGACCATTTAGCTGTGCTATGATATTCACAGATCATTTAGCTGTGCCAGCATGCTCACAGGATCATTTGGCTGTGCTATAATACTCACAGGATCATTTAGCTGTGCCAGCATGCTCACAGGATCATTCAACTGAGCCATAACACTCACAGGAAAATTGAATTATGCCTATCATATTCAAGGATAATTTTTTGTGCCATCATACTCACAGGATCATTTAGCTGTGCCATCATATTCACAGAATCATCTAGTTGTACCATAATACTCAGAGGATCATTTAGTTGTGCCACAGAACTTACAGGATCATTTAGTTGTGTCATCATACTCACAGGATCATTCAGTTGTACCATCAATTCACACGATCATTTAGCTCTGCATTCACACTCACAGGATTATTTAGCTGTGCCAGAATACTCAAAGGATCATTCAGCTGTGCCATGATACTCAAGGGATCGTTAAGATGCGCCAGAATACTCACAGGATTATTTAGCTGTGCCAGCATACTCACAGAATCATTTAGTTGTGCCAGAATGCTCAAGGATCATTTAGTTGTGCCAAACTACTCAAGGATCATTTAGCTGTGCCATCATACTCACAGGATCATTTAGCTGTGCCATCATGCTCACAGGATCATCTAGTTGTCTAACATACTCACAGGATCATTTAGCTGTGCTATGATACTCACAGAATCCTTTAGCTGTGCCACCATACTCACAGGATCATTAAGTTGTGCCATGATACTCACAGGCTAATTCAGTTTGCCATCATACTCACATGATAATTCATTCAATTGTGCTATCATACTCGCAGGATCAGTTAGTTGTGCCATAATAATCACAGAATCATTTAGCTATACCATCATACTAACAGGAACATTTAGCTGTCCATCATACTTACAGGATCATCCAGTTGTGCGATAATACTCACGGGATCATTTTGTTGTGCCACAATTCTCACAGTCAGTCAATTGAGCCATAATACTCACAGGATTATTTAGTTGGGCGATAATATTCACAGGATCATTCTGTTGTGCCATAATACTTACAGGATCATTATATTGTGTCACATTACTCTCAGGATCATTTAGTTGTGCCATTCTACTTACAGGACCATTTATCTGTGCCACCATACTAACAGGATAATTTTGTTGTGCCATGATACTCACAGGATCATTTAGCTGTGCCAGAATAATTACAGGATAATTTTGTTCTGCCAAAGTAACCACAATTATTTATTTGTGCCACCATACTGACAGGATCATTCAGTTGTTCCATAATACTCACAGGATCATTTAGTTGTGCCAGCATACTCACAGGATAATGTAGCTGTGGCATCATACTCACAGGATCATTTTGCAGTGCCAGAATGCACACAGGATCATTTACTTGTGCCATCATACTCACAGGATCATTTAGCGCTGCCATTATACTCAACAATCATTTAGCTGTGCCATCAGATTCACAGAATCATTTAGCTGTGCCAGAATATTCACAGAATCATTGAACTGTGCCAGAATGCTCACATGATTACTCAGCTGTGCCATCATTCTCACAGAATCATTTAGTTTTGTCAGAATGCTCACAGGGTCATTTAGTTGTGCCAGGATACTCACAGGATCATTTAGCTGTGCTATAATACTCACAGGGTCATTTGGCTCAGCTGTAATACTCACAGGATCATTCAGCTGTGCCATCATACTCAAGGATCATTTAATTGTCCATCATACTCACAGGATCATTTCGCTGTGCCAGCATACTAACAGGATAATCTAGTTGTGTGATAATACTCACAGGATCATTCAGTTGTGTCATAATATTCATAGATAATTACACTTGTGCCATAATACTCAAAAGATCATTTAGTTGTGCCATCATACTCGCAGGATCATTTAGTCATGCCATAGTAATCACAGGATCTTTTAGTTGTGCCATCATACTAACAGGATCATTTAGTTATTTCATTATACTCACAAAATCATTTAGCTGTGCCATCATAGTCACAGGATCATGTGACGGTACCATCATACTCACAGGATCATTTAGCTCTACATTCACATGATCATTCAGCTTTGCCATGACACTGAAGGGATGTGCCAGAATACTCACAGGATTATTTAGCTGTGCTGTCATACTCAAAGAATCACCTAGTTGTGCCAGAATGCTCACATGATCATTTAGTTGTGCCATCATACTCACATGATCATTTAGCTGTGCCATCATACTCACATGATCATTTAGCTGTGCCATCATACTCACATGATCATTTAGCTGTGCCATCATACTCGCAGAATCATTTATCTCTGCAAGAATACTCGCAGGATCATTTAACGGTGCCAACTTATCACAGGATGTTTTAGCTGCGCTACGATACTCACAGGATCATTTAGTTGTGCCATCATACTCACAGGATCATTTGGTTGTGCCACCATACTCACAGGATCATTTAATTGTGCCATCATACTAACAGGATCATTTAGCTATGCTACCATACTCATGGGATCATTAAGTTGTCCCAGAATACTCACAGGATCATTTAGCTGTGCCATCAATACTCAGATCATTAAGTTGTGCCAAAATAAGGAATATTTAGCTGTGCCATGATACTCACATGATCATTTAGTTGTGCTATAATACTCAAAGAATCATTTAGTTGTACCATAATACTCACAGAAATCATTTAGCTGTGCCATCATAATCACAGGATCATTTATGTGTGCCATCATACCAACAGGATCATTTAGCTCACAGAGTTGTGCCATAATACTCAGGGGATGATTTAGCTGTGTCTGAATACTCACAGGATCATTTAGCTATGCTAGAATACTCACAGGATCATTTAGCTATGCTGGAATACTCAAAGGATCATTTAGCTATGCCATCATACCCACTGGATTATTTAGCTTGCCTGAATACTCACAGGATCATTTAGCTATGCCATCATATCGATAGGATCATTTAAAAATGTCTGAATACTCACAGGATCATTTAGCTCTGCATTCATACTCACGTGATCATTCAGCTTTGCCATGATACTGAAGGGATGTGCCAGAATGTTCACAGGATCATTTAGTTGTGCCATCATACTCACAGAATCATTTATCTGTGCCATCATGCTCACATGATCATTTAGCTGTGCCATCATACTCACATGATCATTTAGCTGTGCCATCATATCACATGATCATTTAGCTGTGCCATCATACTCACAGAATCATTTATCTCTGCAAGAATACTCGCAGGATCATTTAGCGGTGCCAACTTATCACAGGATGTTTTAGCTGCGCTATGATACTCACAGGATCATTTAGTTGTGCCATCATACTCACAGGATCATTTAGTTGTGCCATCATAATCACAGGATCATTTAGTTGTGCCATCATAATCACAGGATCATTTAGCTGTGCCATAATCATCACAGGATCATTTAGCTGTGTCAGCATACTCACAGGATCATTTAGGGCTGCCATCATATTCACAGGATCATTTAGCTGTGCCACCATGCTCACTGTAGGTCACACACTAACACACGGGTCACACATCCTACACTCACTCGTACCTTTTGAAAAATGAAGAAGCACCATGGTGTATACCGTGTGATGAGCCGTTGAGCATCAGACACCTCCTCCTCGATTGCTGGGACTTGTACGATGTGAGACAAAAACACTACACGGCGGACTCCTTAAAGAACCTCTTCCGAGACGTCCCTCCTGATGCAATTTTAAAAGTTTTAATACAGATCAATAGATTTCACCTGATGTGATTTTACGTCTGTTTTTCTTTAATCGCATTTTAGATTTGCAAGGTTAATGGAGAGCATGGTTTTTAACCGTTGTCTTTTATCTGAACTTTTTGTTTTGTTTTGTTTTTGACGTGGTGTTAGCCCTGATATGTCTGTAGTAGTCGGCTGGGCTATAAGCAATATGAGATGAACTGAATTGTGCCTCAATGCTTACAGTATCATTTAGTTGTGCCATCATACTCACAGGATCATTAGCTGTGCCATCATACTCACAGGATCATTTAGCTGTACCACCATACTAACAGGATCATTAAGTTGTGCCAAAATAAGGAATATTTAGCTGTGCCATGATACTCACAGGATCATTTAGTTGTGCCATCATAATCACAGGATCATTTATGTGTGCCATCATACTAACAGGATCATTTAACTGTGTCATCAAACTCACAGAGTTGTGCCATAATACTCATTTAGGTGTTCTGTCATACTCACGGGATGATTCAGCTGTGCCATCATATTCACGGGATCATTTCGTTGTGCCAGAATGCTCACAGGATCATTTAGCTGTGCCCCACACTAACAGGATCATTTAGCTGTGCTGGAATCCTCACAGGATTATTTAGTTGTGCTACCATCCTCACAGGATCATTTAGTCGTGCTGGAATACTCAGAGGACCATTTGGCTGTGCTATAATAATCACAGGATCATTTAGTTATGCCATCAAACTGACAGGATCATTTAACTGTGCCTCCATACTCACAGGATCATTTAGCTGTGCCACCATACTCACAGGATCATTTAGCTGTGCCACCATACTCACAGGATCATTTAGCTGTGCCTTCATACTCACAGGATTATTTACTAGTGCCATAATACTTACAGTATAATCCAGTTGTGCTACAATACTCACAGGATCATTTAGTTGTACCTTCATACTCACAGGATAACTTAGCTTGCCATCATACTCACAGGATACATTTAACTCTGCCATCATACTAACAAGATCATTTAGCTGTGCAATCATACCCACAGGATCATTCAGCTGTGCCATCATACTCAAAGGATCATTTAGATGTGCTGCCATACTCACAGGATAATTTAGATGTGCCATCATACTCGAAGAAATAACATAGCTGTGCGATCATACTCACAAGATTATTTAGTTGTGCCTTAATGCTCACGGGATTATTTGGTTGTGCCAGCATATTCACATAATTATTTAGCAGTGCCAGAACACTCACAGGATCATTCATTTATGCTATAATACTCACTGGATCATTTAGCTGTGCCATCATACTCACAGAATCATATAGCTGTGCCATCATACTCACAGGATTATTTAGTTGTGTCAGCATACTCAAGGATTATTTAGTTGTGCTGGAATACTCACAGGTCATTTAACTGTGCCATCATACCCGCAGGATCATTTAGCTGTGCCATCATATTCACAGAATCATTTAGTTGTGCCATAATACTCAGAGGATCATTTAGTTGTGCCATAATACTCAGAGGATCATTTAGTTGTGCCATAGAACTCACAGGATCATTTAGTTGTGCCATCATAGTCACAGGATCATTTAGATGTGCCATCATAGTCACAGGATCATTTAGTTGTGCCATCATAGTCACAGGATCATTTAGATGTGTCATCATAGTCACAGGATCATTTAGATGTGTCATCATAGTCACAGAATCATTTTGCGGTGTCATAATACTCACAGGATCATTCAGTTGTACCATCACATTCACAGTATCATTTAGCTCTGCATTCGCACTCACAGGATCATTTAGCTGTGCCAGAATACCCACAGGATTATTTAGCTGTGACATCATACTCAAAGGATCATTCAGCTGTGCCATGATACTCAAGGGATCGTTAAGATGTGCCAGAATACTCACAGGGTTATTTAGCTGTGCCATCATACTCACAGAATCATTTAGTTGTGCCAGAATGCTCACAGGATCATTTAGTTGTGCCAAACTACTCACAGGATCATTTAGCTGTGCCATCATACTCACAGGATCATTTAGCTCAGCTGTAATAGTAGGATCATTTAGCTGTGCCATCATACTCACAGGATCATTTAATTGTGCCAGCATACTAATAGGATCATCTAGTTGTGTGATAATACTCACAGGATCATTCAGTTGTGTCATAATATTCATAGGATAATTCACTTGTGCCATAATACTCAAAAGATCATTTAGTTGTGTCATCATACTCACATGATCATTTAGTCATCCACAGTAATCACAGGATCATTTAGTTGTGCCACATTACTCACATGATTATTAGCTGTTCCACCACACTCAAAAAATCATTAATTGTGCCATCATAGTCACAGGATCATCTAGTTGTGCCAAAATACTCACAGGATCATTTAGCTGTGTGATCATACTCAGAATCATTTTGCAGTGCCATCATACTCACAGGATCATGTAGCTGTGTCAGCATACTCACAGGATCATTTAGGGCTGCCATCATATTCACAGGATCATTTAGGGCTGCCATCATACTCACAGGATCATTTAACTGTGCCGTCATACTCACTGTAGGTCACACACTAACACACGGGTCACACATCCTACACTCACTCGTAACTTTTGAAAAATGAAGAAGCACCATGGTGTATACCGTGTGATGAGCCGTTGAGCATCAGACACCTCCTCCTCGATTGCTGGGACTTGTACGATGTGAGACAAAAACACTACACGGCGGACTCCTTAAAGAACCTCTTCCGAGACGTCCCTCCTGATGCAATTTTAAAAGTTTTAATACAGATCAATAGATTTCACCTGATGTGATTTTACGTCTGTTTTTCTTTAATCGCATTTTAGATTTGCAAGGTTAATGGCGTTGTCTTTTATCTGAACTTTTGTTTTGTTTTGTTTTTGACGTGGTGTTAGCCCTGATATGTCTGTAGTAGTCGGCTGGGCTATAAGCAATATGAGATGAACTGAATTGTGCCTCAATGCTTACAGTATCATTTAGCTGTGCCATCATACTCACAGGATCATTTAGCTGTGCCATCATACTCACAGGATAATTTAGCTGTGCCATCATACTAACAGGATCATTAAGTTGTGCCAAAATAAGGAATATTTAGCTGTGCCATGATACTCACAGGATCATTTAGTTGTGCCATCATAATCACAGGATCATTTATGTGTGCCATCATACTAACAGGATCATTTAACTGTGTCATCAAACTCACAGAGTTGTGCCATAATACTCATTTAGGTGTTCTGTCATACTCACGGGATGATTCAGCTGTGCCATCATATTCACGGGATCATTTCGTTGTGCCAGAATGCTCACAGGATCATTTAGCTGTGCCACCACACTAACAGGATCATTTAGCTGTGCTGGAATCCTCACAGGATTATTTAGTTGTGCTACCATCCTCTCAGGATCATTTAGTCGTGCTGGAATACTCAGAGGACCATTTGGCTGTGCTATAATAATCACAGGATCATTTAGTTATGCCATCAAACTGACAGGATCATTTAACTGTGCCTCCATACTCACAGGATCATTTAGCTGTGCCACCATACTCACAGGATCATTTAGCTGTGCCACCATACTCACAGGATCATTTAGCTGTGCCTTCATACTCACAGGATTATTTACTAGTGCCATAATACTTACAGTATAATCCAGTTGTGCTACAATACTCACAGGATCATTTAGTTGTACCTTCATACTCACAGGATAACTTAGCTTGCCATCATACTCACAGGATACATTTAACTCTGCCATCATACTAACAAGATCATTTAGCTGTGCAATCATACCCACAGGATCATTCAGCTGTGCCATCATACTCAAAGGATCATTTAGATGTGCTGCCATACTCACAGGATAATTTAGATGTGCCATCATACTCGAAGAAATAACATAGCTGTGCGATCATACTCACAAGATTATTTAGTTGTGCCTTAATGCTCACGGGATTATTTGGTTGTGCCAGCATATTCACATAATTATTTAGCAGTGCCAGAACACTCACAGGATCATTCATTTGTGCTATAATACTCACTGGATCATTTAGCTGTGCCATCATACTCACAGAATCATATAGCTGTGCCATCATACTCACAGGATTATTTAGTTGTGTCAGCATACTCAAGGATTATTTAGTTGTGCTGGAATACTCACAGGGTCATTTAACTGTGCCATCATACCCGCAGGATCATTTAGCTGTGCACGAATACTCACAGGATCATCTAAGTGTGCCATCATACTCACAGGATCATTTAGCTGTGTCAAAATGATAACAGGATAATTTAGCAATGCTAGAATACTTACAGGATCATTTAGCTATGCTGGAATACTCAAAGGATCATTTAGCTATGCCATCATACCCACTGGATCATTTAGCTTGCCTGAATACTCACAGGATCATTTAGCTATGCCATCATATCGACAGGATCATTTAGCTGTGCACGAATACTCACAGGACCATTTAGCTATGCTAGAATACTCACAGGATCATTTAGCTATGCTGGAATACTCAAAGGACCATTTAGCTATGCCATCATACCCACTGGATCATTTAGCTTGTCTGAATACTCACAGGATCATTTAGCTATGCATCATATCGACAGGATCATTTAGCTGTGTCTGAATACTCACAGGATCATTAAGCTATGCCAGCATACTCACAGAATCATTTAGCTATGCAATCATATCGACAGGATCATTTAGCTGTGTCTGAATACTCACAGGATCATTTAGCTGTGCCATCATATCGACAGGATCATTTAGTTGTGTCTGAATACTCACAGGATCATTTAGCTATGCCATCATACTCACAGGATCATTTAGCTGTGCCATCATACCCGCAGGATCATTTCGCTGTGTTAAAATACCCACAGGGTCGTTTGGTTGTGCCAAAATAGTCACAGGATCATTTAACTGTGCCATAATACTCACAGGATCATTTAACTGTGCAATAATACCCACAGGATCAATTAGTTGTGCCATCACACTCACAAGATCATTTAGATGTGCCGTCATACTCATGATTATTTGGCTGTGCCAGAATACTCACAGGATCATTTAGCTGTGCCAGAATACCCACAGGATTATTTAGCTGTGATATCATACTCAAAGGATCATTCAGCTGTGCCATGATACTCAAGGGATCGTTAAAATGTGCCAGAATACTCACAGGATTATTCAGCTGTGCCATCATACTCACAGAATCATTTAGTTGTGCCAGAATGCTCACAGGATCATTTAGTTGTGCCAAACTACTCACAGGATCATTTAGCTGTGCCATCATGCTCACAGGATCATCTAGTTGTCTAACATACTCACAGGATCATCTAGTTGTCTAACATACAGGATCATTTAGCTGTGCTTTGATACTCACAGAATCCTTTAGCTGTGCCACCATATTCACAGGATCATTAAGTTGTGCCATGATACTCACAGGCTAATTCAGTTTGCCATCATACTCACATGATCATTCAATTGTACTATCATACTCACAGGATCATTTAGTTGTGCCATAATAATCACAGAATCATTTAGCTATACCATCATACTAACAGGATCATTTAGTTGTCCATCATACTTACAGGATCATCCAGTTGTGCGATAATACTCATGGGATCATTCTGTTGTGCCATAATTCTCACAGGGTCAGTCAATTGAGCCATAATACTCACAGGATTATTTAGTTGGGCGATAATATTCACAGGATCATACCGTTGTGCCATAATACTTACAGGAACATTATATTGTGTCACATTACTCTCAGGATCACTTAGTTGTGCCATTCTACTTACAGGAACATTTAGCTGTGCTACCATACTAACAGGATAATTTTGTTGTGCCATGATACTCACAGGATCATTTAGCTGTGCCAGAATAATTACAGGATAATTTTCGTTCTGCCAAAGTAATCACAGGAATATTTAGTTGTGCCATCATACTGACAGGATCATTCAGTTGTTCCATAATTCTCACAGGATCATTTAGTTGTGCCATCATACTCACAGGATCATTTAGCGCTGCCATCACACTCACAGGATCATTTAGGCTGCCATCATACTCACAGAATCATTTATCTGTTCCAGAATATTCACAGGATCATTGAACTGTGCCAGAATGCGCACATGATTACTCAGCTGTGCCATCATTCTCACAGAATCATTTAGTTTTGCCAGAATGCTCACAGGATCATTAAGCTGTGCCATCATACTCAAGGATCATTTAATTGTCCATCATACTCACAGGATCATTTAACTGTGCCAGCATACTCACAGGATTATTTAACTGTGCCAGCATACTAACAGGATCATCTAGTTGTGTGATAATACTCATAGGATCATTCAGTTGTGTCATAATATTCATAGGATAATTCACTTGTGCCATAATACTCAAAAGATCATTTAGTTGTGCCATCATACTAACAGGATCATTTAGTTATTTCATTATACTCACAGGATCATTTAGCTGTGCCATCATACTCACGGAATCATACTCGCAGGATCATTTAACGGTGCCATCTTATCACAGGACCCTTTAGCTGCGCTATGATACTCACAGGATCATTTAGTTATGCCACAATACTCACAGGATCATTTAGTTGTGCCACCATACTCACAGGATCATTTAGTTGTGCCATCATACTGACAGGATCATTTAGCTGTGCCATAATCACAGGATCATTTAGCTGTGCCAACATACTCACATGATCATTTAGCTGTGCCATCATACTCACAGGATCATTTAGTTGTGCTGTAATAATTACAGGATAATTTTTAGTTCTGCCAAAACAATCACAGGAACATTTACCTGTGCCATCATAGTCACAGGATCATCTAGTTGTGCCAAAATACTCACAGGATCATTTAGCTGTGTGATCATACTCACAGAATCATTTTGCAGTGCCATCATACTCAAGGATCAATTTGCAGTGCCATCATACTCACAGGATCATTCAGTTGTGCCATCACGCTCCCAGGATCATGTAGATGTGTCAGCATACTCACAGGATCATTCAGGGCTGCCAGCATACTCACAGGATCATTCAGAGCTGCCATCATACTCACAGGATCATTTAGCTGTGCCATCATACTCAAGGATCAATTTGCAGTGCCATCATACTCACAGGATCATTCAGTTGTGCCATCACGCTCCCAGGATCATGTAGATGTGTCAGCATACTCACAGGATCATTCAGGGCTGCCAGCATACTCACAGGATCATTCAGAGCTGCCATCATACTCACAGGATCATTTAGCTGTGCCGTCCTACTCACTGTAGGTTACACACTAACAACCGGTCACACATCCTACACTCACTCGTACCTTTTGAAAAATGAAGAAACACCATGGTGTATACCGTGTGATGAGCTTTGAGCATCAGACACCCCCTCCTCGATTGTTGGGACTTGTACGATGTGAGACAAAAACACTACACGGCGGACTCCTTAAAGAACCTCTTCCGAGACGTCCCTCCTGATGCAATTTTAAAAGTTTTAATAGAGATCAATAGATTTCACCTGATGTGATTTTACGTCTGTTTTTCTTTAATCGCATTTGAGATTTGCAAGGTTAATGGAGAGCATGGTTTTTAACCGTTGTCTTTTATCTGAACTTTTGTTTTGTTTTGTTTTTGACGTGGTGTTAGCCCTGATATGGCTGTAGTAGTCGGCTGGGCTATAAGCAATATGAGATGAACTGAATTGTGCCTCAATGCTTACAGTATCATTCAGCTGTGCCATCATACTCACAGGATCATTAGCTGTGCCATCATACTCACAGGATCATTTAGTTGTGTCACCATACTCACAGGATCATTTAGCTGTGCCATCATACTCACAGGATCATTTAGATCAACCAGAATGCTCACAGGATCATTCACTGTTTCTGAATACTCATAGGATCATTTAGCTATGCCATCATACCACTGGATCATTAGCTTGCCTGAATACTCACAGGATCATTTAGCTATGCCATCATATCGACAGGATCATTTAGCTGTGTCTGAATACTCACAGGATCATTTAGCTTGCCTGAATACTTACAGGATCATTTAGCGATGCCATCATATTGCCAGGATCATTTAGCTGTGTCTGAATACTGACAGGATCGTTTAGCTATACCATCATACTCACAGGATCATTTAGCTGTGCCATCATACCTGCAGGATCATTTAGCTGTGTGAGAATGCTAACAGGATCATTAGCTATGCTAGAATACTCACAGGATCATTTAGCTATGCTGGAATACTCAAAGGATCATTTAGCTATGCCATCATACCCACGGGATCATTTAGCTTGCCTGAATACTCACAGGATCATGTAGCTTTTATCATAGATCAATTTTCACCTGATGTGATTTACTCTCTTAATCCCTTTAGATTTGCAGTTAATATACAGGTTTTTAACCGTTGCTTTATCTAACTTTAGGTTTTTTTATGTGTTAGCCTGATAGTCTTTGTAGCAGGTGCTATTAAGCTTGAGTGCTGATGTGCACAATGCTCTACAGTATCATTTAGCTTGCCATCATACTCACAGGATCATTAGCTGTGCATCTATACTCACAGGATCATTTAGCTGTCCAATACTCACAGGATCATTTAGCTGTGCCATCATATTACAGGATCATTTAGCTGTGTCTACATACTCACAGGATCATTAAGTTGTCCCAGAATACTGACAGGATCATTTAGCTGTGCCATCATACTCACAGGATCATTCAGTTGTGCTATAATACTCAAGGATCATTTACTTGTCCATAATACTCACAGATCATTTAGTTGTGCCATCATATATCGACAGGATCATTTACCTGTGTCATCAATACTCACAGGATCATGTTGCCATCATACTCACAGGATCATTTAGCTGTGCCATCATACTCACGAGATCATTTAGCTGTGTCATCATGTCACAGGATCATTTGTGTGCCAGAATACTCACAGGATCATTTAGCTGTGCATACATCACAGGATCATTTAGCTGTGCCATATACTCACAGGATCATTTAGCTGTGCCATCATACTCACAGGATCATTCAGCTTGTGCCTGAATACTCACAGGATCATTTAGTTGTGCCACACACTCACAGGATCATTTAGCTGTGCATGAATCCTCACAGGATATTAGTGTGCCAACTATCACAGGATCATTTAGCTGTCTATACTCACAGGATTATTTAGTTGTGCTAAATCTCACAGGATCATTTAGGTGCTCCAGTTGCTGCCATATACTCACAGGATCATTTAGCTAATCGCTTATCAATACTCACAGATCAATTTTTAGATATGTGCTAATCCAGATATTACTTTCTAACAGGATCATTTAGCTGTGCATACTCATTAGCTTGCCATCATACTCACAGGATCATTTAGCTGTGCCATATACTCACAGGATCATTTAGTTGTGCCTATACTCACAGATCATTTATGTGCCATCAAGTCACAGGATCATTTAGTTGTGCCACATACTCACAGGATCATTTGCGTGCCATCATATCACAGGATCATTAGTTGTGCTCATACTCAAGGATCATTTAGCTGTGCCATCAACCTACAGATCATTTAGTGTGCCATCATACTCACAGATCATTTATGTGCCATCATATCACAGGATATATGTCACATTCACGGATATTTGTGTCACATATCACAGGATCATTTAGTGTGCATCATACTCACAGGATCATTAGTGTGCATAATCTCACAGGATCATTTGTTGTGCCATGATACTCACATGATCATTTAGCGGTGCCATCATACTCACAGGATATTTAGTTTGTCAGCATACTCAACGGAATATTTAGTTGTGCTAGCATACTCAACGGATTATGTAGTTGTGCCATCATACTCACATGATTATTTAATCGTGTCATCATACTCACAGGATTATTTAGTTGTGTTGGACATACTCACAGGATCATCTACGTGTGCCACCATACTCACAGGTCAATCAGCTGTGCCATGATCTTCACAGGATCATTTAGTTATACATCATACTAACAGGATCATTTAGTTGTATATCATACTTACAGGATCATCCAGTTGTGCGATAATACTCACATGATTATTCTGTTGTGCCATAATTCTCAAGGATCAGTCAATTGTGGCATGATATTCACAGGATTATTTAGTTGTGCCACATTACTCACAGGATCATTTAGTTGTGCCATTGTACGTAAAGGACCATTTAGCCGTGCCATCATGCTAACAGGATCATTTAGTTGTGCCATAATAATTACAGGATAATTTTTAGTTTTGCCGAAATAATCACAGGATCATTTACCTGTGCCATCATAGTCACAGGATCATCTAGTTGTGCCAAAATACTCACAGGATCATTTTGCAGTGCCATCATACTCACAGAATCATTTTGCAGTGCCATCATACCCACCAGGATCATTTGCAGTGCCATCACACTCACAGGATCATTCAGTTGTGCCATCACGCTCCAGGATCACGTAGCTGTGTCAGCATACTCACAGGATCATTTAGGGCTGCCATCATACTCACAGGATCATTTAGGGCTGCCATCATATTCACAGGATCATTTAGCTGTGCCGTCCTACTCACTGTAGGTCACACACTAACACACGGGTCACACATCCTACACTCACTCGTAACTTTTGAAAAATGAAGAAACACCATGGTGTATACCGTGTGATGAGCCGTTGAGCATCAGACACCTCCTCCTCGATTGCTGGGACTTGTACGATGTGAGACAAAAGCATTACACGGCGGACTCCTTAAAGAACCTCTTCCGAGACGTCCTTCCTGATGCAATTTTTAAAGTTTTAATACAGATCAATAGATTTCACCTGATGTGATTTTACGTCTGTTTTTCTTTAATCGCATTTTAGATTTGCAAGGTTAATGGAGAGCATGGTTTTTAACCGTTGTCTTTTATCTGAACTTTTGTTTTGTTTTGTTTTTGACGTGGTGTTAGCCCTGATATGTCTGTAGTAGTCGGCTGGGCTATAAGCAATATGAGATGAACTGAATTGTGCCACAATGCTTACAGTATCATTTAGCTGTGCCATCATACTCACAGGATCATTTAGCTGTGCCATCATACTCACAGGATCATTTAGCTGTGCCATCATACTAACAGGATCATTTAGCTGTGCTACCATACTCACAGGATCATTTAGTTGTGCCCATCATACTCACAGGATCATTTAGCTGTGCCATCAATACTCACAGGATCATTAAATTGTGCCAAAATAAGGAATATTTAGCTGTGCCATAATACTCACAGAATCATTCAGTTGCACTATAATACTCAAAGGATCATTTACTTGTACCATAATACTCAGAAATAATTTAGCTGTGCCATCATAATCACAGGATCAGTTATGTGTGCCATCATACTAACAGGATCATTTAGCTGTGCCATCAAGCTCACAGAGTTGTGCCATAATACTCACAGGATCATTTAGCCGTGCTATAATACTCACAGGATCATTTAGCCGTGCTATAATACTCACAGGATCATTTAGCTGTGCTATAATACTCACAGGTTCATTTAGCTGTGCTATAATACTCACAGGATCATTTAGCTGTGCTATAATACTCACAGGGTCATTTAGCTGTGCTATAATACTCACAGGACCATTTAGCTGTGCTATAATACTCACAGGTTCATTTAGCTGTGCTATAATACTCACAGGATCATTTAGCTGTGCTATAATACTCACAGGATCATTTAGCTGTGCTATAATACTCACAGGATCATTCAGTTTTGCCACCACAATAACAGGATCATTTAGCTGTGCTGGAATCCTCACAGGATTATTTAGTTGTGCTACCATCCTCACAGGATCATTTAGCTGTGCTGGAATACTCACAGGACCATTTGGCTGTGCTATAATATTCACAGGATCATTTAGTTGTGCTATCAAACCCACAGGATCATTTAGCTGTGTCTTCATACTCACAGGATCATTTAGCTGTGATATAATACTCACAGGATCATTTAGCTATGCTGGAATACTCAAAGGATCATTTAGCTATGCCATCATACCCACTGGATCATTTAGCTTGCCTGAATACTCACAGGATCATTTAGCTATGCCATCATATCGACAGGATCATTTAGCTGTGCCCGAATACTCACAGGATCATTTAGCTATGTCATCACACTCACAGGATCATTTAGCTGTGCCATCATACCCGCAGGATCATTTAGCTGTGTCAAAATGCTAACAGGATCATTTAGCTATGCTAGAATACTCACAGGATCATTTAGCTATGCTGGAATACTCAAAGGATCATTTGGCTATGCCATTATACCCACTGGATCATTTAGCTTGCCTGAATACTCACAGGATCATTTAGCTATGCCATCATATCCACTGGATCATTTAGCTTGCCTGAATACTCACAGGATCATTTAGCTATGCCATCATATCGACAGGATCATTTAGCTGTGTCTGAATACTCACAGGATCGTTTAGCTATGCTATCATACTCACAAGATCATTTAGCTGTGCCATCATACCCGCAGGATCATTTAGTTGTGTCAAAATGCTAACAGGATCATTTAGCTATGCTAGAATACTCACAGGATCATTTAGCTGTGTTGACATACTCACAGGATCATTTAGCTGTGCCATCATACTCACAGGATTAATTAGCTGTACCAGAATACTCATAGGATCATTAAACTGTGCCATCATACCCACAGGATTATTTAGTTGTGTCATCAACCTCAAAGGATCATTTATCTGTGCCATCATACTCATAGGATCATTTAGGTGTGCCATCACACTCACAAGATTATCCAGCTGTGCCATCATACTCACAGGATCATTTAGCTGTGTCAAAATACCCACAGGGTCGTTTGGTTGTGCCAAAATAGTCACAGGATCATTTAACTGTGCCATAATACTCATACTCACAGGATCATTTAACTGTGCAATAATACCCACAGGATCAATTAGTTGTGCCATCACACTCACAAGATCATTTAGTTGTGCCATCATACTCACATGATCATTTAGCTGTGCCAGAATACTCACATGATCATTTAGCTGTGCCAGAATACTCACAGGATCATTTAGCTGTGCCTGAATACTCACAGGATCATTAAGCTGTGCCACCACACCCACAGGATCATTTATCTGTGCCATGATACTCACAGGATCATTTAGTTGTGCCATCATTCTCACAGGATCATTTAGCTGTGCCATCTTAATCACAGGATCATTTAGCTGTGCCAAAATACTCAGGGATTCTTTAGCTGTGCCATGATACACGATCAGTTAGTTGTGCCATCATACTCACAGAATCATTTAGCTTCCATCATACTCACAGGATCAGTTAGCTGTGCCATGATACTCACATGATTATTTAGCTGTGCCAGAACACTCACACGGTTATTTAGCTGTGCCAGAATACTCACAGGGTTATTTAGCTGTGCCAGAATACTCACAGGATCATCTAGTTGTCCAAGAATACTCACAGGATTATTTAGCTGTGCCACGATACTACAGGATTATTCAGCTGTGCCACGATACTCACAGGATTATTTAGCTGTGCCATGATACTCACACGATTAGTTAGCTGTGACATGATACTCACAGGATTATTTAACCGTGACATGATACTCATAGGATTATTTAGCTGTGCCATTATACTCACAGGATTATTTAGCTGTGCCGTTATAGTCTGAGGTGTGACTGGCATCAAGTACTATATATAGTCTTCCCATCTGATTGTAGAATTTGACGTGGGTATGATATCCCGCTTGACGAAATTGTTGTACATGTCACCTGCAGTACACCACCCTGTGAACTGATCATAACCTGACCCTGTTCAGCGTTGGGGAAGGTAAAGCTGCCAGGGAAAAGAGGACACGGGCCTTATCATATTGCCACAGAGAAAAGTTGAAATGTCTACCACCTCACTGTCCCCACCTTCAGGGTTATGGGACAACCTTCTGATCCTACTCCTAGGATCATTTAGCTTTGTCATCGTGAAAGATCATATTCATATTCATATTCGTATTCGTATTCGTATTCGTATTCTATTCGTATTCGTATTCGTATTGTATTCGTATTGTTTCATATTTCATATTCATTTCATGTTCATATTCATATTCGTATCATATTCGTATTGGTTCATATTCATATTCATGTTCACGTTCATGTTCATATTCATATTCATATTCATATTCGTATTTGTATTCGTTCATATTCATATTCATGTTCATATTCATAATCGTATTGGTTCATATTCATATTCATGTTCATTTCATGTTCATATTCATATTCGTATTCATATTCGTATTCGTATTGGTTCATATTCATGTTCATGTTCATGTTCATATTCATATTCGTATTGGTTCATATTCACATTCATGTTCATATTCATATTCATGTTCATGTTCATATTCATTTCTTTCTTTTGTGACAGTGGATTTACCATGTGAAACTCGGGCTGCTCT
>JAPXFY010000017.1:81932790-81945290 GCA_030674185.1 Monoplex corrugatus
ACCTATGAAACAGTAAGCTGACACCACCAGAATGATGGAAACATTAAGATGGGCAGCCAACAGGGCAGTGGACCTATGAAACAGTAAGCTGACACCACCAGAATGATGGAAACATTAAGATGGGCAGTCAACAGGCCAGTGGACCTATCAAACAGTAAGCTGACACCACCAGAATGATGGAAACATTAAGATGGACAGCCAACAGGCCAGTGGACCCATGAAACAGTAAGCTGACGCCACCAGAATGATGGAAACGTTAAGATGGGCAGCCTACAGGCCTGTGGACCTTTGAAACACTAAGCCTACACCACCAGAATGATGGAAACATGAAGATGGGCAGCCAACATGCCAGTGGACCTATAAAACAGTAAGGTGACACCACCAGAATGATGGAAACGTTAAGATGGGCAGCCAACAAGGCAGTGGACCTATGAAACAGTAAGCTGACACCACCAGAATGATGGAAACATTAATGTGGGCAGTGAACATGCCAGTTGACCTATGAAACAGTAAGCTGACACCACCAGAATATGATGGAAACATTAAGATGGACAGCCAACATGCCAGTGGACCTATGAAACAGTAAACTGACACCACCAGAATGATGGAAACATTAAGATGGGCAGCCAACAGGCCAGTGGGCCTATGAAACACTAAGCTGACACCACCAGAATACGTGTAATGTAAACATTAAGATGGGCATCCAACAGGCCACGTGGACCCATCAAACATTAAGCTGACGCCACCAGAATAATGGAAACGTTAAGATGGGCAGCCAACAGGCCAGTGGACCTATCAAACAGTAAGCTGACACCACCAGAATGATGGAAACATTAAGATGGGCAGCCAACAGGCCCGTGGACCTATCAAACAGTAAGCTGACACCACCAGAATAATGGAAACGTTAAGATGGGCAGCCAACAGGCCAGTGGACCTATGAAACATAAGCTGACACCACCAGAATGATGGAAACATTAAGATGGGCAGCCAACAGGCCAGTGGACCTATCAAACAGTAAGCTGACACCACCAGAATGATGGAAACATTAAGATGGGCAGCCAACAGGCCAGTGGACCTATGAAACAGTAAGCTGACACCACCAGAATGATGGAAACATTAAGATGGGCAGCCAACAGGCCAGTGGACCTATGAAACAGTAAGTTGACACCACCAGAATGATGGAAACATTAAGATGGGCAGCCAACAGATCAGTTTTTAATGTTGCGGGCTGGGATTGAACTCGAGATATCAGATCTGTAGACCACAACTCTAACAACAAGTACCACTGGCCTGAATGGGGGGACAAACAGTGAAGTGGTAGGAAAGGTTATCACACTGACGGTAAATAGATATCGATAACATATCACACGCTGAGTCCTACAAGTACAAAGACTCAGACACCATCAAAAACACCCAGATCACATCGTGTTACAACCAGTGAACAATTCACAACGCTACACACACAGTGACACAAGTGCTGGTCACCTTACATTAAACAGACATCGGCAAAAGGCGGGTAAAATGTGTGACATTATCTTTGGCAAAGATGGCCCTCCCTGTGACGACAGAACAGTCAAGTCAGTGTGTACGAAATTACAGGTGTGTTCTCAATGTTCACACATCTTGAGAACGGTCAGTGATTTTGATCTTATTGTGCAGGTTTACTGAACATTTCTCATAGCTTTACTGACCGGTCACCTCCATGACAAAGCTGTCAAATAGTACCCAGTGATATGATGGACCATGACACAATGGTCAAATAGTACCCAATGAAATCATTAGACCATGACAGAACTGTCAAATAGTACCCAATGAAACCATTAGACCATGACAGAACTGTCAAATAGTACTCAATGAAATCACTAAGCAGTCCAACAGTACCCAGTGAACTCACTGAGCAAGTCAAACAATACCCACTGAAATCACTGAGCAGTCAAACAGTACACAATGAAATCACTGAGCAGTCCAACAATACCCACTGAAATCACTGAGCAGTCAAACAGTACTCAATGAAATCATTGAGATGTCATCCCATTCTGAGTTCAACAGGTCTGGAACACTATTGTGGTGTTACATGTTTATACAACCATCTGAGCGAATATGGAATACTCGACGGCATGGTCCAGTACGTCACTGACTGTGAGAGTCCAATGAAGCAGGGACTACTGCTGACACTAGACCTTCCACAACTCTGGCCTGTCCACTGACGTCTAGTTCAGAAAGAGAAAAGTGGACTAGAACATTGCAAACTGGCCATGGAGCATGTCCTAGCCTTCACAATGACCTAACTATCCGTCAGTCTAGCGGCTACCTCAAGGACTGCTTGTGGACATTTTCAGGAAAAATACAGACGAATGGACCAGCTAAAGACAAAAAAGAATAGTGTATTGTATCAGACAGTGTGGTCAGATATGATCATAGTGTGAAGGGAGGGAAGCATTACACAATGATGTACGACAGTGTGGTCAGATATGCTCATAGTGTGAAGGGAGGGAAGCATTATACAATGATGTACGACTTGCATCAAAAACACTTGAAGTGACAAAGCAGGGACACATATCAGTGAATATCCTGAGAAAATTTGCAATTCAATAATTACAGAAAAAAATTCAATATAATTTGAGTGTTACTTTCATTTTGTTTGCAATTGTGACACAAGTGAAGGGGGGGGGGGATACACGCAATGATATTTATGGACAATATCTGTACATCATTATTTACAAGACAGTAACATGAATATATTTACCAACCATCTCCAAACATAACAAACACCAATCTCCATAGATGACAATAAGCATGACTCCAGCCCATGTATAAAGGCTTAATACTAGGGTAAGACTGTTACTTCTAATTCTGTCCATATCACCACAGACATGACATTAATAATCTACAATGACCTACAAAGCCGACACACTGGGCTACGACTCATTTCTAATGAAGAGGGGAAAACAAACATTTTCGATGACACCGTCATTTCTTCATAGCATAGTGTTTATTGTCTTTGTCCTCAAAGACTACTATTCTGGTTCTTCAAGAAAAATGTACAAAAATCTTTTTTCTTTCTTCCACACAGCTGTGTAACAAACACAGGCGGCCTTCCTTGCAAAGACTGCATCAGTGATTGCTTATTTTCATGTACATACCATAATACCAAAAGATACAAAAGTGTAGAAAATATAATAACTCATAACTGTTTTACTTTTTATTTATTACTTTTTTTCTGTCTTTTCCGACTTTGAAACATGGTTTCCAGAAAGATAGTCATAAAAACCAACAACAGTGACAATAACAATACATATTACCGACAAAATAAAAACCCCCAGCAACAACAACAATATTACCAACACAGAGTATACACACGACATCCAGCTGTTAAGAACTGATAAAGATTGGAGCCTTAAATCCGGTTTTCTCAACGACACACTGTGCACGGATTAGAACATATACAGTGCATCACATTTGGTTGGTGACCAGGTCCACACAAATATTCAGAGAACACTGGCCACTCATGTTTCAGTACTACGCCCAAACACCACTGAAAAGAAAAAATCAACCCACACCCACACTGTGACAACGTCTATGACATTTCCTTTGACATCTGAACAGCTGCAGTGACAGGCACTTTTTCTGTACAGGAAACAAGACACACAAGTAGGATGAATTATACAGCGATCTATATTCAGTCTCGCTGGTCTTCACCAGAGGAATGCTCTACCATCAAACTTCAAAACTGTGACAGACAGTGCTGAAATAAATACAACATAAACATGAATCGCTTCAAACAGCCCTATCTTCTGATATACATAAATAAACTTCACTAACAATAAATACACAATTTTAATTAATTCATTTATTTACAAATCATTTAATTTAAATCACACTTGTCAGCCCTATTTTGTGACATACAATGAAGTAACAACAAAATGTACAAAGACACAAACTCATTCCACAACAATCATAGATTCTGTACAGGTATCAGTAATGATAAACAACTCACACTAATGGATGTTGTTCAAGGAACCACAAACAAGAACGACAACCCCAACACACAAGTCAGTAAACACAAACAAGAACGACAACCCCAACACACAAGTCAACAACCACAAACAAGAACGACAACCCCCAAAACACAAGTCAAACAGCCCAAACAAGAACGACAACCCCCAACAGACAAGTCACAGAATTATGATAGGGTTTCTGTATACAAGTCGACATCATAAACAGAACGACAACCTCTAACACACGTGTAAGTCAACAAACAGAACAAGAACGACAACCCCCAACACACACGTTAATTAACAAACACGAACAAGAACGACAACCCCCGACAGCGACGTCAGCAACACAGGAAAGACGAAGCAAGATGATGACACCAATGATGACTCGATGATGACTGTGAGTGTATGATGATGATGATGATGATGATGATGATGATGATTAATGATGCTAGAGCTTATGATAAGTGTGTAGACGACGACGACGACGTGAGATGATGATAACTGTGTGGATGATGATGATCATACTGACGACGTTGGAGTTGATGACAAATGTTGTGGATGACAATGATGAAGATTGACGATACAAGATATGGGCATGACGGCGAGACAAAATAAAAAAAAAAAAAAAAAAAAAAAGCAAATGTGTCATTGTCTGTTTCAGCTATCCCCAGTAAGCCAACTGGTGCCTATGATGAGTGCTTACAATGCACACAGAAACTAACACCGGATCAATTGTGTGTCAAGCGGAGTCACCAGTACTTCACTGTTGCAGTTCTCTCTCACACTTCACACTGCACATACTTATCACTGTGCGCGCGCACAGACACACACCTACATACACCGGTGAGTACATACATACTTACATACATACATACATACATACATACATACATTAATAATAACACGCACGCCTGCACGGAACATACATCACACACACAACATAACACACAAACACACACACTAACACATAACACTCATCACAAACTACACACTAAATCTATAACACACAACTACACACACACTATAACATTTGAAGTAATACTATCATAACACTAGACATACATACACTTTGAGATACTACACCACACCCACCACGCACACACACACACACACACACCACGCACACACACAACCACGCACACACACAGCACACACACACACCACACCACACACACACACACACACACACACACACACACACACACACACGTCTAAACCCAGACCTGAACCCAAGCCAGCCATTTCACATCGTCCTCCACACACATCACAAGCTGCCATGTCGACACAATCA
Source organism: Monoplex corrugatus (assembly GCA_030674185.1). Taxonomy (NCBI): domain Eukaryota; kingdom Metazoa; phylum Mollusca; class Gastropoda; order Littorinimorpha; family Ranellidae; genus Monoplex; species Monoplex corrugatus. Next base: position 81,938,080 of record JAPXFY010000017.1, read on the forward strand.
CAACGGTTGTTCTCCCTTAGTTCTCCTGTCAACCCACTCCCTTAGTTCTCTCTCCCTGTCAACCCACTTCCTTAGTTCTCTCCTCCCTGTCAACCCCACTTTCCTTAGTTCTGTACTCCCTGTCAACCCCACTTTCCTTAGTTGTACTGTTCAGATCAAACTGTCCATTGTATAACATGCATCAGACGTCACATGACAGTGGTCACCATAAGGACAGAGACAGAACGAGGATGACAACACTCTATAGTTCCCCTGTCTGATGTACTTGAGGATTGTCTGTGGTCATTATAAAAGACATTGTAATTCTGTCTTTGATGTATTGAGGATTGTCTGTGGTCATTATAAAAGACATTGTAATTCTTCTGTCTGATGTATTGAGGATTGTCTGTGGTCATATAAAAGACATTGTAATTCTGTCTGATGTATTGAGGATTGTCTGTGATCGTTATAAAAGACATTGTAATTCTTCTGTCTGATGTATTGAGGATTGTCTGTGGTCATATGAAATTATTCTGTCTTGTATTGAGGATGTCTGTGATCGTTATAAAAGGCATTGCAATTCTGTCTGATGTATTGAGGATTGTCTATGGTCATAGTAAAAGACATTGTGATTCCCTGTCTGATGTATTGAGGATTGCTGTGGTCATTATAAAAGACATTGTAATTCTTCTGTCTGATGTATTGAGGATTGTCTGTGATCGTTATAAAAGACATTGTAATTCTGTCTGATGTATTGAGGATTGTCTGTGATCGTTATAAAAGACATTGTAATTCTGTCTGATGTATTGAGGATTGTCTGTGATCTTTAAAAGACATTGTAATTCTGTCTGATGTATTGAGGATTGTCTGTCCACTGTGATGTATTGAGGATTGTCTGTCCACTGTCTGATGTATTGAGGATTGTCTGTCCCCTGTCGATGTATTGAGGATTGTCTGTCCATGTCTGATGTATGAGGATTGTCTGTCCCCTGTCTGATGTATTGAGGATTGTCTGTCCCTGTCTGATGTATTGAGGATTGTCTGTCCACTGTCTGATGTATGAGGATTGTCTGTCCCTGTCTGATGTATTGAGGATTGTCTGTCCACTGTCTGATGTATTGAGGATTGTCTGTCCACTGTCTGATGTATTGAGGATTGTCTGTCCACTGTCTGATGTATTGAGGATTGTCTATCCCCTGTCTGATGTATTGAGGATTGTCTGTCCACTGTCTGATGTATTGAGGATTGTCTGTCCCCTGTCTGATGTATTGAGGATTGTCTGTCCCCTGTCTGATGTATTGAGGATTGTTGTCCACTGTCTGATGTATTGAGGATTCGTCTGTCCCCTGTCTGATGTATTGAGGATTGTCTGTCCCCTGTCTGATGTATTGAGGATTGTCTGTCCCCTGTCTGATGTATTGAGGATTGTCTGTCCTCTGTGTGATGTATTGAGGATTGTCTGTCCACTGTCTGATGTATTGAGGATGTCTGTCCCCTGTCTGATGTATTGAGATGATTGTCTGTCCCTGTCTGATGTATTGAGGATTGTTTGTCCCTGTCTGATCTATTGAGGATTGTCTGTCCCTGTCTGATGTATTGAGGATTGTCTGTCCACTGTGTGATGTATTGAGGATTGTCTGTCCTGTGTGATGTATTGAGGATTGTCTGTCCCCTGTGTGATGTATTGAGGATTGTCTGTCCACTGTCTGATGTATTGAGGATCGTCTGTCACCTGTGTGATGTATTGAGGATTGTCTGTCCCCTGTGTGATGTATTGAGGATTGTCTGTCCCTGTCTGATGCATTGAGGATCGTCTGTCCCCTGTGTGATTATTGAGGATCGTCTGTCACCTGTGTGATCTATTGAGGATTGTCTGTCCCGAGATTGACTGTGTTCTTGCATTGAAAGAAAGTGATTGAGGACAAATACACTTGTTGACTGGACTACACGAGGTACATTTGCTGAAATATTTTATGGTCAGTTTGCCAAATTAAATGGACACGGTCAAATATAAGTTCACCATTGCTTTCATCTGAAACTGACCCATTCAGATGAATCAAGCCATAGGTCAATCACTTCGGGTTCATTCAACAATAAAGCGATAATAAAAATAAAAGAAAACAAAACAACTACCAGCCCGGTCTAAAAATATAAAAACTTGTCCCCAAAACGAAGACAGATCTAGTTAGTTGTAAATAACTCAACAGACAAATGTAGCCTGCTCGCCATTAGAGAGGTGAGATAACCGGTACCAATAATTCAAGCAGCCAACAGCGTTGTCCTAACTGAACAGCCATTAATCCTTTGACACCCTCACCCTATCCACCAACTGCAAAAAAATTAATCCTTTGACTCCCTCACCCTATCCACCAGCTTCCTGCAGGAAGCTGGTGGATAGGGTGAGGGAGTCAAAGGGTTAATTTTTGTTTTGCTAAGATAGTTGACAATGTAGGATGCTGGTGGATAGGGTGCGGGAGTCAAAGAGTTAATCGAGTTAAAATCGCCATCTTTTACAAACACTGTGTTATAATAAATAAATAATAAATGAATAAATAAATTAAATGAATAAATAATAAATTAAATAAATAATAAATAGATAAATAAATAAATAAATAAATAAATAATACCAAGCAATCAATAAATAAACAAAGCACCAGCTTGATGATAAGTAACAGCAACAAGAGCCAAAAACATTGCAAATCATGGCAGACATGTGGGAGCGCAATGACATGATGATAATTTTTGATATCAATGGTCAGGCACAAAGCAAGAGAGAAAAACGATTTGCTGTGTTCAATGAACAGACACCAACAACGGTCACCGAGCATGTCCTGTCTTCTGCATCAGTACCACTCTGATGTTGTGCTGGGCTTAACAAGGGAGGCTGACAGTTGGGATACTGATCTGTCTCACACTGACGTCGTGCCACGCACACTGACGCCACGCCACACACTGACGTCATACCACACACACTAACGTCATGACACACAATACACTGATGTTATCACACATTGATGTTGTACCACACATTGACGATATTCGATCACACACACACTGACGTCCATACCACACACACTAACGTCATAAACACAATACACTGATGTTATCACACATTGATGTTGTATCACACATTGACGATATTCAATCACACACACACTGACGTCATACCACACACACACACACACTGACGTCATATCACACCACACACACACACACTACGTCATACAACATGTTGACATCACATCGGACACTGACGTCATACAAAGCACGCGACACAGAATGACGTCACACAGCGTATACTGACGTTATATCACTCACTGACGTCATATAGCACACATTGAAGTGACATCACAACTAACGCCATACCGCAAAACACTGACGTAATACCACCCACACTGACGTCACATCACACACACGGATGTCACAGAATGCACAGGGACAACATACAGCTATTACAGTCTACACTGACTACCGTTCTGCAGGGACGACTGTGAAAACTCAAAGCACAATAGATACCTGTGTGTGTTGGTTGACATGAGGGATAAATGAAAAAATCAATAAATTAATCTGACAATAACACTTTGTCTCTCATCTACAGACGACAGAGATGAGCGGACACAGTGAAACAAATCCAAGAAAATTACCATACATAAAGCAAGCCACAAACAATAAAGAATAAACCAAACATCAAAAGTATAATAATAAATTGAAAAAAAGACAAAAAAAAAAAAAAGACAGAGTATTCATAATTGAAGCCCAGACTTGCCTTACATGATTTTGATCGTATCCTGACCCTTCAGACCAGTGTGTTGGGAGCTGTAGGGGTTGTGCCACAGGTAACATGATCTGTATGTCTTTATGTCGATTGGTGTGTTTAGTCATTGGTTACAGGTCTGTAGGAGACCCCCTCCCCCCTCCCCCCCCTACTACAGGAATCTACAGCCTGCAATCCACGTTTGCCAGATGTGATTTGTAATCAAGGCATTTCTCTGCCATCAGGAGACAAATTATTATTTCTTTTGAGAGTTTGGTCTTTATTTTATTTCATTTCATTTCATTTCATTTCATTTCATTTTTATTTTATTTTATTTTTATTTTATTTTATTTTATTTCATTTCATTTTATTTCATTTCATTTCATTTATTTTCATTTATTTCATTTTATTTTATTTATTTATTTCATTTTATTTTATTTATTTATTTCATTTTATTTTATTTCATTTCATTTCATTTCATTTCATTTCATTTCATTTCATTTCATTTATTTTATTTACTTTATTTTATTTTATTTTATTTTATTTATTCATTTATGTGTTTATTTATGTATTGACTATAATGATTTCCGAAAATAAAATTCTTTTGTTGTTACTGGAGAAATTGTTTTCATTTTTTTGGTATGTTTTCTCTGTACTTACAGAATGGGTAGTTGTGATTCAAACCTTTAATCATTCATTTATTTACTTTACATATAGATATATATATGTTCCTCTTTTGAAGGTAAGACACACAGATACACATGTCATTTACATGTAACCTAGATTACTCCAGTGGTAGGCTGATAAAATACCAGTATAAAACATAGACAAGGTAAAACATAGTCTAGGTAGGGCCTCAGGACCTGGCCAGCTGATGGGTTTATGTGCAGGCTTAAGGCTTGTGCCATGATCACCATGCACATGGCACCTGTGACGTTAGTGCATATGGAATTCGTTCCGAGCGCGGAGACGTCATCTTGAGAAACTGAAACCGAAACTGAAACTGTGCTGGCTTAAGGCGTTTAAGGCATGTGCCATGATCACCATACACATGGCACCTGTGACGTTAGTGCATATGGAATTCGTTCCGAGCGCGGAGACGTCATCTTGAGAAATTGAAACTGAAAACGATAATTTTAAAACAAAGTTTTCAAAAAGTAGAACAAAGGGCAGAGAGCGGTGTGGACTTGAAATCCAGCCACTCGCGTTGAGATTTTTTGATTTGGTTCAGTTTTTACGTCGGCACCCACCTCAGGTGATATGGCCGAGAGGGATAAACCATCCCAGGGAAGTGGGGAAGGGGGACTTATCTAATCCTATACTGACACCACCAGAACAACAATGATGTTAAGACGACAGTGAGAAGGCCAGTTTTAATATAGCGCACCCCGGGGGTTCGAACCCACAACCATTAGCATGTGAATCCGACGCTCAAACCAACTAAGCTACTGGGGCCCGCATAAGACCTGCCTCTCTAGCTTATATCTACATAGAAAGGTGTGAAAAGGGGGTGGGGGGTGTTCAAAGTACATGTAGGCCACGCCTTTCTAGGCTTCAGTGATTGGTTGACCAGGTCCTAATTGACAGTACTACCACGTGTGCTTCGCCCACACAGGCTTGGCGACGACACGATGGCCCTTTAATTATTCATTTATTTACTTTATATATATATATATGTTCCTCTTTTGAAGGTAAGACACACAGATACACATGTCATTTACATGTAACCAAGATTATTCCAGTGGTAGGCTGATAAAATACCAGTATAAAACATAGACAAGGTAAAACATAGTCTAGGTTGGGCCTCAAACATGTTTCTGTCCTCCCATTGCTGTGTTCAAAGTACGGCCACGCCCATTTCAAGGTAGTGTTAGATCAGGCGTGGTTTAGAGGCAGGGACGAGTCTTTTTGGACACGCCCACTGGTAAGCTGAGCTTCACGGGACTGGGCGTGTTTGGTTTGACGTTGTAACCGTACTGGATGATTTGACTCCCGCACCCTGTCCATCAGCATCCTGCATTGTCGATCATGCTAGAAAAGCTAAAACTTAACCCTTTGACTCTCTCACTCTATCCACCCACTTTCTGCAGGAAACTGGTGGATAGGGTGAAGGTAAAAGGGTTAAGGTTTTGCACTTAGTGGATAAGGTGCGTGAGTCAATCTGTTGAGACATTATAAAAGATATTGTAATTCTTCTGTCTGATGTATTGAGGATTGTCTGTTATCATTGTAAAAGACACTGTAATTCCCCTTTGTAATGTATGAGGAATATCTGTGGTCACACCACATTGTAATTCACCTGTCTGGTGTATTGAGGATTTTGTTTTGAATATTTTATCATTTAATTACGGTAGAAACGTTTCGGTTGTGTTTGAAGTTGTGAGGATGACGTATGTGTGGTGCAAACCATTTGGTGCCTATTTTAACTTTCACATTTGAACCAAAACAGGAAAGCAAGGTATAGGTGTCATGTTGAAATCTGCCGGCTTTACTGTGATACAGGCATTAAGATGACATGAAAAAGACCAGCCACACGTCAGCATTTCTCAGGCTGTTATTACTGATCAACTCTTTAAGAAGTATCTCCAAAAATCATAACTTAACCCTTTGACTCCCACATCCTATTCACCAACTGCAAAAACTAAACCCTTTGATTCCCTCACCTGTCTACCAGCATCTTGCAGGAAGCTGGTGGATATTGTGAGTGAGTCAAAGGGTTAAGTTTTTGCTTCGCTGGCATGGTTGACAATGCAAGATGCTGGTGGACAGGGTGCGGGAGGCAAAGGGTTAATGCCTGTAGCTCTTCTAAATCCAGTGGTATTGCAGATTGTCTTTAGTGTGTGTGTTTGTTTGTGTGTGTGTATTTGTGTGTGTGTTTGTGTGTGTGTTGTGTGTTGTGTGTGTGTGTTTGTGTGTTTGGTGTGTGTTGTGTGTGTGTTGTGTGTGTGTGTGTGTGTGCACAAGGTGTGTTTGTGTATGTATGTACGTGTGTATGCGTGCTTATGCGTGTGCGTATTTTCATGCGTGATTGTCACTGATAAATTGAAAAACAACAACTTGTTATTACTTTGATGAACCGGGCTATTATTGTATTGACTTATTGATGTATACATGTATGCCGTATGTTAATACACTCATTATAATGTAATTGGCATGGAAATGTTTATGCTGCATTGATGCATTAGTGTATACATCTGATTTGAGATCTACAATTTCATTAGCATTATTACAGGTGGCATCAGATGTGCAGTCAGCTGTGTAACTATTTGTAACAATAAACACATTGTGCAGTCCATTTGAGGCTGAACGTCAAACAATGGAGCATCCGGTCACAGACAATATGACCTTCACAAGTGATACAACCTGATATTTGGGTCATAGACAATATGACCTTCACAAGTGATACCACCTGATATATGGGTCACAGACAATATGACCTTCACAAGTGATACCACCTGATATTTGGGTCACAGACAAT
>JAPXFY010000017.1:81950290-81975290 GCA_030674185.1 Monoplex corrugatus
GCTCTGGTTTGGGTTTCTGGTCTTCTAGCCCTGGTTTGGGTTTCTGGTCTTCTAGTCCTGGTTTTGGGGTTTCTGGTCTTCTAGTCCTGTTTTGGGTTTCTGGTCTTCTAGCCTGTTTTGGGGTTTCTGGTCTTCTAGCCCTGTTTTGGGGTTTCTGGTCTTCTAGTCCTGTTTGGGGGTTTCTGGTCTTCTAGCCCTGTTTTTGGTTTCTGGTCTTCTAGCCATTTTGGTTTCTGGTCTTCTGGCCCTCGTTTCAGGTTTCTGGTCTTCTAGCCATTTTGGTTTCTGGTCTTCTAGCCATTTTGGTTTCTGGTCTTCTAGCCATTTTGGTTTCTGGTCTTCTGGCCCTCGTTTTAGGTTTCTGGTCTTCTAGCCCTGTTTTGGGGTTTCTGGTCTTCTAGCCCTGTTTTGGGGTTTCTGGTCTTCTAGCCCTGTTTTGGGTTTCTGGTCTTCTAGTCCTGGTTTTGGTTTCTGTTCTTCTAGTCCTGTTTGGGGTTTCTGTTCTTCTAGTCCTGTTTTGGGGTTTCTGGTTCTTCTAGTCCTGTTTTGGGTTTCTGGTCTTCTAGCCCTGGTTTTGGGTTTCTGGTCTTCTAGCCATGGTTTTGGGGTTTCCAGTCTTCTAGCCTGTTTTGGGGTTTCTGTCTTCTAGCCTGTTTTGGGGTTTCTGGTCTTCTAGCCTGTTTTGGGTTTCTGGTCTTCTAGCCATGGTTTGGGTTTCTGGTCTTAAATCCCTGTTTCGGGTTCTGGCCTTACGACACTGGTTTGGGTTCTCGTTTTAATTAAAAGGCCTGTTTTGGGTTCTGGTCTTAGAACACTGGTTTAGGTTCCTACGGCAAATAAACGTGTTCTGTTACCCAGGGCGTGTAAAGTAATACTTTTACCTATTCGCTGTTATTTAATATGCAATCGGCTTCTTTGTCAATTTGTCTGCCTGTCTGTTGGTCTTCAGATATCCACGGACTGTCACAGGGTTCATGAGGAGGATGCCAGAGTGTCAGAGATATCCTCAATGGTTTGACCTCTGTTCAATGACACGTTCTGGATCCCATGGGGGAACTAGATGAGGTGACATTTTCAACAGTCCTATGTGTGTGTGTGTGTGAGTGAGTGAGTGAGTGAGTGTGTGTGTGTGTGTGTGTTGTGTGTGTGTGTGTGTGTGTTGTGTGTGTGTGTGTGGTGTGTGTGTGTGTGTGTGGTGTGATTTTGTGTAAGGGATACAAATAGATAGATTGAGAGAGAGGGGGGAGAGAGAGAGAGAGGGGGGGGAGAGAGAGAGAGGTGTAGTCTTGAAAATAGAATATAATGCATGCACCAGAAAATTGACACACACAGCTCCACTCCTGTCCAAGCACATACATTCAGACATACACACACACATGCACCACGCACACACACACACATGCACACACACACACACACACACACACACACACACACACACACACACACACACACACAGAGGCACAACACCAAGGGAAAAAAGCCATTGCAGCACAAGGTTTTAATAACAACGACACAACAATCAACTGAAATCAAATCAATGCAAAGAACAAACAAACAAAAATAGAAAAACAAAACAAACAAACAAACAGCCCCCACCCTCTAAACAACAACATAAAACATACATACACCCACAATACGTATCAGAACGTACACCAGAACGGTGCAACGGAAAGAGACGCCTGACGTCACATGCCATGACGTCACAGCACACAGAGGGGGGGGGGGGGGCAACACAGTCAGCAAGAACAACAGAACAACGTTCATAGCTACGTCTGGTTCAGTCACAAACTCAACAACATTACTAGGTTTTGTACAGAATGATAGGAAGTGTGTGGGTACATGCTCATCTACCAACAGCTAAAAGAAAAGTTTAAACAATGGACAAAAAATACAAAGAGGTCAGAGAGAAAAAATGATCGCTTTCACAATGATTAAAAATGGAGAGAGAGAGAGAGAGAGAGAGAGAGAGAGAGAGAGAGAGAGAGAGAGAGAGAGAGAGAGAGAAGAGCAGAGCTGGAATAAAAGAGAGAGGGGGACAGAGACAAGATAATGAAGATAACGCGGCAGAATTCATGCAGAATGAGAGAGAGAGAGAGAGAGAGAGAGCAGTACTAATTAACCAGTATTCATATTGGCACTGGCATCAAACCAAATCAATTTCCGATATGAATAACTGTTTCTGGCTTCAACCATTTTTATTCAAATACAGCCCATTTACATAAACGTGCGTCAGTGTAAGTAGCAGTGTGTTGGTCGTCAAACAATCACCAACAAATGGTTGGTTTATACTTTCCACACTTCACCCCTACACTCTTTTTGCCTGAAGTATCCAACTTTAGTTAACGTCTGAGCTGTTGGCTCAAACCACTTCTTTAGAAACATATTCTCTCAAAGGATCTTTCCAGTCTTAAGGGGGCAGACCTACCCAGATTTGGGTACCAAGATTGTGATGTTCAGTGTTTCAGTTCTAATTAACCAATCACCATGATATTTGGCAAGAAGATACCTCGGACAGTATTCTTTGGATTGAATATCTTTGTTGGGGTCTGTGAGTTATGAAAAGTTGACAAAAATTAATTAATTAAAAAAGTTTGTGATTTTTCGCGAGATTATACATCAGACATAATATGTTCAAAAGTTTTCATCCGATTTCCTTGATATGTGGCACACATATAGCAGGGACAGGTACCTATAGCCGGTAGTAAAATCTTGCAATTCTGCTTGAAAGAAACATTTTTATCAAAAGTTGTATTATAACTTTTTTTTATTAAAATTATTCTAAAACATTGGTGTGATGATTGTACAGAAAATAATGATAGTAGAGCTAAGATTTTACTACGTGCCATACATACTGTACAGATATGTTTGCTCACTAAATATCAAATTCCTAACATGAATATATGTGTAGTTATAAATGTCACAGTATATACTATATTTTTTTCATTTTCGCGAGAACATTTTTTAATTAATTAATTTTTGTCAACTTTTCATAACTCACAGACCCCAACAAAGATATTCAATCCAAAGAATACTGTCTCAGGTATCTTCTTGCCAAATATCATGGTGATTGGTTTATTAGAACTGAAACACTGAACATCACAATCTTGGTACCCAAATCTGGGTAGGTCTGCCCCCTTAAGCCGTTAATCTTAACCTACATCAGTTGTCCAGTCTTAAGCTATTAACCTTAATCTACACCAGTTGTTCACAGAAATATTCCCCCCCCCCCCCCCCAAAGATCTGTCCAGTTTTAAGATGTTAGCTTTGACCTACACCAGATCTTTAAAGAATTATTCCCCTTGAACAAAAAAGCAATGACAGCGGCCAGTGTCACTAACTCTCTCTCTCTCCTTCAATCAATCAACGACCATTGCTTTTCCTGTTGTGTAGTTTCACAACTAACTGACTGGACTGGATGGAGACGTTAGATACACGATTATGTCATAGTTATTTTGGTTTAAAGCCCAGCCGACTGCACAGAGCCATATCAGGGCTACAGGATTACACGACAAGGCAATAACGTGAAGAGTTCATTCAGAGAAAACTTCGTTTAAACCATCACTGTTGCCCTAACCCACAGTCTGTCTCAATCACAATGATGTCTTGGTTATAACAATAACGATGATAATTGTAATAATAACAACAACAATAATGATGATGATAATAATAAAAAAAAAAAAAAAACGATCCTGATGATGATGATGATGATGACGATGATGGTGATGACGATAATGATTGTTTAAGGGAGGAAAAAAGATAGGAAAGAAGTGAGACTCGTTTTGATTATCTACTGTAGCTGCATCGATTCTGACAATGTTTCTGTGACTGTTACCGGAGACTGGTCTGTGTTTATTATCTTAAGATAATTTGTATATGGTTTAAATGTGCTAAAGAAGGACTGTGTTATCTCAAGATTACTTGTGATAATGGTTTATGTGTGTTAAAAAGGATGCTGTTATCTCAGGATAATTCGTGATAATGGTTTGTGTGTGCTAAAAGGGCGGTTTTATCTTAGGATACTTGTGATGTTTGTGTGTGTTAAAAGGAGGATGGTCGTGTAATTACCTCAGGATAATTGTGTGTTTGTGGTGTTAAAAGGACTGGTGTTAATACTCAGGATATGTGACGTTTATGTGTGTTAAAAGGAGGACTGGTCAGTGTTAATTATCTCAGGATAACTTGTGATGTTTGTGTGTGTTAAAAGGACTGGTCTGTGTTAATTATCTCAGGATAACTTGTATGTTTGTTGTGTTAAAGGATGGTCGTGTTAATTACTCAGGATAACTTGTGATGTTTATGTGTGTTAAAAGGAGGACTGGTCTGTGTTAATTATTCAGGATAACTTGTGATGTTTATGTGTGTTAAAAGGACTGGTCTGTGTTAATTACTCAGGATAACTTGTGATGTTTGTGTTAAAAGGACTGGTCTGTGTTAATTACTCAGGATAACTTGTGATGTTTGTGTGTGTTAAAAGGAGGACTGGTCTGTGTTAATTATCTCAGGATAACTTGTGATGTTTGTGTGTGTTAAAAGGAGGACTGGTCTGTGTTAATTATCTCAGGATAACTTGTGATGTTTATGTGTGTTAAAAGGAGGACTGGTCTGTGTTAATTACCCTCAGGATAACTTGTGATGTTTGTGTGTGTTAAAAGGAGGACTGGTCTGTGTTAATTATCTCAGGATAACTTGTGATGTTTATGTGTGTTAAAAGGACTGGTCTGTGTTAATTACTCAGGATAACTTGTGATGTTTGTGTGTGTTAAAAAGGGACTGGTCTGTGTTAATTATCTCAGGATAACTTGTGATGTTTATGTGTGTTAAAAAGGACTGGTCTGTGTTAATTATCTCAGGATAACTTGTGATGTTTATGTGTGTTAAAAAGACTGGTCTGTGTTAATTATCTCAGGATAACTTGTGATGTTTGTGTGTGTTAAAAAGACTGGTCTGTGTTAATTATCTCAGGATAACTTGTGATGTTGGTGTAAAAGATGGTCGTGTTATTTATTCGGGTACTTGTGATGTTTATGTGTGTTAAAAGGAGGACTGGTCTGTGTTAATTATCTCAGGATAACTTGTGAAAATAGTTTATGTGTTTAGAAAAAAGGACTGGTCTGTGTTAATTATCTCAGGATAACTTGTGACGTTTATGTGTGTAAAAAGACTGGTCTGTGTTAATATTCAGATAACTTGTGATGTTTAGTGTGTTAAAAGGAGGACTGGTCTGTGTTAATTATCTCAGGATAACTTGTGATGTTTATGTGTGTTAAAAAGGAGGACTGGTCTGTGTTAATTATCTCAGGATAACTTGTGATGTTATGTGTGTTAAAAGGATGGTCTGTGTTAATTATCTCAGGATAACTTGTGATGTTTATGTGTTAAAAGGAGGACTGGTCTGTGTTAATTATCTCAGGATAACTGTGATGTTTATGTATGTTAAAAAGAGGACTGGTCGTGTTAATTATCTCAGGATAACTTGTGAATGGTTTATGGTGTTAAAAAGACTGGATATGTTATCTCAGGATAACATGTGAAAATGGTTTATGTATTAAAAAAAGGACTGGTCTGTGTTAATTATCTCAGGACAACACGTGAAAATGGTTTATGTGTTAGAAAAAGGACTGGTCGTGTTAATTATCTCAGGATAACATGTGAAAATGGTTTATGTGTCAACAGACGGCCAAAGCTGACCACCCCTGACGCCTGTACACCAACACAACAGTTATCACAACACTGACCAAAGGGTAAAGCCAACACGCAAACAACACAAAACAGTTGTGACCACTGTGAAACAACTGTACAACGTTCAGGCCTACCATACGTGTCTGATGTTGCCATGTCAACTGGGACAGGTGAGGGGTGAGGTGGTGGTGATGTGGGGGGGGGGGACTTGACACTCAAAGTGAATGAAGGGACACAGGTGACATCTTGGTGGCTCTATAAATACCGATAGGCAGGCTCTTGTGCACAGAACCAACACTTTTTCAATCAATCAACAGGCTGCATGTTTTTGGACGATCCTGACAGAGAGAGAAGAGAGAGAGAGAGAGGGGAGAGAGAGGAGAGAGAGAGAGACAGAGAGAGAGAGAGACAGAGAGAGACAGAGACAGAGACAGAGAGAGAATAACGATGAAATGTAAACTTTACCCCTTGCCTAACCTAATGAAGATGGTGCTGGTAGAATTGTGTGCGTGTGAGACGTCTAATGAGATATGTCCAAATTTTACAACCTTACAATAACGATAAAAACCACAAACACACTTTGACATTTGTGAGATAAACAAACTTGTTGACAAAAGACAGAAAATAAACTTGTAGTCAGAACCTAAGGACAGGAGGTGAAAAGTGAGGGGCATGACACAGACACAGACACAGACACAAGGGACTGCCCACACAAACGTCCTTCTAGTCTGCTGACTGGAGCAGTCTTTGTTCCAAGTCAGCCTTAACCCTTTAACTCCCACACCCTATTCACCAACCGCAACAACTTAACCTTTAGACTCCCTCACTCTATCCACCAAGTTCCTGCAGGAAGCTGGTGCATAGGATGAGAGAGTCAAAGAGTTAAGTTTTCGCTTTGCTAGCATGGATGACAATGCAGGATGCTGGTGGACAGGGTGCTGGAGTCAAAAGGTTAACCAATACAGCACATAAATGGTGCAGTCCTTGTTCTAAGTCAACTCAAACAACAACAACAACATCAACAACACAGCACATATGAGGGATGAAGAACCTAAAAGGTCAGAGCGAATCACACTCTGCGCTCTTGTTGTAGTGGAATCCAAACTAAAGACATCACATAATGCCATAGACTTGACACCCACGGAGATAAAAAGTTGCCTTTTGAACTGAATCTCAAACAAACAACACAACACAACACAACTCACAACACAACATAACACAACACAATCAGATGACCCCCGAGTCGTGCAGACTATAGATGGACTAAACCAACCACAGACGACACAGTATACAGCTGTGTGACGTAGTGCTGACTGCACACACAACTAGGACATACACTGAAACGAAGTGCACGTGCAGTTTACAAGACTTACCACTACAACGTGTGTATACACACACACACACACACACACAAACAAACACACACGCAATATATGCACAGAAGGAAACATTACCAGAAGTAGCAGACGATGAGACAGGCCAGGCCAGGCCATAGTCCTTCATATGTCAACAGTTGTATCACGATAGGATAACATGTCACGGGCTGAGGTTACGGGTTTGTACTCCATGTTGTCCAATAACTTACAATGATCCTCTCTCTTACCCTCCCCCACACGCACACACACACACACGCACACACACACACACCACACACACACACACACACACACACACACACACACACACACACACCACACACACACACTATCAACATGACAATGGGGGAGCTAATATTGGTAATAACAGACGTCAGAGTTACGTCACGTAGGCTAATAAGGAAAACACCTGTCGCACATGAGGTTGTGTCTGTAGTTATTTTGGTCCTCAAAGGTTTGATAATCTTCATCCTACCACGATCCTATTTACACGCAGAGACAAAAACAAAACAGGTGAGAACTCTACCTCTGAAACCAACACCAAAACATCACATATAAAAAAAACAACGAAGACCACATCAACAAAAATTAACTCTCTTTCCCTGGAATCAAGTAGGAGCTGCAAGAGCTAGCGGCCGGTCTGTTTGCCAGCGATGTACACTGGCTGCAACAAAAATTAGGATCAAATAATAACGTCCTCTGGTTCTGGCAAGTGCAAAACAAGATGATCATGAAGTCTTGGAGTTTCCTTCACTCTCAGACTTTTGTGACTAAGTTTCTACAAGACCTTCAGGTTATTTCATGGGCTGAGCTGGGACCAGACGACAGAACAGGAATTTTGTGGACAGGTGAGCGGACCGTGGACATAAGAAGGAACCTACGAAAAGGAGGGAGAACCTATAAATAAGAAGAGGGAACCTATGGACATGAGAGGGAACCTACAGGCTGGAGACAGAACCAAAGGACAGGAGAGGGAACCTATGGACTGGAGAGGGAATCTATGTACGGGAGAGGGAATCTATGTACGGGAGAGGGAACTTATGGACGGGGGGAGGGGATCAACAGACAGGAGAGGAACCAACTGACAGGAGAGGGAACATACTGACTGGAGAGGGCACCTAAAGAGGAGAGAGAACCTAACCTCACCTCACTTGTCAGTCTCACCTGTAGTTTTCTGACACCTGCCTCAAGTGACCATTCTTTATCACAAGTCTGAAATATTTCTACCTTCCCTTAAATTCCCACAGTACCATGAAATAATGTGACGACAGGTACACCCTTCTCCTACCTTCCCCTTCCCCACAAGTCTGACATAAATACAGGTACACCCTTCTCCTACCTTCCCCACAAGTCTGACATAAATACAGGTACACCATTCTCCTACCTTCCCCACAAGTCTTGACATAAATACAGGTACACCTTTCTCCTACCTTCCCCACAAGTCTGACATAATTACAGATACACCCTTCTCCTACCTTCCCCTTCCCCACAAGTCTGACATAAATACAGGTACACCTTTCTCCTACCTTCCCCTTCCCCACAAGTCTGACATAAATACAGGTACACCTTTCTCCTACCTTCCCCACAAGTCTGATATAAATACAGGTACACCCTTCTCCTACCTTCCCCACAAGTCTGACATAAATACAGGTACACCTTTCTCCTACCTTCCCCTTCCCCACAAGTCTGACATAAATACAGGTACACCCTTCTCCTACCTTCCCCACAAGTCTGACATAAATACAGGTACACCATTCTCCTACCTTCCCCACAAGTCTTGACATAAATACAGGTACACCTTTCTCCTACCTTCCCCACAAGTCTGACATAATTACAGATACACCCTTCTCCTACCTTCCCCTTCCCCACAAGTCTGACATAAATACAGGTACACCTTTCTCCTACCTTCCCCTTCCCCACAAGTCTGACATAAATACAGGTACACCTTTCTCCTACCTTCCCCACAAGTCTGACATAAATACAGGTACACCTTTCTCCTACCTTCCCCTTCCCCACAAGTCTGATATAAATACAGGTACACCCTTCTCCTACCTTCCCCACAAGTCTGACATAAATACAGGTACACCCTTCTCCTACCTTCCCCACAAGTCTGACATAAATACAGGTACACCCTTCTCCTACCATCCCCACAAGTCTGATATAAATACAGGTACACCCTTCTCCTACCTTCCCCACAAGTCTGATATAAATATAGGTACGCCATTCTCCTACCCTCCCCACAAGTCTGATATAAATACAGGTACACCCTTCTCCTACCTTCCCCTTCCCCACAAGTCTGACATAAATACAGGTACACCATTCTCCTACCTTCCCCACAAGTCTGACATAAATACAGGTACACCCTTCTCCTACCTTCCCCTTCCCCACAAGTCTGACATAAATACAGGTACACCATTCTCCTACCTTCCCCACAAGTCTGACATAAATACAGGTACACCCTTCTCCTACCTTCCCCACAAGTCTGATATAAATACAGGTACACCCTTCCCCTACCTTCCCCACAAGTCTGACATAAATACAGGTACACCCTTCTCCTACCTTCCCCACAAGTCTGATATAAATACAGGTACGCCATTCTCCTACCTTCCCCACAAGTCTGATATAAATACAGGTACACCATTCTCCTACCTTCCCCACAAGTCTGACATAAATACAGATACACCATTCTCCTATCTTCCCCACAAGTCTGACCTATTCTCCTACCTTCCCCACAAGTCTGACCTATTCTCCTACCTTCCCCACAAGTCTGACCTATTCTCCTACCTTCCCCACAAGTCTGACCTATTCTCCTACCTTCCCCACAAGTCTGACCTATTCTCCTATCTTCCCCACAAGTCTGACCTATTCTCCTACCTTCCCCACAAGTCTGACCTATTCTCCTACCTTCCCCACAAGTCTGACCTATTCTCCTACCTTCCCCACAAGTCTGACCTATTCTCCTATCTTCCCCACAAGTCTGACCTATTCTCCTACCTTCCCCACAAGTCTGACCTATTCTCCTACCTTCCCCACAAGTCTGACCTATTCTCCTACCTTCCCCACAAGTCTGACCTATTCTCCTACCTTCCCCACAAGTCTGACCTATTCTCCCATCTTCCCCACAAGTCTGACCTATTCTCCTACCTTCCCCACAAGTCTGACCTATTCTCCTACCTTCCCCACAAGTCTGACATAAATACAGGTAGGCTACACCCATCTCCTATCCTGCCTACTACAAGTCTGACATAAAATAACAGATTCCCAACAAATGGTATATAGGCCCTACCTGATGCTTTGCATATTTCAATTTCATTTAATAAAATTAATGGACACTGTGGAAATGAAAACTACACAGCATATGGCATCAAAATATACAGGTCAGCACACAGTAGTAAGAAACTCTCGGAGGAGCCAGACAGCAAAATAACCTCACAGGAGAAATCCCCGCGAAGCGAATGTTTTGGCCCTTAACTCCTGACACTGTAAGGGGGCCTGGCCGCATCCAGCTCTACACTCCTGGATGTCCCTCAGCTGTTGCCATTAAAAAACAATATTTGATGGAAATTTGTCCAGTAGTTAACCCTACCTTCATTCAGCTCAGCCATGAATAAATCCACAGGACCCTTGCACTGCCCTCTGGTGTAAGTCCAGCTCAGTCACATTAACCTTTTCATTCCCACACCACATCCACCAGCTGCAAAGACTTAACCCTTTCGCTTCCTCACTCTATACCTCAGCTTCCTGCAAGGAAACTTGGTGGATACGGTGAGAGAGTGGAAGGGTTAAGTTTTTGCTTTGCTGTCATGGCTGACAATGCAGGTGCTGGTGGACAGGGTGAGGGAGTCAAAGGGTTACCCACCTGTAGGCACCTGCTACTAGTATTACTGTAAGGTAGGTGCATGACAATACTAGGTTACGTATGTCCACTGTTAGTATCATTATGTACACATCATGTTTATCATCATTACATAAAACACACAGCCCTGCACAGCCAGCCAGCCTCTCCCTCCATCAGTACAGTCTGTGGCACATCAACATATGATTGGCATCCATTTTAATTTTAATTTTTCTGTTTCAAGTCTGACATTCCTCACATCTCATCTTCTACTCTAGAGCAGTCTACTAACTGGAAACCCAACTCAGACAATAATCAATAATAACAGTAATCATAATAATAGTCATAATGATAGTCATAATGTAGGTAACACATTCATCACAAGTCTTGAAATGGATCCAACGTAGACAATTAACACAATGGCAACAATGGTACACTTTGTCAGAGAGAATAACACTGATCTGTACAAACATAGGCACCTTTCTCTGAAGACTGACATTCAACTGTCACAGTGTATTTCAAATTTCAATCTAAATCTGAACAATAACAATATCAATGACAGTAATAGTAGTGATAATGATAATAACACAACTAATGTCCGCAGGGCACTGTTCATGCTTACAGCGTCCACTGTCCAACTTGACCCATGTGTGTGACCTTATAGAGGATGACGTCCAATCACGGACACACAGACAGACACTGACACACGGCCACACATGCTCCGAGCGTACTAGACTCGGTTCACTGATTTGCAGCGAGGGCGCATTCAAATCCCAAGCAAATACAGGACTGCGTCCTACAAGACTGCCGGACATGCGGGGTTGGGCTCTCTCCGCCCACATTTCATGCACTCCACCCCTCCCTCGCCCCCTTGAGGTATCCTAATCCCTTTCTGCCTTTGATGTTGTAAGAGCAGCCTTGACCTCTGACTGACGCTGGAAGATCAGCCTTGACCCCTCCCATCTCCCCTCGTGTCACGCACACCTCTTGGACTGCCTACTGAAGCTGCTGGTAGTTCTCATCCACGATTGGCTGTCCAAGTCACGTGGGAGCACAGATGCATGCATAATTTACTGAATAGCTCGCGCAGAAAGACATGAACGTCACGTTGGCCCAGGTTCATGCTGACATGAGCGACAAGCCACGCCATTCACGATCAAACGTTTTGTCTTCAGATGTTGTCAAGGTCACAGGAAAGCTGATGAAGGCTGTTGTGGCAAAATGATGCCTGCATGCAAGACACTGGTTTCACTGAGGCTAGTTCACACAACTGATAGACGTCATAAAGATAGCAAGTCTTTATGAGGACAGGGTCCCACCCAGATAGCAAGTCTTTATGAGGACAGGGGTCCCACCCAGATAGCAAGTCTTTATGAGGACAGGGGTCCCACCCAGATAGCAAGTCTTTATGAGGACAGGGGTCCCACCCAGATAACAAGTCTTTATGAGGACAGGGTCCCACCCAGATAACAAGTCTTTACGAGGAGATGGGTTTCACCCAGATAGCAAGTCTTTATGAGGACAGGGGTCCCACCCAGATAGCAAGTCTTTATGAGGACAGGGGTCCCACCCAGATAGCAAGTCTTTATGAGGACAGGGGTCCCACCCAGATAGCAAGTCTTTATGAGGACAGGGGTCCCACCCAGATAGCAAGTCTTTATGAGGACAGGGGTCCCACCCAGATAGCAAGTCTTTATGAGGACAGGGGTCCCACCCAGATAGCAAGTCTTTATGAGGACAGGGGTCCCACCCAGATAGCAAGTCTTTATGAGGACAGGGGTCCCACCCAGATAGCAAGTCTTTATGAGGACAGGGGTCCCACCCAGATAGCAAGTCTTTATGAGGACAGGGGTCCCACCCAGATAGCAAGTCTTTATGAGGACAGGGGTCCCACCCAGATAGCAAGTCTTTATGAGGACAGGGGTCCCACCCAGATAGCAAGTCTTTATGAGGACAGGGGTCCCACCCAGATAGCAAGTCTTTATGAGGACAGGGGTCCCACCCAGATAGCAAGTCTTTATGAGGACAGGGGTCCCACCCAGATAGCAAGTCTTTATGAGGACAGGGGTCCCACCCAGATAGCAAGTCTTTATGAGGACAGGGGTCCCACCCAGATAGCAAGTCTTTATGAGGACAGGGGTCCCACCCAGATAGCAAGTCTTTATGAGGACAGGGGTCCCACCCAGATAGCAAGTCTTTATGAGGACAGGGGTCCCACCCAGATAACAAGTCTTTATGAGGACAGGGGTCCCACCCAGATAACAAGTCTTTATGAGGACAGGGGTCCCACCCAGATAAGTCTTTATGAGGACAGGGGTCCCACCCAGATAGCAAGTCTTTATGAGGACAGGGGTCCCACCCAGATAACAAGTATTTATGAGGACAGGGGTCCCACCCAGATAACAAGTATTTATGAGGACAGGGGTCCCACCCAGATAACAAGTCTTTACGAGGACAGGGGTCCCACCCAGATAACAAGTATTTATGAGGACAGGGTCCCACCCAGATAACAAGTATTTATGAGGACAGGGGTCCACCCAGATAACAAGTATTTATGAGGACAGGGGTCCCACCCAGATAACAAGTATTTATGAGGACAGGGTCCCACCCAGATAACAAGTATTTATGAGGACAGGGGTCCCACCCAGATAGCAAGTCTTTATGAGGACAGGGTCCCACCCAGATAGCAAGTCTTTATGAGGACAGGGTCCCACCCAGATAGCAAGTCTTTATGAGGACAGGGGTCCCACCCAGATAGCAAGTCTTTATGAGGACAGGGGTCCCACCCAGATAGCAAGTCTTTATGAGGACAGGGGTCCCACCCAGATAGCAAGTCTTTATGAGGACATGGGTTTCACCCAGATAGCAAGTCTTTATGAGGACAGGGGTCCCACCCAGATAACAAGTCTTTATGAGGACAGGGGTCCCACCCAGATAACAAGTATTTATGAGGACAGGGGTCCCACCCAGATAACAAGTATTTATGAGGACAGGGGTCCCACCCAGATAGCAAGTCTTTATGACAGGGGTCCCACCCAGATAACAAGTCTTTATGAGGACAGGGTCCCACCCAGATAACAAGTCTTTATGAGGACAGGGTCCCACCCAGATAACAAGTCTTTATGAGGACAGGGGTCCCACCCAGATAGCAAGTCTTTATGAGGACAGGGGTCCCACCCAGATAGCAAGTCTTTATGAGGACAGGGGTCCCACCCAGATATCAAGTCTTTATGAGGACAGGGTCCCACCCAGATAGCAAGTCTTTATGAGGACAGGGTCCCACCCAGATAGCAAGTCTTTATGAGGACAGGGGTCCCACCCAGATAGCAAGTCTTTATGAGGACAGGGGTCCCACCCAGATAGCAAGTCTTTATGAGGACAGGGGTCCCACCCAGATAGCAAGTCTTTATGAGGACAGGGTCCCACCCAGATAGCAAGTCTTTATGAGGACAGGGGTCCCACCCAGATAGCAAGTCTTTATGAGGACAGGGGTCCCACCCAGATAACAAGTATTTATGAGGACAGGGGTCCCACCCAGATAGCAAGTCTTTATGAGGACAGGGGTCCCACCCAGATAACAAGTATTTATGAGGACAGGGGTCCCACCCAGATAGCAAGTCTTTATGAGGACAGGGGTCCCACCCAGATAGCAAGTCTTTATGAGGACAGGGGTCCCACCCAGATAACAAGTATTTATGAGGACAGGGGTCCCACCCAGATAACAAGTATTTATGAGGACAGGGGTCCCACCCAGATAACAAGTCTTTATGAGGACAGGGTCCCACCCA
Organism: Monoplex corrugatus; assembly: GCA_030674185.1. Classification (NCBI taxonomy): domain Eukaryota; kingdom Metazoa; phylum Mollusca; class Gastropoda; order Littorinimorpha; family Ranellidae; genus Monoplex; species Monoplex corrugatus. The sequence goes on from JAPXFY010000017.1 coordinate 81,964,972, forward strand.
GATAACAAGTATTTATGAGGACAGGGGTCCCACCCAGATAAGTATTTATGAGGACAGGGGTCCCACCCAGATAACAAGTCTTTATGAGGACAGGGGTCCCACCCAGATAACAAGTCTTTATGAGGACAGGGGTCCCACCCAGATAACAAGTCTTTATGAGGACAGGGGTCCCACCCAGATAGCAAGTCTTTATGAGGACAGGGGTCCCACCCAGATAGCAAGTCTTTATGAGGACAGGGGTCCCACCCAGATAACAAGTATTTATGAGGACAGGGGTCCCACCCAGATAACAAGTATTTATGAGGACAGGGGTCCCACCCAGATAACAAGTATTTATGAGGACAGGGGTCCCACCCAGATAACAAGTCTTTATGAGGACAGGGGTCCCACCCAGATAGCAAGTCTTTATGAGGACAGGGGTCCCACCCAGATAGCAAGTCTTTATGAGGACAGGGGTCCCACCCAGATAACAAGTCTTTATGAGGACAGGGGTCCCACCCAGATAACAAGTATTTATGAGGACAGAGGTCCCACCCAGATAGCAAGTATTTATGAGGACAGGGGTCCCACCCAGATAGCAAGTATTTATGAGGACAGGGGTCCCACCCAGATAGCAAGTCTTTATGACAGGGGTCCCACCCAGATAGCAAGTCTTTATGACTACAGGGGTCCCACCCAGATAGCAAGTATTTATGAGGACAGGGGTCCCACCCACATAGCACAAGTATTTATGAGGACAGGGTCCCATCCAGATAGCAAGTATTTATGAGGACAGGGTCCCACCCAGATAGCAAGTATTTATGAGGGCAGGGTCCCACCCAGATAGCAAGTCTTTATGAGAACAGGGGTCCCACCCAGATAGCATTTATGAGGACAGGGGTCCTACCCAGATAGCAAATCTTTATGACAGGGGTCCCACCCAGATAGCAAGTATTTATGACTGGGGTCCCACCCAGATACCAAGTGTTTATGACAGGGGTCCCACCCAGATAGCAAGTGTTTATGACTGGGGTCCCACCCAGATACCAAGTCTATGAGGACAGGGGTCCCACCCAGCCAGTGCGCTGTGTACAGGGTTCAACATCTCCTTCCCCCTTCACACACCTACGTGGTTAGAAAAGCGGCAGGTGGTCAGTCAAGGAAGGAGACACAACGGAGTGCAGTCTGTATAAGGGACACAACCACGGGGACACGACACAACACACACGTACATACCAGGCCCGACGCACAACAGGTGCCTGTGGTGCATTGCTATGCAGAGGGAAGGGTGTGGGATGTGGGGTGGGGATGGGGGTGGGAAAGAAGGTGAATCAATGTACAGATGGCATGATGATCACTGACCACTGTTCCCACTAACCACACGATTATCTCCCCTCTGTGTCCGTGTGTCTGCAGTTTACCATCCACTTCCATACACTGTACACGGATATTCACGCCACACAATATATATATATAATTATACAGCTGGCTGCTGTTTAAACACTCTTAACTACAATACCAGCCTGGGTAAAGTTCTATCATCAAGGTCTAAGTGTATTAATTTACCGATTTACTGATGAACCGGTCAAAGCCCTGATTATCGTTCTTGATCATTAGATTTAAGGATACTCATTACCGCTACAATCCTCCATCCGGAATATCTATCATTAAGATTAAAAGTACTGAATTACTGATTTACCGGTGACTCCATCAAACTTTGCGTACTATCATTTGATCATTACATCGTTTATATTTATTGAAATTAGATCTAAGTCTAATAATTACAATTCTCACCAGGGCTTGAAACTTTGTCCGTCTACATCAAGATGCATTTAAATAACTTTCAGGATTTCTGTGCGTGTCTTTGTTCGATCAGTGCAGATGTAAAAAGCGTGCCCTACTGATATATAGAAATGGACCAAACAGGCAGTTTGAAGATTTCCAGTGTGTGCGCACGCGCGCGCGCGTGTGTGTGTGTATGTGTGTGTGTGTGTGTGGTGTGTGTGTGTGTGTGTGTGTGTGTGTGTGTGTGTGATGTACGCTAAAAATCCATTTAATTCTTAAAAGTCAAGGCAAATATGACTGTAAATCTAAAACAGCGTGGCCTGCAGACACAGACAAGGGCCATATATTGTACAGGCACAGGCTGCAAGCTGTATGGACGTGGATGGTAAACTGAAGACGAACGACAAAAACTGATTGACTCTCTGGGCTCCCTGGTCCAAGTGACAGGCCTAGTGCTGCCCCAGACCCGATACTATGCCCCCAAGTGACGGACACATCATCATCATCATCCTCCACAGCAGCAGGCTGATTGACACGGACAGCGTAGCTTGCACTGAGAGCGGCATGCAGGGAGACAGCCAAAGGCACTGGTGGGCCTGAACACAGACATAGACAGTAGACGTCCATCTATGGCCTGGGCAGACCGGCAACCAGTCAGTCACACACCACCCCCCGACATGGCGTCAGGCGCGGGGGGAGGAAGAAAAGATGGTCTAGAACCAGCCAAATCAAATCACACTTACCAGTCAGCGTGGAAGCTGCCGCCATTGTGTGCAGAAACAGAAACAAACAAGACAGGCATTAGCAACATGGGAAACATCAAAGCTCTTCACGCTAAACAACATTTCAATCACCACACCTGTACTTAACGATATACCAAACGTCTTGAGCTTCAAACACATATCAACACACACATTGTAGACTATAAAGCTTCATAATAATGGTTCGTCTAATATCACTCATAGTGAAAAGACGTTAAATCAAAGAACGAACGAAATGGTTCATAATTCTGCTGTACATGCAAAACGACTTTCTAAAGAAAGAAAGAAAGAAACGGGTAAGAGTTGATAAAAGTTGATAAACATTACTCAGAAACGGAGAATAGGTGATACAATTTGATAAACATTTTTCAGAAACAGGGAAGAGTTGATAAAATTTGATAAACATTATTCAGAAACGGGGGAATAGGCGACAAAATTTGATAACATTATTGAGAAACCAGGAATAGACAATACAATTTGATAAACATTATTTACAAATATGACATAATAATAACTGATAATTTTGTTTGAAAACATTAACCGTTTCATTAAACAATATTTCTGACATAAATGTATGTTTTCTTGAGGACAGCGCAAATCATCATGAAAAGTAAATCAACATTGTTTAAAGCTTTCAATAGCGTCAAAATAAGAAAAAGTGAGCCCAGACACGAAACTATACAACACCAAATTACTCATGCACCACGAAACACACAGCCAGCATAACTGAACCGGTTTAAAAAACAAAAACAAAAAAAACCACACTTTCCATGGTTTGTTTAACAAGAGGGGACAGAGAGAGGAGAGAGAGAGAGAGAGAGAGAGAGAGAGAGAGGAGACGAGAGAGAGAGAGAGAGAGAGAGAGAGAGAGAGAGAGAGGGGCTGTCCGTGTATGTCTAAAGCCCAAAATTCACCAAACAAAAACATTAAAATTTTACTGACAGAAACAAACAAAAAAAGGTGATCAAACCATACCAATATTCTTCCTTTTCTGGCATGCCCTAAGACAGATGTTTTTTACACCTCTGAGTTATGTTTGGAATAGATCTCACTAATATACACGGCAAAATGTTGCTCTTCTAAAACTTCACATGTGTGTGTGTGTGTGTGTGTGTGTGTGTGTGTGTGTGTGTGTGTGTGTGTGTGTGTGTGTGTGTGTGCGTGCGTGTATGTCTGTGCGTGTGTGTGAAAACTAAGTGTTGTGCTAGAAAGATCAAGCAATTCCAGCGACATGTTTCATTGCTACCTGTTCAATAACAGCATGCCTCACTGTGGATCACGGCCTTGACCTATGCTTCCTGCAGGGCCACACAAACAGAGCTGGTTTCTTGGCTATGACGTAATCACAACTGTTGTTCAAGGGAGCCACCCTCCCTCTCCTACTGACGTTCACACACGTTTAGTGCTGTAGCCTTGAACTATTAATTACCATTCAACTTTCTGCGGCAGTCGAGTTCTTACTATCAGCGATTACAACATCAACAGCATGTTTGTTTGTTTGTTTGTTTGTTGTTGTTTTTTTGAGAGAGACAGGGTGGTAGTTTAATTCAACAGCAATCTTGGTGTTTTCTCCCCTCTAAACCGGAAACTTGTGCCAAGCTCAGGGCAAATCAATTTTTGTTTGTGGTCACTAGTGATTAGTAGGAATGGTAACGTTAAGTGGTGATGGTGGTAGTGGTAGAACTTTATGCAGTAGTCACAGTAGCAGCAGCAATCATCATTACATCTGTGACAGTATATAAGAGTATTAGTACAGTAGTACGAATAGTCAGAACAAGATTGAGGCAGCCGAGATGTGGTTTCTAAGAAGAATGTTGACAGTTCCATGGACAGCAAAGAAAACAAACGAGACAGTCTTGATGGACGAAGACACAAGAAGATCATTCATAAGGAAGATCAGGAAAAGACAGGCAACATTTATAGGCCATTTTATGAGGAATGGGGAATTGGAGCACCTGGTCACAACAGGAAAGCTGGAGGGAAAGAGAGCACCAGGTAGACCCAGAGAGAAGATACTAGACGGACTTGCAGAGTGGCTGAAGACAAGGAAGGTGGAAGAGATGCTTGAGGCAACACGAGAGAGAGACAGATGGAAGGCCACGATCGCCAACACCATGCGGCAAGGCACCTGATGATGATGATAATGATGAGTACAAATAGTAGCTAGCTATAGTAACAGTCATCCACAGCAGTAGTAATAGTAGTAGCAGTATTTTAGAGTTTAGGGTTTGTTCCAGAGATTTATCATGTTGGACAATTCCATACGCGCTCCACACAAATCTGCCAGCAATTATCGTGGAGACTCCCTGAACCCTTTCAAAATCATACAGCCTGGTAAGGTCTTGAAATGTGTATGGGGTGGACAGGCACCCACAAAACACTACGCTGACAGCACCAGAATGATGGAAACATAAAGATGGGCAGCCAACAGGCCAGTGGACCTACAAAACACTAAGCTGACACCACCAGAATGATGGAAACATAAAGATGGGCAGCCAACAGGCCAGTGGACCTATCAAACAGTAAGCTGACACCAGCAGAATGATGGAAACATAAAGATGGGCAGCCAACAGGCCAGTGGACCAAGTGGAATATTTCTAGTTTCTCAAGCTGAATGATATTGAAGCAGTTTAACAAGGAGGCAACCTGTCCTGTAGAAAGCTAGTTGTAGTAAATTCAACAAGACCACAGTTTGGCACTGGCAGCCTACTATGCTCTGTGACACAGAGCTGTATGTATATGTATGTACACAGTCCTACACAGAGCTGTATGTACATGTATATACACAGTTCTAGACTCCCACTGCTGGCTGTGCGTGGGTATTGATCTACTGTTGTTGTCACTGTGCCATGGTGAGAGTTCAAGGTCCTTGGAGACTTTGATCACAGCACACACCCTGGTCTGATAACAAACATGTTTGTATAATATGCTGATTTTGAAGTAAGGCCTTTAGAGACTTTGACCATACCAGTACCACTAATATAGTAATAACAAACATGTTTGTATAATATGCTGATTCTGAAGTACCTGTATGGCCCTTTGAGACTTTGATAGAAAGAACCACACCATTAATAACAAACACGTTTGTATAATATGCTGATTCTGAAGCAAGGCCTTAGAGACCTCGATCATACGAGTACCACTGATAAATGATAATAATGATAATGATAATGACAATGATGATGATGATAATAATAATAACAACAGTGATGATGACTTGCATTTGTATAGTGCCTTAACTACAGACCTAGGCGCTTACAAAGACACATTCTCTCACACACAGTCACAGTCACAGACCTATTCACAATCCTACACATGGACACAGGAACAGGCTACAAAACATCGGAAAGATTCTGGAAATGGACTTATTGTCTGAAGATGTACGTTTTGAGATGAGATTTGAAAAATGAAACAGAAATAGAAAATCTGATATTACTTGGAAGGGGATTCCAGAGCTGGTGCCGTACACAGAGAAGGAACAGGGAAGGAATGAAGGCCATACCACATATACATCTATCTATCTATCTATCTATTATATGTTTGAAGCAGTTCTGCTGAAGATGTTGTGAGCTAGAGAAAGAATGAAGACAGTGAGATGGGTCTATATGGGGTGACAGTGTCATCAGACAGACAGACAGACAGACAAGCAGGGGCAGCGCCAGTGACAATACTGTAGTAGATGCAGACTACCTCAGTACCTGGTACTTAACCCTCTGACTCCCGCACCCTATCCACCAGCTGCAAAATGTTTACCCTTTGACTTCCTCACCCTATCCACCAGCTTCCTGGTGGATGGGGTAAGGGAGACAAAGGGTGAATGTTTTGCTTTGCTAGCATGATTGACAATGTAGGATGCTGGTGGACAGGGTGCAGGAGTTAAAGGGTTAATGCTTTCAGAAACAAGGAGCCAGTGTAGCTTTGTCAGTCAAGGTGTATATAGGACTGATGACACTGAACCTTGACAATAAGGCAAGCAGCAAAGTTGTGGATTTTCTGTCTTGGCTGAAGAGTCCAGTCATGACAACCAGCAAGAAGAGGCTTACATTTTACAATACTCTTAACCTGAAAGAATACAGGATTTGACGAGCATTTTGGTGGCATCTTCAGACAGAAACTCTCAGACTCAGCCTATCCTCTTCAGCTCACAGCAGCAGATCTGACAGACTTTCATAACCTGTTGTTTCATAGTAAGGAGGATTCCATGAAGAAACCAAGATTTCTTACAGTGTTAATAAAGAAAGATAAGTCGTCTGAGCCAACAGCGATGGACAAGGACAAGGAATGAGACAGTGTAACAGAACCACAGAAAATGAGTGCTTCCATTTTATCCTCATTTAGTTTCAAAGTATTCTGTGTCATTCAGGTTTTGATGTCAGCGGTGCATTCATGAAATGTCTCTCTGAGTGTGTTGATATGTGTCTGACAGTTTGCTGGCTTATTGAAGGTCAGTGTTGAATACAAAAAGGTAGTGGTCCACATTGTGGTGCTTGATGATGCTGGAAGAGGTGTAGTATACAAAAGGAACAACACAGGACCCAGTACTGAGCCCTGAAAGGCAGAGAAGTTTGAGAAGAAATGAAGCGGCCAACAAGAGACATGTCGCATACATTCACTGAAGACTTAAACTACTATAAAGCGTCTGAGTGTATGCCAAAGACAGTTTCAAGTCTTGAATTAAGAAGAGAACGATTGACAGTGTCAAACGCATCAAGGTTTCCTAGTACAAGGTGAACAGAAATGTTACTGTTGTCCGTTGCAGACAGGGAATCATTCACAGTATAGGAAGAGTGGCAGAAGAGAAACGATTCACAATGCCATTAACCCTATCACCCCCGCACCCTATCTATCAACTACAAAAACTTAACCCTTTGACTCCCTCACCCTATCCATCAGCTTCCTGCAGGAAGCTGATGGATAGGGTGAGGGAGTCAAAGGGTTAAGTTTTTGCTCTGGTGGCATGGTTGACAATGCAGGATGCTGGTGGACAGGGTGCGGGAGTCAAAGGGTTAAGACAATGCCCACAATTTCAAGGACAGGAAGGAAGTTATATTTCCATCCATATGACACTAGTAAAGTTCAGCAACAACTGTCCATTCCAACTCTCCTCATTAAGTCTATCATCAGCAACAACTGTCCATTCCAACTCTCCTCATTATCTCTATCATCAGCAACAACTGTCCATTCCAACTCTCCTCATTAACTCTATAGCAACAACTGTTACCATTCCAACTCTCCTCATTAACTCTATCATCAGCAACAACTGTCCATTCCAACTCTCCTCATTAACTCTATAGCAACAACTGTCCATTCCAACTCTCCTCATTAACTCTATCATCAGCAACAACTGTCCATTCCAACTCTCCTCATTAACTCTATCATCAGCAACAACTGTCCATTCCAACTCTCCTTATTAACTATATCATCAGCAACAACTGTCCATTCCAACTCTCCTCATTAACTCTATCATCAGCAACAACTGTCCATTCCATCTCTCCTCATTAACTCTATCATCAGCAACAACTGTCCATTCCAACTCTCCTCATTAACCCTTTGACTCCCGCACCCTATCCACCAGTTGCAAAAACTTAACCCTTTGATTCCCTCACCCTATCCACCAGCTTCCTGCAGGAAGCTGGTGGATAGGGTGAGGGAATCAAAGGGTTAAGTTTTTTGCTAGCATGGTTGGCAACGCAGTATGATGGTGGATAGGGTGTGGGAGTGAAAGGGTTAAGTCTATCATCAGCAACAACTGTCCATTCCAACTCTCCTCATTAAGTCTATAGATGCAGCAATACAGCACACACAACATGTGTCACTCTAATCTGACAAAAATTCATAAACAGTCAAATCTTCACTTTATACATGCTTATGCTTTGGTCATGTGATACACAGACACCGTTTGCCATTTGGTCATGTGATACACAAAACTACACCCATAAAACAACTGTCAAATCTTCACTTTATACATGTATGCTTGTGCTTTGGTCATGTGATACACAGACACCGTTTGGTCATGTGATACACAAAACAACACCCATAAAACAACTGTCAAATCTTCACTTTATACATGCTTGTGCTTTGGTCATGTGATACACAAAACAACACCCATTTTTCTCAAAACAAAGGAATGGAAGAACAACAAAAAATGACAACAAAATAAACAAAAGCAAAATAAACTTGGAACTGAAAATCCACCAAACAACAGAACAACCCACACAATAACTACCGCCAAAGCAAAGCTGAAAAGTCCAATGCAATTAGTGTTTTCTACCTCTAAGCTCTATGTACAACCAACTGCACTTTCAGGTATGTATTTGTAACTGGTCTACCGGTCACGACTGTCTTGGATAAAAGCAGAAATACAGGTGGGTTTTCCCCCCCCAGTTTTAACTAGTTAGCATAAGACAAGAAGAAACTATCTAAGAGCAGAAATTTATACATTTTTTCCTTCGGTTTTAATCAGCTATGACACGGCAGGAAACTGTGAGCAAAAATGTTTTTTGTTTTTTTTTAGTTTTAACTGGCTAGCCTAAGACAAGATACTATCTAAGAGCAGAAATAAAGTTTTTTTCCCTTCGGTTTTAATTAGTTACCACATGGCAGGAAACTATCTATGAGCAAAAATATGTTGTTGGTTTTTTTCTCCAGTTTTTAACTAAGTAACACAGGTTAGGAAATCATCTACAAGCAGAGCTACGCCCCCCCCTCCAGTTATAACTTGTTAACACACAAGACAAGAAACTATTTAGGAGCAGAAATATGCTGGTTCCCCCCCCCCCCCCCCCCCAATGTAACTAGTTAGTACAAAGCAGGAAACTATTAAAGAACAAAATTGTTTTTTAATTTTCAGTTTTACTTACACAGCAGGAAACTAACTAGTATGTAATACGTCTGAAATTCACACTCCATTTCACCTCTCACTGCAGTCAAATAATGACAGGAAAGCAGGTGTTTATTTCATGAAATATTTATTACACGCATTCATCTGCTCTTTCTGTTGCGTGCGTGTGTGGTGTGTGATGCACGACATTTCACTTCCAATTACCATGAACGACTAAATGTGCACAATATGAAATAAACACGACACACAGTCTGCGTCAGCACAGGTACGTGGGCAGTGGATTCCTACAACAAGCTCTGTAACATGATCACGTTTTCATATGGAAACAATCTGACATAAAATTCTGTGTAACAAAGTCATGATTTAGTCTGGAAACAATCTGACCCTAGTTACTGTCAAAATGCCTTTTACTGAAAATGTCAACTGACATATACCGGCGCCAGAACATTCACAAATGTAATTTTATATGTTGGTCTTGTACAATACCTGAGGTTAAGAAACAGTGTGGTAAAAGCTGGCACACCATTATTATCATTATTGTTGTTGTTATTGTTATTACTATACCTAACTGTTGAAGGGCCTATGGTTAAAGAACAGTGTAGTAAAAGCCGGCACACCATTATTATTATTATTGTTGTTGTTATTGTTATTACTATACCTAACTGTTGAAGGATCTATGGTTAAGGAACAGTGTAGTAAAAGCTGGCACACCATTATTATTATTATTGTTGTTGTTATTGTTATTACTATACCTAACTGTTGAAGGATCTATGGTTAAGAAACAGTGTAGTAAAAGCCGGCACACCATTATTATTATTATTGTTGTTGTTATTGTTATTACTATACCTAACTGTTGAAGGATCTATGGTTAAGAAACAGTGTAGTAAAAGCCGGCACACCATTATTATTATTATTGTTGTTGTTATTGTTATTACTATACCTAACTGTTGAAG
>JAPXFY010000017.1:81980290-81992790 GCA_030674185.1 Monoplex corrugatus
AATCTTAAACAAATAAAGAACATGAAGTCTTTCACTCTGGACGAAACACTGAGGCACGACAAACACTGACTTACTGGGTCCTTTTCCAATCAATTATATTACAAGTACATTCAGTCCCACTTGGACCACTCCACCTGCCAATGGTTATCATGATCAGTAACAACAACAATAATGAAAAGAAAAACAAACTGACAACAACAAAAACAAAATAAAAGACAAAAATCCCTGCATGCAATCAGTCATCATGTGATATGCAAATGCAGAACTGCGCCAAACTGTGCCAGTGTACAAAGAGAAACCAAAGACTGTACAGTATATTCATGTCTTCAATCCATCAACACTAATGTGTCAAGTGAAAACCAAGGCAGCCAACTGATAACCAACAAGAACCAGGCAAAGAAAAGCCACACCAATCCACAACATGGCACACAGCTGACACAGACACACACCAAGGCAACACCCACATGAAGGGGGGGAAGGGGAGGGGAGAGGAGGAGACAGCTTGATGCAGGGGGAAGGGGATGATAGGGGGTGTGATGGTGGCCACAGGCAACAACTGAAATCAAAAGGAAAACAAAAAGTTCAGGCACTGATGATGAAGGAGGGGGGTGACCCATCACGATCATGATACCTGAATGATTTCCATGCTGCCGTGCAGAGAGCTATGGCTGCCGCCGGATGATATGCTAGAATTGGATTGGTAGGGTTCCGTTGTGGCACCGCACCGACACTGCTGGGGGGAGAAATGGTCCAGTCCCAGGGGAATGCCGCAGCGTCCGGACACCTGGTTGAACACAGAGCACTGACACACGGGGCCCGAGTCCTCGGAGCCGCCGCTCAGAATGTCGTCCAGACTGCGCGCTTTCCGCGAAGCCTCGTACACCTGCGTTCTAAGCATGGCGTTCTCCATGGCCGCCGTGATCTGTCTGTAAACTTCGCGTTCCGAGTAACGTCCCCAGCGGAACTTGCGCTCCGACGAGGGTTCAGAAGACACACCGTTAGGACGCAGTTTCTTGCTGCTGTGACTGAGATAGGCCTCGGACGTGTCGTCGTGAGACGCGTGTCCCATGCCAGGAGACGAGCGCTGTTCCCGGCGGCCAAGTCGAACGTCGGGTAGGTAGAGAAGGCGATGCTGTTGGGTCGCACGGTGTTGCGTTTGGATTTGTCTTTGGAGCGCAGCACCACCTTGGTGCCGGCCATGGTGGTGGTGGCGGCGGCACTGGCGGTGGTAGGCGAGGCCACGTTGGAGCCACCCGATGACGAACTGCTGCTCTGACTGGAGATGGACATGGGCGACACCAGGTCACCGGATCCTCCAGAACCGGACTCCGACGACTCCTCCCCTCGCCAGTTCCTTCCTTCTCGGCTGCGTAGAGCCATTTTAGCAGGCACCGACCCCGTGGGTGACCCCACAGAGAGCAAGGATCCGGTAGGAGAACCCAGACTGCTGACCGACATGGGTGAACTGGGTTCTGTGGGCTTGGTGTCTGAGACAGTGGCACTGATGGGGCGTTTGATGGCACCAGTTTTGGTAGGGGTGTGAGAGGCGGGAGGCTCTGGCACGTAGCAGGGGGTAAAGTTTAACTTGTCCAGGGACGTGGTGGGGAACCCGCAGAAGGGCAGCTCATTGTCCTGAGAAGCGCCGGCATGGCGCCGCGGTCTAGAGGGGACGGGGGTGTCTCTGAGTTCGGGGAGGTGGAAGCCACGTTGAGGCGAGCCATGGCGGAGGTCGGGGAAGGCAACATGTGGAGGGGAGGAGTGGTCAGACGTAACTTGCAGGGGGCCAGCGCTTTGCCGCCGCCCGCCTTGCTGACCGACAGGGAGGAAGGGGGAATCACTCCTGAGCGATCCTGGGGTGGCCGGCTCCGAACTGCTGGCATCAGAGTCTTTCTCCGCATCCGACACAGGGCTGAGATCGAGGGTGAAAGGTCGGTCGCGTTGTTTGAACCCGGCTAAAGATCCGGGGCGAAGCGGTGAAGAGCCGGACGAGGAGCGAGCAGAGACAGGCTTGTTGGCACTCCCCAGCCCCAAGGGGGAGGGAGAGGAGAGAGGAGAGGTCGTCGCCGATGAGCTGTCCTGGCAGAGAGGCCAGAGGCATGAGCACCACCCGTCGACACAAGGTCCGTGCTGATGGTGCTGCCCAAAGACAAGGGGGCAGCACCCAAGCTGTCATCCATACTAGGGCCCCGGCCCCTACCTGCTGCCGTCACATCCCCCACACAACCCTTTCTCTTCATCAACATAAAGCTCAGAGAAGCCGAGTCTGACGCCCTGCTAGAATAGCGCGGGCCGAAACAAGAAAAACTGCTGGTGCGTCGCTCCAGTCCCGGGAAGGGAGAGTCAGGCATGGGCACGTGCTGCAGTCGCCGCGATGACACCGGCAGCGTGCGCATGGCGGAGGGAGACGAAGGCCCCGGGGGACTGCAGGTGGAGGGCAGATGGGGGGAGGGGCCAGGGAGAGGGGACATGACCCCACTGCCGCAGGTGGAAGGCTGGTCCTCGGTGGGACCAGGTAAGGGGGCAGGAAGACCAGGGAGGAAGGTCTGTTGGCGTTGGCACCTGCTGCACGTGACCTATTCCCCACACCCCACTCACCGTCACCCGCCTCACCCTCACAGTCCTGGCTCTTCTCAGGAGCCGGCCTGTCCGAGCCACAGCGGGCGGGGCCAGGGAACGGGGCTTGCGTGTTGGCACCTGGAAACAAAGTCTGGGTGTCCGGGCCAGGAAGCGGAGCCTGCGTGTCTGGACCTGGGAATGGAGCCTGCGTTTGAGTCCCATGGCTGGCGACGTGGTCCGGACCAGGGAAAGGGACGTCACTCCCGGTCCCACCGGCAGCCCCTGAAGAGTGGTCCGCCCCTACACACGCACCGTGGGGACCAGGAGACTGAGCGGTGGCCCCGTCGCTCTTGTCCCCGCGATCAGAGAGAGCGGAAGGGGGACAGGGAAAGCCGGTCACCTGGTCAAAGTCAAAGGAGGGGCGGGGAGTGTTGCGAGGGCTGGGGGAGGGGGGACTGCACACCAACAGGTCCATGACGACGGAGGACGAGTGAGTGAGGGAAGGGGTGGGGCTAGCCCCTCCTACCCTCTGTGCCCTCTGACGTTCCTCCTCCTCCTCTCGCCTCACCACCTGCTCGTACTCCAGAAGCTGCCCGAGGAAGTTGAAGTTGGGGGAGATGGTGGGACGCTTGTCTTTGACGTACCTGCACAAGATGGACATACAATGTACATTCTGTTCTGTTTGTACACAATGTTCACGACACAAACTATTAATACAAAACATTCACATACTGCTGCTTCGTCTGATGAAACAACAATGATACAAAGGCTTCGTCTGATGAAACAAACAATGATACAAAAGGCTTTGTCCAATGACAAACAATGATACAAAAGGCTTTGTCCAATGACACAAACAATGATACAAAAGGCTTTGTCCAATACACAAATTATGATACAAAAGGCTTTATCCAATAACACAAATTATGATACAAAAGGCTTTATCCAATAACACAAACTATGATACAAAAGGCTTATCAAAACACAAACTATGATACAAAAGGCTTTATCCAATAACACAAACTATGATACAAAAGGCTTTTCCAATAACACAAACTATGATACAAAAGGCTTTGTCCAATAACACAAACTATGATACAAAAGGCTTTATCCAATAACACAAACTATGATACAAAAGGCTTTATCCAATAACACAAATATGATACAAAAGGCTTTGTCCAATAACACAAATTATGATACAAAAGGCTTTGTCCAATAACACAAACAATGATACAAAAGGCTTTATCCAATAACACAAATTATGATACAAAAGGCTTTATCCAATAACACAAATTATGATACAAAAGGCTTTATCCAATAACACAAATTATGATACAAAAGGCTTTATCCAATAACACAAATTATGATACAAAAGGCTTTGTCCAATAACACAAACTATGATACAAAAGGCTTTATCCAATAACACAAACTATGATACAAAAGGCTTTATCCAATAACACAAATTATGATACAAAAGGCTTTATCCAATAACACAAATTATGATACAAAAGGCTTTGTCCAATAACACAAACTATGATACAAAAGGCTTTGTCCAATAACACAAATTATGATACAAAAGGCTTTGTCCAATAACACAAATTATGATACAAAAGGCTTTATCCAATAACACAAACTATGATACAAAAGGCTTTATCCAATAACACAAATTATGATACAAAAGGCTTTGTCCAATAACACAAATTATGATACAAAAGGCTTTGTCCCATGACACAAACTGATACAAAAGGCTTTGTCCAATAACACAAATTATGATACAAAAGGCTTTGTCTGATGACAAACAATGATACAAAAGGCTTTGTCCAATGACACAAACTGATACAAAAGGCTTCGTCCAATGATACACAAACTATGACACAACTTAAAACAGCACTGACACAAAGGTTACACACCTATAGGCCTCATCTGATGACATGCGCATGTGTTTCATGATGTAAGCGATGGCCAGGGTCGGAGAGCGGGAGATGCCCGCCAAACAATGGACCAGCACACAGCCGTTTGCCTCGTGCACTTTGTCTGATGACACATCACATGCACACATTGACAGTAATAGGGTCTGAAATTACGTTTTCTTTACAACAGAAAGAACATGAGTGGATGGCATTTGCTACAATGTTCAATGCTTTCTTTACAACACAAAGAACATGGGTGGATGGCATCTGAATGTTCAATGCTTTCTTTATGACATAAAAAACATGGGTGGATGGCATTACTGTATCATTTAAAAACAATACCTATTGTTTTTTTTCAAAAACAAAGACAAGCAACATCAAAGCAATAAACGTTGATCTTTAACCCTTTGACTCCCGCAGCCTGTCTACCAACATCCTGCATTGTCAACCATGCTAGCAAAGCAAAACCTTAACCCTTTGATTCTCTCACCCTATCCACCAGCTTCCTGCAGGAAGCTGGTGGACAGGATTAGGGAGTCAAAGGGTTAATTTTTTACAGTTGGTGAAAAGGGTGTGGGAGTCAAAGGGTTAAGAACCACGGACAAAAGAACAGTAGTGCTGGTAAAGCAAGGTAGTCACCACATCTGTCAGTTCAACACAATATCCCACATTTCCATCAGTGTTACAGCAGACAGGCAAGCTGAACATAGGAAACGATCTAAGCATTAAAAATCTGTGGACACTGCTGCAACGTTTCCAATTTTTTCAAATGAACAATCAAAGTAAAGATCGAGAACAGAAATATTTTTCAAAATACAAAGCAATAAAATTAAAGACTTTTTTCAATGACCAAAACTAATATTACAAATTACAAGAAAATTCTCTCTCTCTCACATACACACACACACACATGCAAAACACACAAACAACAACAGCATAACAAAATACAAAAAATATCACACACACACACACACACACACAGACTAAAGCCAAGAAACGGATAAGTCATTACTGACCCAAAAACTGGAATGCTTCAGGTAAGAAGGGAAGAATCTTCTCGCTGTAATTGTCGCCGATAGGAATGCGGTGAAAATGACCTTCCTGCACGTAGGCAGGTCGAGGACAGTTGGTACTGACGTTCAGTATGTAGTTGATGCCGTTAATCTGCACACACAAAGAAAAATCTGTATGTAGTTGATGCCGTTAATCTGCACACACGTCAAATACATGTCACACCTGGCAGGCTGTATGTGGCAATGATAGATCATTCTACCAGTCTGCAGTCATTCCGCCAGTCAGCAGGATCTTTATTGGGGATCAATGTATTGATAATGATAGATCATTCAGCCAGTCAGCAGGGATCTTTATTGGGGATCAATGTATTGATAATGATAGATCATTCAGCCAGTCAGCAGGGATCTTTATTGGGGATTAATGTATTGATAACGATAGATCACTCAGCCAGTCAGCAGGGATCTTTATTGGGATTAATGTATTGATAAGATAGATCACTCAGCCAGTCAGCAGGGATTTTTATTGGGGATTAATGTATTGATAACGATAGATCACTCAGCCAGTCAGCAGGGATCTTTATTGGGATTAATGTATTGATAACGATAGATCACTCAGCCAGTCAGCAGGGATCTTTATTGGGATTAATGTATTGATAACGATAGATCACTCAGCCAGTCAGCAGGGATCTTTATTGGGGATTAATGTATTGATAACGATAGATCACTCAGCCAGTCAGCAGGGATCTTTATTGGGGATTAATGTATTGATAACGATAGATCACTCAGCCAGTCAGCAGGGATCTTTATTGGGGATTAATGCATTGATAACGATAGATCACTCAGCAAGTCAGCAGGGATCTTTATTGGGGATTAATGTATTGATAACGATAGATCACTCAGCCAGTCAGCAGGGATCTTTATTGGGGATTAATGTATTGATAACGATAGATCACTCAGCCAGTCAGCAGGGATCTTTATTGGGGATTAATGCATTGATAACGATAGATCACTCAGCCAGTCAGCAGGGATCTTTATTGGGGATTAATGTATTGATAACGATAGATCACTCAGCCAGTCAGCAGGGATCTTTATCAGGGATTAATGTATTGATAACAATAGATCACTCAGCCAGTCAGCAGCCAGTCAGCAGGGATCTTTATGGGGACTGAACCTGGCAGACACTGGGGGCTACAGTGTAAGGGAAACAGAGGCCAGCAGTGTGGGTCAGTCTTAAGACCTTGCCCTGCAGACCCAGTTGAAATCTTGGAAAAAAAGAAGCATGCTCATGGTGAAAGAGCATTCCGACAGTCTCAAGAAGAGATCAAAATCTGAGTCATACCACAGGTTCTGTAGGAAGATTTTGACTTAAAAGGATTGTCAAGAAGAGACCAACACCTGATGGGCTGTATACCACACCTGTTCAGGTAGATTTTGACATAGAAAGACTGTTAAGAAGACACCAATACCTGATGGGCTGTATACCACACCTGTTCAGGTAGATTTTGACACAGAAAGACTGTTAAGAAGACACCAATACCTGATGGGCTGTATACCACACCTGTTCAGGTAGATTTTGACACAGAAAGACTGTTAAGAAGACACCAATACCTGATGGGCTGTATACCACACCTGTTCAGGTAGATTTTGACATAGAAAGACTGTTAAGAAGACACCAATACCTGATGGGCTGTATACCACACCTGTTCAGGTAGATTTTGACACAGAAAGACTGTTAAGAAGACACCAATACCTGATGGGCTGTATACCACACCTGTTCAGGTAGATTTTGACACAGAAAGACTGTTAAGAAAGACACCAATACCTGATGGCTGTATACCACACCTGTTCAGGTAGATTTTGACACAGAAAGACTGTTAAGAAGACACCAATACCTGATGGGCTGTACATCACCTGTTCAGGTAGATTTTGACACAGAAAGACTGTTAAGAAGACACCAACACCTGATGGGCTGTATACCACACCTGTTCAGGTAGATTTTGACACAGAAAGACTGTTAAGAAGACACCAATACCTGATGGGCTGTACATCACCTGTTCAGGTAGATTTTGACATAGAAAGACTGTTAAGAAGACACCAACACCTGATGGGCTGTACATCACCTGTTCAGGTAGATTTTGACACAGAAAGACTGTCAGGAAGAGATCAACGCCTGATGGGCTGTACATCACTCGAGTCATATTCCATGAACCTGTGCAGGTAGATTTTGTCTTATAAAATACTCAAAAAGGAACCACAAGCTTATGGGCTGTGCTATGACCGAGACAGACTGTGCAGGTAGATTTTGTCTCCTGGCACAACTTCACTGGCTCCCTGTATCAAAGCGCATACAGTTCAAACTAGACACCATGTGCTACAAAAGCCTCAATAATGCAGCCCCCGATTACCCGTTAAGCCTACTTGAGATCTATGTTCCCTCACGTACCCTCCGCTCTGCCTCCGATCCTCTGACTTTTCGCTTTCCACGCACTAAGCTCAATACCTATGGTCCACGAGCCTTCTCTGTTTCTGGTCCACTCTCCTGGAACAAACTTCCTCTCTCTGTCCGTCAGCAACCTACTTTTGTCTCCTTCAAGTCCGCTCTCAAAACTCACCTTTTCTCCTCTGCATAAAATCCTGACCTAACTCAATCCCCTCTGCAGCCTGTCTCCACTCGGAGGGGAATCACATTGTAATATATAATTGTATATAATATGCTCTCTATAATTTTCCATTGCTTTTATTCTTTCTCCCCATTTTAGCCGTGTGCGTGTGCGTGTGTGTGTGTGTGTGTGCATGCGTGCGCGTGTGTCTGTTTTTAGCGCTTAGATTTGATTTTATCAAGATTTTGCGCTATACAAATAAAATATTGTATTGTATTGTATTATAAAATACTCAAAAAGGAACCACAAGTTTATGGGCTGTGCTACGACTAAGACAGACTGTGCAGGTAGATTCCAACTTAAAAATGTACTTAAATTAAAAAGGAACCAATGTCTGATGGGCTGTACCACGTCAAGAGTCAAGTCTGTAAAAGTTGAAGTGGAATTTCTGTGTAAAACAAGTGATAGAGGAAAAATGAAACAGCCAGACCCTGACCCCCCCCCCCCCCCCCCACTGCTATCAGTTCTGACAGGGTTATGTTCATCCAGCTGATTGCAGGTAACACGTACACATCACCTGAATGGAAAACCTGACCATGACTGGAACAGTCTGGCAACACTTGTAGATTTGCAGACTCGTCACTTAGACCAAAGTGTCATTGCCCTCTGCTGTGGAAGATAGTGAACCAGAGCTGTGCCCCATCTCGTGAAGCAGTCATAGCACTATCTGTTAACCCCCTGATTCTACCAGGTTCCAGCTATTAACCCCCCCCCCACCCCATCGCGTGGGGATGCCAGGGTATCTTTCAGTACAAGTAGTACCCCCACCTGGAAATTCTGTGCAAATATTTTTGTTTTCTGTCACTATCTTTGTTTCTGCCTTGTTCCTTTGTTTTCTGTTGCCTCTTCCTGTTTGTTTTGGCCTTGTGGTTCAGTGACCTGTACGTTTTCCATAAACCTTGACTTCAGTTTGTCTGACTTTGTACGTTTTCCATAAACCTTGACTTCAGTCTGTCTGACTTTGTACGTTTTCCATACACCTTGACTTCAGTCTGTCTAACTTTGTACGTTTTCCATACACCTTGACTCCAGTCTGTCTGACTTTGTACGTTTTCCATAAACCTTGACTTCAGTCTGTCTCTTTGTACGTTTTCCATACAACTTGACTTCAGTCTGTGTGACTGACAACCGCGTATATACATAGTTAACTGGAGTTTTTTGCTCTAAGGAAATGTGAACTACTTAAAGGCAATTTTCAGTACTGTTGGCAAAGGTTTTATCTATGTTTTTGTGTACTTCAGTCTGTTTATGGATTTATGTTCAGGTTTGTGATTTTACTCCCCCTGGTGATATACTGAACAACCAACACCTGGTGCATAACCTGAGATCGTATATATATATATGTGTGTGTGTGTGTGTGTGTGTGTGTGTGTGTGTGTGTGTGTGTGTGTGTGTGTGTGTGTGTGTGTGTGCGTGCGTTCATGCATGTGTGCATGTGTGTGTGTGTGTGTGTGTGTACGTGTATGTGTGTGTGTGTGTTGTACGTGTGTGTGTGTGTGTGTGTACGTGTGTGTGTGTGTGTGTGTGTGTGTGTGTGTGTGTGTGTGTGTGTGTGTGTACATGTTGTGTGTGTGTGTACTGTGTACGTGTGTGTGTGTGTGTGTGTGTGTGTGTGTGTGTGTGTGTGTGTGTGTGTGTGTGTGTGTGTGTGTGTGTGTGTGTGTGTGTGTGTGTGTGTGTGTGTGTGTGTGTGTGGTGTG
This sequence comes from Monoplex corrugatus, assembly GCA_030674185.1. Taxonomy (NCBI): domain Eukaryota; kingdom Metazoa; phylum Mollusca; class Gastropoda; order Littorinimorpha; family Ranellidae; genus Monoplex; species Monoplex corrugatus. The sequence goes on from JAPXFY010000017.1 coordinate 81,990,127, forward strand.
TGTGTGTGTTGCGTGTGCGTGCGTTCATGCGTGCGTGCGTGCAGTGGGCATGTGTGTGTTGTACGAGATAGTTATAGCCTTGGTATGTTGCCTTCACATGGCAATATACAGGTAATTTGGCATCATCAGAAAACATGCTTCACACCCTATTATGCTGTACACTTCTGACAGACCCCCCATTTCTCCTACCCCTAACACCAGCACAGCCTGGATCCCTAATCCTGTCTTTCCCAACTCACCTGTGCTGTGTCTGAGGACAGGGCATCCTGTGAGGATCCCAGGTAGAGGAAGGGGAGGATCCTGGTGGGCCCCACGTTGCTGACAGGTAGACAGGGTTGTGAGAGAGAGGTGAGTGCCGTGCACCTGTAACTGTTGTTGGCTTTGCTCTCCACCAGGCCTGGGTACATGGCTTGGAACGCCAGGAACCCCCCTGAAACACACACACATAAACAATGCCATCAGTTCTAAGTCCAGGAACCCCCTGAAACACACACACACACATAAACAATGCCATCAGTTCTAAGTCCAAGAACCCCCCTGAAACACACACACACACATAAACAATGCCATCAGTTCTAAGTCCAGGAACCCCCCTGAAACACACACACACACACACATAAACAATGCCATCAGTTCTAAGTCCAGGAACCCCCCTGAAACACACACACATAAACAATGCCATCAGTTCTAAGTCCAGGAACCCCCCTGAAACACACACACACACATAAACAATGCCATCAGTTCTAAGTCCAGGAACCCCCCTGAAACACACACACACATAAACAATGTCATCAGTTCTAAGTCCAAGAACCCCCCTGAAACACACACACATAAACAATGCCATCAGTTCTAAGTCCAGGAACCCCCCTGAAACACACACACACACACACACACACACACACACACACACATAAACAATGCCATCAGTTCTAAGTCCAGGAACCCCCCTGAAACACACACACATAAACAATGCCATCAGTTCTAAGTCCAAGAACCCCCCTGAAACACACACACACACACATAAACAATGCCATCAGTTCTAAGTCCAGGAACTCCGCTGAAACACACACACACACACACATAAACAATACCATCAGTTGTAAGTCCAGGAACCCCCCTGAAACACACACACACACACACACACATAAACAATGCCATCAGTTCTCAGTCCAGGAACCCCCCTGAAACACACACACACACACACACATAAACAATGCCATCAGTTCTAAGTCCAGAAACCCCCATGAAACACACACACACACACACACATAAACAATGCCATCAGTTCTAAGTCCAGGAACCCCCCTGAAACACACACACACACATAAACAATGCCATCAGTTCTAAGTCCAGAAACCCCCCTGAAACACACACACACACACACACACACATAAACAATGCCATCAGTTCTCAGTCCAGGAACCCCCCTGAAACACACACACACACATAAACAATGCCATCAGTTCTAAGTCCAGGACCCCCCCCCCCCCCCCCCCCGAAACACACACAAACAATGCCATATGTTTTGCAGAGAGGGTGGAGACAAGAAGGGTAGGGGATATATAAGCAGCGACAAAAAGATCGATTTGTACGGAGAGCCATGATTGTCAATATCATGCAGCAAGGCACATGATGATGTTGATGATGATGATGATGATGATGATGATGATGATGATGATGATGATGCTCGGCAAAGGCCAGTTGCCCAGTTGTGCCTGTCTTGCTTGTAACAGTGAGCGAGTGAGTGCAGCACAAGGACCTCAGTTTACAGTCTCATCACACAGATTTTGAAGCTGAAGGTGAAGCGTAAGTGGAAGAGAGACACAGCATGCTTTTGCCATGTGTGGATCAATCCTGGGACTTATCATTTCCTAGTCTGGTAATTGTGTGTGTGTGTGTGTGTGTGTGTGTGTGTGTGTGTGTGTGTGTGTTTGTGGGTGTGTGTGAGTGTGTTTGTGGGTGTGTGTGAGTGTGTGTGTGTGTGTGTGTGTGTGTGTGTGTGTGTGTGTGTGTGCGCGTGTGTGCGTGTGTGTGTTTGTGAGTGTGTGTACGCTTGTGTGTGTGTGTGTGTATGTATGTATACCAGCTAAAAGTACACTCCAATACATCCTTATATATATATATATATATATGAATGAATACATATGAATACTTTTAACACAACGCAAGTTTGCACACTCCCATAAGTACATGAGCACACACACACATGCAGCACGCGCGCGCACACACACACACACACACACACACACACACACACATCACTCCTTTCTTTCTGGACTAAGAGGAAACAACTGGTGCCTGTAGCCAGCACCATTATCACAGTGACAGGGCAAGATGGAAAGTGAGGCCTCCTTATCCCACCATCCACACCACAAAATCACATCCCCTATCTTCTACTCTGGCCATGAACTGCCACATTTTAACTTTTACCTGGTCTGCAAGCGGGGCTTAACCCCTTCCCTCCCCAACCCTATCCATCAGCATTGTGTTTACCTGGTCTACAAGCGTGGCTTAACCCCTTCACTCCCCAGCCCTATCCATCAGCATCGTGCAGTATCAACCATGCTAGCAACGCAAAAACTAAAAAATTTCACCCTTTGACTCCCTCACCCTATCCACCAGTTTCCTGCATGAAGCCGGCGGATAGGATCAGGGAATCAAAGG
>JAPXFY010000017.1:82015290-82022790 GCA_030674185.1 Monoplex corrugatus
CACACACACATACACACACACATACATACATACACACATACATACACACACATACATACACACATACACATACATACACACACACATACATGTATACATACATACATGCGTACATACATGCATACATACATACATACATATACACACACATACATACATACACGAGTACAATCACCACAACCAACACACACACACACAGAACAACAACATCAACAACAACAACAATACCAACGTCACCAATACCACATACACACACTACCACCACCACCACCACCAACACACACAGAACAACAAAACATCAACAACAACAACGACACCAACGTCACCAATACCACATACACACACTACCACCACCACCACCGACACACACACACAGAACAACAACAACAACAACACCAACGTCACCAATACCACATACACACACTACCACCACCACCACCGACACACACACACAGAACAACAACAACAACAACAACACCAACGTCACCAATACCACATACACACACTACCACCACCACCACCGACACACACACACAGAACAACAACAACAACAACAACAACACCAACGTCACCAATACCACATACACACACTACCACCACCACCACCGACACACACACACACACAGAACAACAACAACAACAACACCAACGTCACCAATACCACATACACACACTACCACCACCACCACCGACACACACACACACAGAACAACAACAACAACGACACCAACGTCACCAATACCACATAATAATAATAATAATAATTACAATATTTATATAGCGCAAAATCTTGATAGAAATCAAATCTAAGCGCTACCCCCACCACCGACCACACACACACACACACACACACACACACACAACCACCACACAATAACCCATTCAAGACGACTGAAGGAAAACCAATTATACCCACGCCCGTCACCCACTGACGGCTGATAAAAAAAAAGTAATAAAGAAGATAATTACAAGGCAGTGCAAACTATATAATTATCTGCTCTGGTGACGCTGGCACCAGCCCTATTGACGTGTTTTTCTCTACAGATCTCTCATTCATGACCAACACACCGACTGCCACGCCTGCCATGACGTACAACCTTCAATGACATTTAAAAAAAAAAAAAAAAAAAAAAAAAAAGAAAAAATGCTGAAAAGACCCGTTCCTTTTAAAATTAAAAAAAAAATGCAGTTATTCCACATGAACCTGGATTCTCGTACAAGTCTTTGAAAATATTCAGCATTCATTTGGCAAAACCTGTAATTTCGTTCTCAAGCCATATGTGATATTTAATGAGCAAGCAAGACTTGAATTTAAAAAAAAAAAAAAGCAAAATGATGAAAAAATAGAATAAAAAAAACAACAAAAAAACCCGGACAAAACGCTTTGGAAACTAGTTACAACAGATGACTTTTTCCATGCAAATAAAGTGTGCCATACTCAGTACTGCAAATAAAGTGTGCCATACTCAGTATTGCAAATAAAGTGTGACATACTCAGTACTGTAAATAAAGTGTGACATACTCAGCACTACAAATAAAGTGTGCCATACTCAGTACTGCAAATAAAGTGTGACATACTCAGTACTGCAAATAAAGTGTGACATACTCAGTATGCAAATAAAGTGTGACATACTCAGTACTGTAAATAAAGTGTGACATACTCAGTACTGCAAATAAAGTGTGCCATACTCAGTACTGCAAATAAAGTGTGACATAGTACTGCAAATAAAGTGTGCCATACTCAGTACTGCAAATCAAGTGTGACATACTCAGTACTGCAAATCAAGTGTGACATACTCAGTACTGCAAATCAAGTGTGACATACTCAGTACTGCAAATCAAGTGTGACATACTCAGTACTGCAAATCAAGTGTGACATACTCAGTACGACAAATAAAGTGTGACATACTCAGTACTGCAAATAAAGTGTGACATACTCATACTCAGTACTGCAAATAAAGTGTGACATACTCAGTACTGCAAACAAAGTGTGACATACTCAGTACTGCAAATCAAGTGTGACATACTCAGTACTGAAAATAAAGTGTGACATACTCAGTACTGCAAATCAAGTGTGACATACTCAGTACTGCAAATCAAGTGTGACATACTCAGTACTGCAAATCAAGTGTGACATACTCAGTACGACAAATAAAGTGTGACATACTCAGTACTGCAAATAAAGTGTGACATACTCATACTCAGTACTGCAAATAAAGTGTGCCATACTCAGTACTGCAAATAAAGTGTGACATACTCAGTACTGCAAACAAAGTGTGACATACTCAGTACTGCAAATCAAGTGTGACATACTCAGTACTGAAAATAAAGTGTGACATACTCAGTACTGCAAATCAAGTGTGACATACATAGTCTGCAAATAAAGTGTGACATACTCAGTACTGCAAATAAAGTGTGACATACTCAGTACTGCAAATAAAGTGTGACATATCAGTACTGCAAATAAAGTGTGACATACTCAATACTGTAAATAAAGTGTGACATACTCAGTACTGTAAATAAAGTGTGCCATACTCAGTACTGCAAATAAAGTGTGCCATACTCAGTACTGCAAATAAAGTGTGACATAGTACTGCAAATAAAGTGTGCCATACTCAGTACTAATCAATTCACACAGGAAACGATGATTGTGGACAACGAAACTGACATCTCTCCCCCCTCCCCTCCCCACCCCCTTTCCCCATAACTGATGTGGTCAGATGGGTCAAAGTCCGTCTTACTGCGTGTTAAAGTTAGTGTTGTGCTTTTACTTTCAGTTCCGACAATTAAATTTAAAAAAAAAACTTTTTATTTAGTCATTTTTTGTTTTACAATAAACAGACATCAACATACAATGTAGCAACGTTAAATGGTATCAATTCATACACAAAGCAGCATGGTGGACATCTTACCACAAACAACATACACAAAGGACCAAGGAGTCATTCCTGTATTACAGTGTGTGTCAGCTGTATCAGACAAAGTGTAGGACCAAGGAGTCATTCCTGTATTACAGTGTGTGTCAGCTCTACCAGACATGGTGTAGGACCAAGGAGTCATTCCTGTATAAGTGTCAATAAGCTCAAGGAGTCAGTGTTTGACAATTCACACGGACACAGATTAATTACCATGGCGTCAGGACTGTAAGTGCACGACAAGCAGGAAGTGAAACACACAACAGTCAAACAGAATGATAAGAGGCGGTGGTGGTGGTGAAGGTGGTGGTGGTGGTGGTGGTGGAGGGAAGGGGGGTGCATGACTACCCTCGCTAACACTGCACCCACAACACGTCCCCCTGCCATGGGTACATCGTGTTCTCCAGCACCCACTGTTCAAAGTGAAGGCTAGAATGGCTCATGAGCACTCCTTATACCTCCCTAAACTAACCCACACACAACAGACACACACAGACACACACAGATACACACACACAGACACACACACACACAGACAACACGTCATCATGACATGGGCAGATCATGTTCTCCAACACCCACTGTTCAGAGTGAAGGCAAGAATGGCTCATGAGCACTCCCTATCATCATCATCATCATCATCATCAGGTGCCCTGCCGCATGGCGTTGGCGATCATGGACTTCCATCTGTCTCTATCTCTCGTTGCCCCTAGCATCTCCCCCACCCTCCTCGTCCCCAGCCACTCTGCAAGTCCGTCCAGCATTTTCTCCCTGGGTCTACCTGGTGCTCTCTTTCCCTCCAGCTTTCACGTTGTGACCAGGTGCTCCAAATCCCCCTTCCTCATAAAATGGCCTATAAATGTTGCCTGTCTTTTCCTAATCTTCCTTATGAGTGATCTACTTGTGTCTGCCTTCCTTATACCCTCCCTAAACTAAACACACACACACACACACACACACACACACACACACACACACACACACCACCACACACCAACACGTCATCATGACATGGGTAGATCATGTTCCCCAACACCCACTGTTCAAAGTGAAGGCAAGAATGGCCCATGAACACTCCCCACCCCCTCCCAAACAAAATCCCCCCCCCCCCACACACAAAACATCACGACATGGGCAGATAGTGTTCTCCAACACCCACCATCCTGTTCAAGAAAAAATAAACCCACTCCACCACCACCCTCCTTTCCAAACTAACCTCCATACACACAACACGTCAAAATAACAAAGTCCTCAAATCGTGTCCTCTCACTTGCCCCTCTCTCCACCCTTCCTCCCCCCTCCTCCACACACACACACACACACACCCGGGTACTCCCCTCACTCCATCAACAGGCTAAAAATAGCCGCCACAGGAAACCCCTCCCGAATCAACAGAAGCCGGAGATGACAGACGAGTTCAACAAGAGCCACCCCGGATAAACAGGCACGCGCGCACGTGGAGGTCAAAGGCCCTTCAGCAGGGAGATGTTATGTCGGCCACACTGTAGCGACCTCACTTATCTCTAGTCAACAGGGAAGACTTAACCGGGTGGTGGGTGGGTGGGTGGGGGGGGGGGTGTTACGTCACTCTGGTGTATCTGTAGTCAGCAGGGAAGACTATCACGAAGATGTTACGTCACTGTGGTGCATCTGTAGACAGCAGGAAAATTTGACCAGGAAGATGTTACGTCACTGTGGTGCATCTGTAGACAGCAGGAAAATTTGACCAGGAAGATGTTACGGTCACTATGGTGCATCTGTAGACAGCAGGAAAATTTGACCAGGAAGATGTTACGGTCACTGTGCTGTATCTGTAGTCAGCAGGTAAGACTTTACTAGGAAGATGTTACGTCACTCTGGTTTATCTGCAGCCAGCAAGGAAGACTTTACCGGGAAGATGTTACATCACTCAATAACTACCTGGTATTTCTGTAGCCAGCGAGGAAGACTTTACCAGGAAGATGTTACGTCATTCAATAACTACCTGGTTTATCTGTAGTCAGCAGGGAAGACTTTACCAGGAAGATGTTACGTCACTACATAACTACCTAGTTTATCTGTAGTCAGCAAAGACAAAGGACCTATATTCATAAACTGTACATTTTTGACAACAGCCAATCAAGAAATCTAAATTTATGATGGACTTTTTTTTTTTCACGTGTTAATTTGTCTATTCGTAAATACCGCCAAATGTTTTTCTATTGATTATCTATATTCCCATTATATTTCTGATAAAAATCACACCCAAAACCAACCAAGCAACCACAAACCATTAAGAAGATAGGGAAACAGATTATGGAGGCCAACATCCACCCATACCATTCAGTACTTTCCCGTCACGATGAGCCCGACACATTCCTGATAGGAAGTTCTTCTACTTTTGTCTGATTAACACTGTCTGTGTGTTTGTGGCTTCACTGTCCCTGTGGGGACGCCGGGAGCTCTTTCAGTATAAACAGTATCCCCAACTTCTGGAAATTCTGTGCTATCATCATCATCATCATCATCATCAGGTGCCCTGCCGCATGGCGTTGGCGACCATGGACTTCCATCCATCTCTTATCTCTCGTTGCCCCTAGCATCTCCCCCACCCTCTTCATCCCCAGCCACTCTGCAAGTCCGTCCAGCATTCTCTCCCTGGGTCTACCTGGTGCTCTCTTTCCCTCCAGCTTCCCCGTTGTGACCAGGTGCTCCAAATCCATCTTCCTCATAAAATGGCCTATAAATGTTGCCTGTCTTTTCCTAATCTTCCTTATGAGTGATCTAAATTCCCTCTTTTCTGCCACTCTTTGTTTCTGCCTTGTTGTTTTGCTTTCTGTCATTTCTTCCTACCATTATCTGCCTTGCTGGTCCATTCATCTGTATGTGTTCAATAAAGTTTTACATACTGTCTTTTAGAATTGATAACTGAGTACATGTATTAAGTACATTTTTGGTTCTAGGGAAATGAGATATACAGAAGAAATTTCAGGCAATTTAGGCCCATTTTTATGTATGTTTTAGTTATGTTTAAATTTGTATTCAGGTATGTTTTTTTAATGCCCTGTGCGATAAATTGGACGGAGTGGTCAACGCCAGGGGCGTCTCCTTAGGCCATATGCGCGAATGCATTACTATGTGTAGTTAATTTTCTTTTCCTTTTTTTTTATTTTTTATCCTGCTTAAGTGTTGTGTATGCTTTGAAACGATTATAGCCCTGATATGGCTCTACGCAGTCGGCTGGGCTTTAAACAAAAATAACAAAATAACAACTGTGGCTTCACTGTCATTTCTGTACCCTGGACAAAAGCCAGTTGGCTGAAAGGTTGCGTTTGTCCCGTTTTGTGGATGAACCACACGTTCTCCAATCAATATCGTGTTTCTGGTTTCAACACACTTCGTGTTATACTACATAAACTGTATTGGTGGTACAATAATACATAGACTGTGTACTGGTGTTACAATACTACATACACTGTGTACTGGTGTTACAATACTACACACACTGTGTACTGGTGTTACAATACTACATACACTGTGTACTGGTGGTACAATACTACATAGACTGTGTACTGGTGTTACAATACTACATACACTGTGTACTGGTGTTACAATACTACACACACTGTGTACTGGTGTTACAATACTACATACACTGTGTACTGGTGTTACATTACTACATACACTGTGTACTGGTGTTACAATACTACACACACTGTGTACTGGTGTTACAATACTACATACACTGTGTACTGGTGTTACAATACTACATACACTGTGTACTGGTGGTACAATACTACATATATTGTGTACTGGTGTTACAATACTACATACACTGTACTGGTGTTACAATACTACACACACTGTGTACTGGTGTTACAATACTACATACAGCCCTAGACTCGATACACTTGGCATTACCGTACTACACATGCTGATGGCATTACGTACTACACATGCTGATGGCATTACCGTACTACACATGCTGATGGCATTACCGTACTGCATGCAATACACATGCTGATGGCATTACCGTACTGCATGCAATACACATGCTGATGGCATTACCGTACTACACGCAATACACATGCTGATGGCATTACTGTACTACACGCAATACACATGCTGATGGCATTACCGTACTACACGCAATACACATGCTGATGGCATTACCGTACTACACGCAATACACATGCTGATGGCATTACCGTACTACACGCAATACACATGCTGATGGCATTACTGTACTACATCAGGGCTTAAAATAGGAGGAGGATAAAAAGCACTGAAACTAGGGGGTCCGGGGGCATGCTCCCCCGGGAAATGTTTTTAAAAAACAAATGTAAATCTATGCCATTTCGCGCTTTCTGGACATAATTTCAAGAGATATTTAGTGCATAAAAATTGCTGTAAACACATAACTATTACAGGAAGACATATTTGGGAAAAGGGGAGAACACCACACTTTTTAACTTGAGTGTTTTACAGGTGTTCACCAACTGTAGTCTTTGGATGAAATCTCACTTCTTGGGTTGCTCAATAAGTTTCACTTTTCAGGTTTAAATGATCACACAATATCAAGTTTGAAGTTGGAGCACACAAAGTC
>JAPXFY010000017.1:82030290-82037790 GCA_030674185.1 Monoplex corrugatus
CACACACACACACTAGAGGTATGTACACACTTGTCACCGAAATCGATTTGCTGTTCTACGAGAAGAGAGAGAGAGAGAGAGAGAGAGAGAGAGAGGAGAGAGAGAGAGAGAGAGAGAGAGAGAGAGGAGAGAGAGGAGAGAGAGAGAGAGAGAGAGAGAGAGGAGGAGGAGGAGAGAGAGAGAGGACGTGTTGTATACACTTGTTTGTCTCTGAAATCGATTTGCTGCTGGCCATGCACATAAACACACACACACACACGGACACGTATGTACACACTGTGTTTATTTACGTAAATCGTTTCAGGAAAACGCCTGCTCGCCCACACAAACACACACACACACACGTGAATTCCTGTCTTTGTCATTCAGGTCCCTACGGTACTGACTGCTTGCTTGTTTTTGCACAGCTGTTGTCAATGAATCAATGAAAACAATGCATGTATTCATAAATGATATGGATGGATGGTTGGTTGGATGGATAGATGGATGAATAAACGAATATATAAAAACAACCCTGATAAACAGAGCTCTTTTACATTCTGTTGTAGTTTGGTTTCATTTTTCTCATACAGTTCCACACACAGGTCCCATGAATCAATAAGTAGGGATGAATGAACAAACAAACAGAACAGAAAGGAAAAAATCAAAGGAAAAACACCACCAGCACAACACAGGAATACATTAACTTGTACCACTGGAAAATAATACCTCTCTCCCCTCCTACATTCTCTCTCCCTCTACATCTCTCTCTCCCTCTACATCTCTCTCTCCTCCTACATCTCTCTCCCTCTACATTCTCTCTCCCTCCTACATCTCTCTCTCCCCTCTACATCTCTCTCTCCCCCCCTACACTCTCTCTCCCTCTACATCTCTCCCCCTCTCTCCCTTCGTCTCTCCCTCTGTGGCCGGCTAGCAGGCTCATGACCACTGTTGCCTTATTATTGGTGTGAACACATGCTGACAATCACCATACATGGACATGGTTCTTTGACACCAGACAAACACACACAAGTTGGGGAAATGGACCAATAAACAGGCTACTTGTAATGCCTATGTACAAACACGATACCCCACACCCCCACACACACACACACACACACACACACGATACAGCGTACACACATCATATGTCCATTCACAGCAAATGTGCACACATACATTAATTGCACAAACACACATACAATAACGCACACACACACACAACAACACACACACAACACACACACACACAGATACAGCGTACACACATCATAATGGTCCATTCACATGCATAATGGTGCACACATACATTAATTGCACACACACACATACATATAACTGCACACACACACACATCAACACACCACACACACCACACCACACACACACACACACCACACACACACACACACATCCAGTGACGATCAGAGCAAATGACAAGTCAGATGCACAGATCAGACAACACGCCGACACCCCCCCCCCCCCCAAACACACACATACCAGTGGGACCACCATGGCAACATTACCATGAATGTCACGAAAAACAAACAAAACAGACCAAAAAAAGTCATCTGATCCGATCCGATCTTTCATCTCCTCACAGCCATCAAAATGCGGGCACTGGTGGGTGCGGTATGCTCTGGTAGTTCTCAACTTCACCCTTTCGCTCCCTCACCCTATCCACCAGCTTCCTGGACAGGAAGGGAACGGGAGAGGGGGAGGGGAGGGATAACAGGGTTGATGCCTAGAAGGCCAGAAACCGAACAGGCCGCCTGGAGTGTTTGGTGCAGAATCATTAGTGGCCATTTGTGATGTACACATCTCACCACACGGGAGGCGGCATCACTGGCCACACGGAGCGCTCTAGGCATCACGGAGGCGGCATCACTGGCCACACGCAGTACCTCCAAGGATTTACATGACAGGCCCACAATCACCGTTGCAAATTAACCCTTTGATTCCTGCACCCTATCCACCAACTGCAAAAATTACTTTGACTTCCTCACCCTATCCACCAGCTGCAAAAATTAACCCTTTGACTTCCTCATCCTATCCACAGCTGCAAAAACTTAACCCTTGACTTCCTCACCCTATCCACCAGCTGCAAAAACTTAACCCTTTGACTTCCTCACCTATCCACCAGCTGCAAAAACTTAACCCTTGACTTCCTCACCCTATCCACCAGCTGCAAAAACTTAACTCTGTGACTTCCTCACCCTATCCACCAGCTGCAAAAACTTAACCCTTGACTTCCTCACCCTATCCACCAGCTGCAAAAACTTAACCCTTTGACTTCCTCACCCTATCCACCAGCTGAAAAACTTAACTTTTGACTTCCTCACCCTATCCACCACTGCAAAAACTTAACTCTTTGACTTCCTCACCCTATCCACCAGCTGCAAAAACTTAACCCTTTGACTTCCTCACCCTATCCACCAGCTGCAAAAACTTAACCCTGACTTCCTCACCCTATCCACCAGCTGCAAAAACTTAACTCTTGTGACTTCCTCACCCTATCCACCAACTGCAAAAAACTTAATCTTGTGACTTCCTCACCTATCCACCAACTGCAAAAACTTAACTCGTGACTTCCTCACCCTATCCACCAGCTGCAAAAACTTAACTCTGTGACTTCCTCACCCTATCCACCAGCTGCAAAAAACTTAACCCTTTGACTTCCTCACCCTATCCACCAGCTGCAAAAACTTAACCCTTTGACTTCCTCACCCTATCCACCAACTGCAAAAACTTCATCCTGTGACTTCCTCACCTTATCCACCAACTGCAAAAACTTAACCCTTGACTTCCTCACCCTATCCACCAGCTGCAAAAACTTAACTCGTGACTTCCTCACCCTATCCACCAACTGCAAAAACTTAACTCTGTGACTTCCTCACCCTATCCACCAGCTGCAAAAACTTAACCTTTGACTTCCTCACCCTATCCACCAGCTGCAAAAACTTAACCCTGACTTCCTCACCCTATCCACCAGCTGCAAAAACTTAACTCTTTTGACTTCCTCACCCTATCCACCACTGCAAAAACTTAACTCTGTGACTTCCTCACCCTATCCACCACTGCAAAAACTTAACTCTGTGACTTCCTCACCCTATCCACCAGCTGCAAAAACTTAACTTGTGACTTCCTCACCCTATCCACCAGCTGCAAAAACTTAACCCTTTGACTTCCTCACCCTATCCACCAGCTGCAAAAACTTAACCCTTTGACTTCCTCACCCTATCCACCAACTGCAAAAACTTCATCCTGTGACTTCCTCACCTTATCCACCAACTGCAAAAACTTAACCTTTGACTTCCTCACCCTATCCACCACTGCAAAAACTTCATCCTGTGACTTCCTCACCTTATCCACCAACTGCAAAAACTTAATCTGTGACTTCCTCACCCTATCCACCAGCTGCAAAAACTTAACTCTGTGACTTCCTCACCCTATCCACCAGCTGCAAAAACTTAATCCTTTGACTTCCTCACCTTATCCACCAGCTGCAAAAACTTAACCCTTGACTTCCTCACCCTATCCACCAGCTGCAAAAACTTCATCCTGTGACTTCCTCACCTATCCACCAGCTGCAAAAACTTAACCCTTTGACTTCCTCACCCTATCCACCAGCTGTAAAAATTTAACCCTCATACTCCTCACCCTATCCACCAGCTTTCTGCAGGAAGCCGGTGGGTTGGGTGAATCAAGGGCTTAAGGTCTTGTTTTGCTAGCATGGTTAACAATGTAGGATGCTGGTGGACAGGGTGCGGGAGTCAAAGGCTTAAGTTCTTGTTTTGCTAGCATGGTTGACAATGCAGGATGCTGGAGGACAGGTGCGGGAGTCAAAGGGTTAAATATCAAAGGAAAGGTGGAAAACAAACAAACAAACAACAAAAACAAACAACCACAGAACAAACAAACAAACAAACAAACAAACAAAAACGGTGGTCCCATAACGTGAGTGTGGTGAAAGGGACGTCGAACTGCTTCCAGACCAACATTTAAGGATGGCGAAGGGAAGGTTGGGGGGGGGGGAGGGGAGTGGGGGTGGTGGTGGTGGTGGGGGAGAGACAAAGGTCGTCCCATAACTTGTGTGTGGTGGAAGAGACCTCGAATCTTCTCCGGACGAACGTATAAGGATGGTGAAGGGAAGGCTGGAGAAGAGAGAGAGAGAGAGAGAGAGAAGAGAGAGGAGAGAGAGGAGAGAGAGAGAGAGAGAGAGAAGAGAGAGAGACGAGAGAGAGACAGACAGACAGAGAGACAGAAGACAGAGAGAGAGAGAGACGAGAGAGAGAGACAGACACAGAGGAGACAGACAGAGAGAGAGAGACAGACACAGAGAGAGAGCAGAGACAGACAGACAGACAGAGAGAGAAGAGAGAGAGACAGAGAGACAGACAAAAGAGAGAGACAAGAGAGAGAGAGGGTGTCGCATAACCTGAGTGTGGTGAAACAGGCCTCGAATTCTCTTTGGATCAACATATGATGATGATGATGAAACACAACAACAACACAACAACAACAACAATGGTCGTCCCATAACCTGAGTGTGGTGGAACACACCTCGAATTCTCTCCTCCTTGTGCCAACATATAAAGATGGTTGAACGGAAGGTGGAGAAAAAAGAAAGTGCCGAAAATCTGTGTGTGGTGGAAGAGACCAGGAATTCACTTTGGACCAACATTTAAAGACGGTGAACGGAAGGTTGCAAAAAAAAAAAAAAAGGTTGTCCAACAACTCTGAGTGTAGTAGCACAGACCTAGAATTCTCTCTGTGCCAGTATAATTATGAGGATGGTACCCATCTCTTCACCCATGTTTTGCTTTACCTTCCCCAACCATTCACATCTGGGTAAAGCGGGAATCACACACACACACCAAGTTTGGTTTTTCTCAGGCCAGATTCACACACACACACACATCAATCATCATCATCATCATCAGGTGCCCTGCCGCATGGCGACCATGGACTTCCAACCATCTCTTATCTCTCGTTGCCCCTAGCATCTTCCCCACCTCCTCATCCCCAGCCACTCTGCAAGTCCGTCCAGTATTCTCTCCCTGGGTCTACCTGGTGCTCTCTTTCCCTCCAGCTTTCCTGTTGTGACCAGGTGCTCCAAATCCCTCTTCCTCACAAAATGGCCTATAAATGTTGCCTGTCTTTTCCTAATCTTCCTTATGAGGGATCTGCTTGTGTCTGCCTCCATCAAGACTGTCTCGTTTGTTTTCTTTGCTGTCCATGGAACTCTCAACATTCTTCTGAGAAACCACATCTCGGCTATTCACACACACATGTGCCAAACGAAAGGGAAAAACTTGATTACAAGTGACTGGCAGCGACAGAGGAAGCAGACTTTGTTGACTCTGGCAGCAAACTGAACAAAGACCAGCAGCACTGATGAAGGCATCAACACTCATCAGCAAAATCTACATTTTTCACTCAAATGACTTAAGTGCTTGTTATGTTTGTAGTCACATAACGAAATAGACACACTTACACTGGGGAATGTTGTGATACACACGTTGTGACGCAGCCTTTAAATCAACAACTAAACAACGTTGTGACACAGCCTTTAAAACCCTTGGACTCCCGCACCCTGTCCATCAGCATCCTACATTATCAACCATGCTAGCAAAGCAAAAACTTAACCCGTTGACTCCCTCACCTTATCCACCAGCTTCCTGCAGGAAGCTGGTGGATAAGGTGAGGGAATCAAAGGGTTAACTTTTTGCAGTTGGTGGACAGGGTGCGGGAGTCAAAGGGGTTAAGTTTTCGCAGTTGGTGGACAGGGTGCGGGAGTCAAAAGGGTTAAGTTTTCGCAGTTGGTGGACAGGGTGCGGGAGTCAAAGGGTTAAGTTTTCGCAGTTGGTGGACAGGGTGCGGGAGCCAAAGGGTTAAGTCAAGCACTAAGCAGGGCGTAATGTTCAGCCTTTAGCCAAGGGCAACAGGAAAACAGGAGAACTGTTGTGACACGTTTATGACCGTCACAAGATCAGAACTGACTGAACTCTCTGTTAACAGCTGACAGTTTGGAGTTCTTCCCTTTGTTGTCTTCAATATGTTTTGTTGATGTTTGTGTCCTCAGTGTTGATGTTTGTGTCTTCAGTGTTGATGTTTGTGTCTTCAGTGTTGATGTTTGTGTCTTCATTACGTGTTGATGTTTGTCTTCAGTGTTGATGTTTGTCTCTTCATTACGTGTTGATGTTTGTGTCTTCATTACGTGTTGATGTTTGTGTCTTCATTACGTGTTGATGTTTGTGTCTTCATTACGTGTTGATGTTTGTGTCCTCAGTGTTGATGTTTGTGTCTTCAGTGTTGATGTTTGTCTTCAGTGTTGATGTTTGTGTCTTCAGTGTTGATGTTTGTGTCTTCATTACGTGTTGATGTTTGTGTCTTCAGTGTTGATGTTTGTGTCTTCAGTGTTGTTGTTTGTGTCTTCATTACGTGTTGATGTTTGTGTCTTCATTACGTGTTGATGTTTGTGTCTTCTAGTGTGATGTTTGTGTCTTCAGTGTTGATGTTTGTGTCTTCATTACGTGTTGATGTTTGTGTCTTCATTACGTGTTGATGTTTGTGTCTTCAGTGTTGATGTTTGTGTCTTCAGTGTTGATGTTTGTGTCTTCATTACGTGTTGATGTTTGTGTCTTCATTACGTGTTGATGTTTGTGTCTTCATTACGTGTTGATGTTTGTGTCTTCAGTGTTGATGTTTGTGTCTTCAGTGTTGATGTTTGTGTCTTCAGTGTTGTTTGTTTGTGTCTTCATTACGTGTTGATGTTTGTTCTTCAGTATTGATGTTTGTGTCTTCAGTGTTGATGTTTGTGTCTTCAGTGTTGATGTTTGTGTCTTCATTACGTGTTGATGTTGTCTTCAGTGTTGATGTTTGTGTCTTCATTGTTGATGTTTGTGTCTTCATTGTTGATGTTTGTGTCTTCATGTGTTGATGTTTGTCTTCAGTGTTGATGTTTGTGTCTTCATTGTTGAAGTTTGTGTCTTCAGTGTTGATGTTTGTCTTCAGTGTTGATGTCTGTCTTCAGTGTTGATGTTTGTGTCTTCAGTGTTGATGTTTGTGTCTTCAGTGTTGATGTTTGTGTCTTCATTACGTGTTGATGTTTGTGTCTTCATTACGTGTTGATGTTTGTGTCTTCAGTGTTGATGTTTGTGTCTTCAGTGTTAATGTTTGTGTCTTCATTACGTGTTGATGTTTGTGTCTTAGTGTTGATGTTTGTGTCTTCATTACGTGTTGATGTTTGTGTCTTCATTACGTGTTGATGTTTGTGTCTTCATTACGTGTTGATGTTTGTGTCTTCATTCGTGTTGATGTTTGTGTCTTCAGTGTTGATGTCTGTCTTCAGTGTTGATGTTTGTGTCTTCAGTGTTGATGTTTGTGTCTTCAGTGTTGATGTTTGTGTCTTCATTACGTGTTGATGTTTGTGTCTTCAGTGTTGATGTTTGTGTCTTCATTACGTGTTGATGTTTGTGTCTTCAGTGTTAATGTTTGTGTCTTCATTACGTGTTGATG
>JAPXFY010000017.1:82045290-82047790 GCA_030674185.1 Monoplex corrugatus
TGTTGTTCTGTGACTGGCAGTAACATGATTGTTGTCCTGTGACGGGCAGAAACATGATTGTTGTCCTGTGACTGGCAGAAACATGGTTACTGTTCTGTGACTGGCAGAAAGCATAGTCACACAGGTGTAGGTAGGTCACCTCAAGCCACAACATACACATGATTACTAGATATGGATTTACAGTTATCAAGCTTTACTGGTGGGTGTGTGTGTGTGTGTGTATGTGTGTGTGTGTATGTGTGTGTGTATGTGTGTGTGTATGTGTGTGTGTGTATGTGTGTGTGTGTTTATGTATGTATGTATGTATGTATGCATACGTACGTATACATGTATGTATGTATGTGTGTGTGTGTGTGTGTGTGTGTGTGTGTGTGTGTGTGTGTATGTGTTTATGTATGTGTGTATGCATACGTACATATACATGTATGTATGTGTATGTATGTGTGTATGTATGTATGTATGTATGTATGTATGTATGTATGTATGTATGTGTGTATGTATGTATGTATATGTGTATGTGTGTATGTATGTGTGTATGTGTATGTATGTATGTGTATGTATGTGTGTATGTATGTATGTATGTGTGTATGTAGTATATGTGTATGTATACTACACGTCATTATTGAAGGGCCAGGAACGTTTTTGAGTCAATTTTTGAAAGGAGAAATAACCTATTTTCTCTTACTCTTTTCTCCAATTCGTTGCCGTAACTGAATGGATAAGAGCTCAGACAACATTGCAGTTTCCTTTTGGCACGTGTTTGGGGATTTGCCGATTTGCAATGGGCGGCCCAAGGAAGACAATTTCCACACGAAATTGTCGAATCTTCAGCAGGGTCTCTCTGACGACGCAGGCAAGGTAGCGACAAAATTCGCTTTGCACGTGCAAGGCAAGCCCTTTTTGAACACTACTCCAGCCAAAGTTGCCCGCAGACGAGGATAAAAAGGACCCGTTCTTGGTTCGTTTTAACCATGCTTGCAAGACGACGGATGACGGATGAGCAGCGGGGGAGAGCCCTCGCTCTGCTTGATGAAGGCCTAGCGCAGCGGGAAGTTGCTAGATGACTTGAAGTGTCGCATTCCACAATCCAGAGACTGCTGGAGCGCTTCAATGAGACTGGAGCAGTCCAGGAAAGGCGTCACACGGGTCGACCCAGAGTAACGACAAGACAGCAAGACCGCTACCTTGCCCTCTCCGTCCTGAGGGAAAGGGCATCCACTGCGGTGACCTTGAGGGGTCAGCTG
Source organism: Monoplex corrugatus (assembly GCA_030674185.1). Lineage (NCBI taxonomy): Eukaryota > Metazoa > Mollusca > Gastropoda > Littorinimorpha > Ranellidae > Monoplex > Monoplex corrugatus. Next base: position 82,046,535 of record JAPXFY010000017.1, read on the forward strand.
AGGGACGCTACAGGTGCTAACATCAGCTGCAGCACGGTGAGAAGACGGCTACATGAGGCAAACTTGAGGTCACGGAGACCGGCCGTCCGACCCGTGCTGTCACCGGTCAACAGAGTGCGCCGCATGACCTGGGCCAGGGAGCACGTGACCTGGACAAGGCAACAGTGGGCCCGGGTCTTGTTTTCGGATGAGTCCAGGTTCACCCTGACCTTTAACGATGGCCGGGCTCGGGTGTGGCGACGTCAAGGGGAGAGGTTCGCTGACGCCACTGTCCAAGAGCATAACCGGTACGGCGGCGGGTCGGTGATGGTGTGGGGTGGCATGAGCCGTGGTACCCGGACCCCCCTGCTCCCATTGACGGCATCCTGAACGGGGTCCGGTACCGGGACGAGGTTCTGGCGGCCGTGGCACTGCCTGCGCTTGTGGACCTTGGTCAAGGCGCCATCTTCCAGGACGACAATGCACCTGCGCATCGAGCACGCCTTGTGACCGACTTCCTGGAGCAGCATGAAGTCGTCCGTATGGCCTGGCCAGCGTGCTCACCTGACCTGAACCAATTGAACACCTCTGGGATGTGCTCGGGAGGCGCATCAGGGACAACCACCCCCCACCGGGCACCCTGGCCAGGCTGGTCGACATCCTGCAGATCGAGTGGGCGGCCATCCCTCAGGACACACTCCGTACCCTTGTGGGGTCGATGCATCGGCGCTGTGAAGCATGCATCCAGGCTCGGGGCGGACACACGCGATATTGAAAACAGATTGGCCAAATCTGACACTTTCTGTTTTTTGAAAAGGGGGGGATGTTCCTTTAAATGCATGTGCTGTTCACTAATGGGTCATTGTGCTAATTTCTTTTTCCAAAACAGGTGTGGAAATGATGAAATAAAACATAGAATCAATTCTAAACATTGTCAATTATTTCAACTTAAAATTAGAGAGGAAGGAAGAAGTGGCCCTTAAATTATGATTAGGAGTATATGTGTGTATGTATGTGAGAGAGACAGAACCAGACAGAGAGGCAGAGAGACAGAGAGACAGAGAGAGAAGAGACTGTGTCACTGTGTGTGTGCGCGCGCGCGCGCGCATGCGTGTGTGTGTGTTTGTGTATGTGTGTGTGCGTGTGGTCATGCATGCGTGTGTGTGAGTGTGTGTGTGTGAGTGTGTGTGTGTAAATAGACAGCTGGAGGTAAGGATATCACCATGGACGGCCGGGTGAATTCATAAACGAACAAAAACACCAGCAGGAAGTTGTAG
>JAPXFY010000017.1:82052790-82057790 GCA_030674185.1 Monoplex corrugatus
AGAGGGAGGGAGGGAGGGAGAGGGGGAGAGAGATAGAGAGAGAGAATGAATCAGAGAGTTAGACAGAGCTAGAGGCAGAATCTGATCATAGATGTATCCATCACTGAAGAGAGAGAGAGAGAGAAAGAGAGAGAGAGAGAGAGAGAGACACAGACAGACAGACAGACAGACAGACAGAGCTACAGACAGAAAGAGAAAAACCGTGTGTCCATGTATGATGTACCATTGGACAGAAAGAGAGACAAAGTATCCATGTATGCATCTATCACTATACATCATCATCATCAGGTGTCCTGCCGCATGGCGCTGGCGACCATGGACTTCCAACCATCTCTATCTCTCGTTGCCCCCAGCATCTCCCCCACCCTCCTCATCCCCAGCCACTCTGCAAGTCCGTCCAGCATTTTCTCTCTGGGTCTACCCGGTGCTCTCTTTCCCTCCAGCTTTCCGTTGTGACCAGGTGCTCCAAATCCCCCTTCCTCATAAAATGGCCTATAAATGTTGCCTGTCTTTTCCTGATCTTCCTTATGAGTGATCTACTTGTGTCTGCCTCCATCAAGACTGTCTCGTTTGTTTTCTTTGCTGTCCATGGAACTCTCAACATTTTTCTGAGAAACCACATCTCGGCTGCCTCAATCTTGCTCTGGCTTTGCTTGCTGACTGTCCATGCCTTGCATCCGTACAACAGTATTGGTTCTATGTAACATTCAAGAACTCTCTTTCTGATGTTAATTGATAGGCATTTGCTGGTAAGAATGCTTGCCATCTTCTTCACTATACACAAAGAGAAAAAGACAGTGTCCACATGCATGTATCATTCTAAGTGAAAGATCTCTAGACAGTGAGCCAGAGACAGACAGAAAGAAAGAGATACATACATACACGCGAATCATCAAGAGTGAGAGAGAAAGATGGACAGATTGTCCATGTATCATTGTATGCCTGTATCACTGTAAGACAGCTCTAAAAGAATGAGCTTGTGACAGACAGAGACATAGAGACTATTTCCAGATGTCAGTAATAGACAGTGTAGTCATGCATTCATGTATGTGTATGTTGTGTGTGTGTGTGTGTGTGTGTGTGTGTGTGTGTGTGTGTGTGTGTGTGTGTGTGTGTGTGTGTGTGTTTGTTGTGTGTGTGTGTGTGTGACAGACTGTGCAAGAATGCATGCATGTATTACATATGTATGAACTATGATACACCAAACACACTGCATGCCTGAAAGTACATCATCAGTGAGGGATGACGTGGTTGATGTGCATGTTTCAAGACGCAAGACAGCAGTAGGCTATAATCCGACACAACACAGAAAAGTACAAGTGATGTGGTACCCAATGTTATCAAGTCACCTGTATCAACAGGTAAAGCACAGGTAATGTGATGTGGTACCCAGTGTTATCAAGTCACCTGTATCAACAGGTAAAGTACAGGTGATGTGGTACCTAGTGTTATTAAGTCACCTGTATCAACAGGTAAAGTACAGGTGATGTGGTACCCAGTGTTATCAAGTCACCTGTATCAACAAGGTAATGTGGTACCTAGTGTTATTAAGTCACCTGTATCAACAGGTAAAGTACAGGTGATGTGGTACCCAGTGTTATCAAGTCACCTGTATCAACAGGTAAAGTACAGGTAATGTGGTACCCAATGTTATCAAGTCACCTGTATCAACAGGTAAAGTACAGGTGATTGTGGTACTCCTAATGTTGTACACAAGTCACCTGTATCAACAGGTAAAGTACAGGTAATGTGATGTGATACACAGTGTTATCAAGTCACCTGTATTATCAACAAGTACAGGCAATGCGTGTGGTACCCAGTGTTATCTGGCTGTCTTGGTATCTATATCAATACGGAAAGCCCTGTTTGGCAACAAACCTAGTACAGATTCTATTTTGAGCTGGAGGTCATGATCTCAAGCACAAAGAACACTTTAAAAGTTTCCCTCATAAATGAGAACATTACATTTTTCATTATACAGATCTGCAAAAACACACCACAGACAGGCCTGCTTCATAAATACTGACAGCCACAAACACAATATTAATGTGACATGTGTATTTACATATGATATGTGTGTGTGTGTGTGCACGAGTGTCTACACTACTAACATGCACACGAACGCTAACCTCTCAACGGGCCAACCGGTCGCCATGGTGTAGTGGTTAACGTAATGGACTACCGACTGGAAGACTGCGGGTTCGAATTCCCATCAGTCCCTTAAAAAATACATCATTGCGGGCTTTTTCGGCTCTAACCAGCTCCTCCCAGAGTTGGGCGTGCTATGGGCTCACTGGGGACCACACAGTCGAGTCTAATCCACTTCACGGATGCATCATTGAGGGTGTTGCTCAAATCTTCTGTCCAGTACCGCAGATGTCTGTATCTCTCGGGCCTGGTTGATGCCAGGATATATTATGATAGTAAGCGAGAGTACAGCCCTGTCACGCAGTCTCAATCCTACTAGATGGAACTCCATAGCATCATTATTATCATCCTCACCAACATCATTATCATCGCATTGTAAAATCTGTGCCAACTTCTGTGGCCATTAAGGTGGCGTAGAACATGGGACATGAGGGGAAAAAAGTGAGCACAAAGGTAATCTCCCTGAGTGCAATGATCCTAAAAAAAAAAATTAAAAAAACTTTTAAAATGTCAACGGGCCAATAATGCAACTGACACTGTCAGGTCCATGGGAAGAGGTTTTAAATTTTGATCACAAGCCCAGTCACTTGAGGAATTCATCAACAAATTTAATACAAACATTCCAGTGAGTATCAACACTATCATGATACAGTGTGGGTGCTCTGTCACAGGACATGTCAAAACAAATCAGTGGGTCATCTGTGATACAACCACCGCCACAAGTTTTCAGCTGGGAGTTTCAATGTGTTTGTGGGTAACAATATGCTGCACATCCTGTGCAAAGGTGCCTTCAATCCATTTTCTTTTTCTTTTTGAAATCAAGTCACCCATGTTATAGTACTTATACCTACTGCACAAGTTTGGACTACAGAAGGTACATAAATATAGTGGTCCACCACGGATTTGTACTGAGAGACAGACAGACAGACAGACACAGACACAGACAGACAGACACAGACAGACAGACAGACAGACACAGACAGACAGACAGACACAGACAGACAGACACAGACAGACACAGACAGACAGACAGACACAGACAGACAGACAGACAAGACAGAGACAATTATGTACAAAAGTTGGAACAAGGTATGTAAAAAGCAAGGCTGAACTTCTTGGCCAACTGACCTTTGTCAAGTATGCATCACACACACACACACACACACACACACACACACACACACACACACACACACACACACACACACACACACACAGAGAAATACAAGTTATACCACTAAACCAAAAAAAAAGTATTTCAGTAATAACAATGCAGACATTAATACTAACAGCATTACTATGAACACACACACACACACACACACACACACACACACGCATGCACGCACGCACGCACACACACACACACACAAACACACACACACACACAGAGAGAAATACAAGTTATACCACTAAACCAAAAAAAAAGTGTTTCAGTAATAACAATGCAGACATTAAATGATTAATACTAACAGCATTACTAATACTATGAACACACACACACACACACACACACACACACACACACACACACACACACACACACACACACACACACACACACACACACACACTCTTACACACACAGAAATACAAGTTATACCACTAAACCAAAAAAAAAGTATTTCAGTAATAAACAATGCATACATTAATACTAACACAGCAACAGCATTACTATGAACACAAACACACACACACACACACACACACACACACACACACACACACACACACACAACAATAACAGCAACAACAGTAACAACAAACCACACCAAAAAAACAAAAAAGAACAAAGAGAGCACAGAGTACAAAGGGCAGGAGGGATAAACATAACAAAAGAAGCACTGAGTGTTATTGATTCCAGCCACAGGGGACAGGGGGGAGTTAATACAGATCCACCCCCAGCCACCAATCACGGCACCTGTCAGGTAAAGGCAGGTAACAATGGCTGGTCAGTGGCCATTCATTGACCAGGCTTTGACCATGCATGGTCAGTGATCAATAGCAATCGACCTGCCACCACTGCTCACACACACTCAGTGAGTCAATGACAGACTACAGTCTACAGTCTACTGTATCAGTGTATGACTCATGCGTGCTTCTGCGCATTTCTTTCCTGGGATTAGCTAAGTACAGGATCTGCTGCTGGCTTCACACCTCTTGCCTGCTGAACGGCTCTGTCGCCTTGTTGATAATATTATATATTGTTGATAATATTATATATTGTGCTGTGAAAATCAACAGTCAGTCTATCTGTCGCCTTGTTGATAATATTATATATTGTGCTGTGAAAATCAACAGTCAGTCTATCTGTCGCCTTGTTGATAATATTATATATTGTGCTGTGAAAATCAACAGTCAGTCTATCTGTCGCCTTGTTGATAATATTATATATTGTGCTGTGAAAATCAACAGTCAGTCTGTCTGTCTGTCGCCTTGTTGATAATATTATATATTGTGCTGTGAAAATCAACAGTCAGTCTGTCTGTCGCCTTGTTGATAATATTATATATTGTGCTGTGAAAATCAACAGTCAGCCTATCTGTCGCCTTGTTGATAATATTATATATTGTGTTGACTGTGAAAATCAACAGTCAGTCTATCTGTCGCCTTGTTGATAATATTATATATTGTGCTGTGAAAATCAACAGTCAGTCTATCTGTCGCCTTGTTGATAATATTATATATTGTGCTGTGAAAATCAACAGTCAGTCTATCTGTCACCTTGTTGATAATATTATATATTGTGTTGACTGTGAAAATCAACAGTCAGTCTATCTGTCGCCTTGTTGATAATATTATATATTGTGCTGTGAAAATCAACAGTCAGTCTATCTGTCGCCTTGTTGATA
>JAPXFY010000017.1:82062790-82077790 GCA_030674185.1 Monoplex corrugatus
GCCTGTCCATAAGCTGCAGACACTTAACCCTTTCACTCCCTCACCCTATCCACCAGCCTCCTGTAGGAAGCCTCCTGTAGGAAGCTGGTGGACAGGGTGATGGAGTGAAAGGGTTAAGTTTTTACTTTGCTGACATGGCTGACAATGCAAGATGCTGGTAGACAGGGTGAGGGAGTCAAAGGGTTATTTTATGGATTGGTGTTGCATTCTTGCGGAAGATCACAGTGTATGTTTTCTTTTGGAGATACTAAAGATGACCTGACTTGACTTGACCTCACTTGACTTGACCTCACTTGACCTGACCTGACTTGATCTGACCCCTCATCATCATCCCACCAAAAAATAACAAACTCTTGTTTAACTGTAATAAAAACATGTTACCACATGACAGCTAGGAACCAACACTTTAAATGGCACAGAGAATTTCATTAGAATTGGAGAGAAAATTCTGATGTTTATTAATCAATCAACATGACACAGTATGTATATCCATGGCCAAAAAGTGTTTACTCAAACTTCCTCTCTCAGTCCGTCAGCAACCTACTTTTGTCTCCTTCAAGTCCGCTCTCAAAACTCATCTTTTCTCCTCTGCATAAAATCCTGACCTCACTCAACCCCCTCTGCAGCCTGTCTCCACTCCGAGGGGAATCACATTGTAATATATAATTGTATATAATATGCTCTCTATAATTTTCCATTGCTTTTATTCTTTCTCCCCATTTATAGCCATGCGTGTGTGTGTGTGTGTGTGTATGTGTGTGTTGTGTGTGTGTGTGTGTGTGTGTGTGGTGGTGTGTGGTGTGGTGTGTGTGGGGTGTGTGTGTGTGTGTGTGTGTGGTGTGTGTGCGTGTCGCGTGTGCGTGTGTGGTGTGCGTCTGTTTCAGCGCTTAGATTTGATTTTATCAAGATTTTGCGCTATATAAATATTGTAATTATTATTAATTATTATTATTACTTGCATCAAACACAATCTTGGAGACTGTGAGAAACACTACATGACAACAAGAAATCATCATCTGTAAGAGAGAGAAACACAATCCAACATAATGAATGATATTATGCCAGTACAACAGTACAGTAATATAATGAATGATATATATGCCAGTACAACAGTACAGTAATATAATGATATTATAGACCAGTACAAACAGTACAGTAATATAATGATATTATGCCAGTACAACAGTACAGTAATATAATGATATTATGCCTGTATTACCAGTACAACAGTACAGTAATATAATGATATTATGCCAGTACAACAGTGCAGTAATATAATGATATTATACCTATATTACCAGTACAACAGTACAGTAATATAATGATATTATACCTATATTACCAGTACAACAGTACAGTAATATATATGATATTATACTATATTACCAGTACAACAGTACAGTAATATAATGATATTATCCAGTACAACAGTACAGTAATATAATGATATTATACCAGTACAACAGTACAGTAATATAATGATATTATGCCAGTACAACATACAGTAAATAATAATGATATTATACCAGTACAACAGTACAGTAATATAATGATATTATGCCAGTACAACAATACAGTAATATAATTGATATTATACCAGTACAACAGTACAGTAATATAATGAATGATATTATGCCAGTACAACAGTACGGTAAATCAACTATATCATACCAGTCCCCTGATTACTTTGCTAATCAACACTTTCTGCACAGACACAGTCAAATATAATATTATGCTCACTTTGTAATGACCCTAGTGCCTATAAAAGCGTTTTTATCATTATTATAATAACTCAACTGTGAACTTTCTTTAACCCTTTGACTCCCACACCCTGTCTACCAGCATCCTGCATGGTTACCGATGCTAGCAAAACAAAAACTTAACCCTTAGACTCCCTCACCCTATCCACCAGCTTCCTGCAGGAAGCTGGTGGATAGAGTGAGGGTTAAGTTTTTGCAGTTGATGGGCACAGTTTGTGAGTCAAAGGGTTAACAATGACAGGCTGTAAGTGTAAATTCAAAAAACAAAACAAAACAAAAAAGAAAAGAAAAGAAAAAGAAAAAGAAAGAAAGAAAACTGTGTAAAGTTAAAGAACATGTAAAGTCAACTTGACTTCTAAAATACTGATTAAAATTGAAAACAAGAGTATGAACCTAAAAGGCTTACGTAAGTTACAAATCGACTGTTTTAAAGTCAACTGAAGGTGCCAGGATCTGTTTTTACGTTCAATTTGTGGACCAGTGACAAAAGTCAGTCAGCGACAGTCAACAAGTCAGTCAGTGAATGACTCATACTTAGCCTGGAGTCCCCGACACACAACACTTACACAACAGCTAACACAATACAGCACAGACATGATAATAATCCACGCCATGAACTGTGTAACAGTTTCTCCTGATAACACTGACTCAATGTCAGGTCCCGGACACTCTGCTGTTCTTCTACTTAACATTCCATTGGTTCAGCTGGTAGAAAAATACACTCTGTGGGTGTGTGTGTGTGTGTGTGTGTGTGTGTGTGTGTGTGTGTGTGTGTGTGTGTGTGTGTGTGTGTTGTTGTGGTGTGTGTGTGTGTGTGTGTGTGGTGTGTGTGTGTGTGTGTGTGTGTGTGTGTGTGTTGTGTGTGTGTGTGTGGTGTGTGTGTGTGTGTGAGAGGAAGGAAGAGAGAGACGAGGAAAGAATTTTTGTGTGTGTGTGTGTGTGTGTGTGTGTGTGTTGTGTGTGTGTGTGTGTGTGTGTGTGTGTGTGTGTGTGTTAGTGGTGTGTGTGTGTTGTGTGTGTGTGTGATGTGTGTGAGAGAGAGAGAGAGAGGGAGAAAGAGAGACAGAGAGAAGAGAGAAAGAATTTTTGTGTGTGTGGTGTGTGTGTGTGTGTGTGTGTGTGTGTGTGTGTGTGTGTGTGTGTGTGTGTGTGTGTGTGTGTTGTGTGTGTGTGTGTGTGTGTTGTGTGTGTGTGTGTTGTGTTGTGGTGTGGTGTGTGTTCCTTTCTCAGACCTTTTTCTTGGCTTTATTAGTCTGTTAGCTAGTTAGTTCTTGTATAAATTATTGATTTAAGCTACATTTACAACAACAAAAATCATAAACACATAATGCTAGACAAGAAAACTGGTTGGTTGGTTATTTCATTTAAGCTACATTTAGTTCCGTCTTGTCTTGTCTTATCTGGTTGTATTAAAATTAAACACATGTTCTGGTTCTTTTTTCGTGCTTTTTTCTAGTCCCTGTTTGCTTGAACGTGGGCAGTCACACTTGTTTTGGATTTCTACATTTAGTGTTTACAACAACACTAAAACCAGTTCATCACACTGCAAGGAATGAAAATCAGTTGGTTGGTTGGCTGGTTGGTTGTTTCATTTCAGTTACATAATTACAACAACAACAAAAATGATACAGGCATAATGCTCGAGATGAAAACTAGCTGGTTGGTTATTTCACTTATAAATACTACATTTACAAAAATAACAATACCAAATGCATAATGCTACTGCTAGAAATGAAAATTGCTTGGTTGGTTGATTCGTTTAACCCTTTGACTCCCGCATCCTGCATTGCCAACCATGCTAGCGAAGCTAAAATGTAACCCTTTGATTCCTTCACCTTATCCACCAGCTTCCTGCAGGAAAGATGGTGGATAGGTGAGGGAATCAAAGGGTTAAGTTTTTGCAGTTGGTGGAAAGGTGCGGGAGTCAAAGGGTTAAAGCTACAAGACAATAATGAAACACAATAAACACACACATAACACTAGAAATTACAAGTGGTTGGTTGGTTGGTTGGTTGGTTGATTTTCAGCTACATTTATAACAACAACAAACACATAACAGTTTAACACTAGTAGAAACAAAAACTGGTTGGCTGGCTGTTTCATTACAATAACATTTATGACAAAGAAATCACACAACAAACAAAGGTAAAGGCTGATGCTAGAAATGAAAATATTTATAACAACAAAACACAACAAACAAAATATTACCCATAATAATAGAAATGACAATGGATTCACCACTTAACTGTCTTTCTTCTTGAATGTCTTTAAAGGACCACACATCTGTTTTAACACTTAAAACTGACGCAGAACAACCATGCTGTGCTGTCTGTTTTCATCATCATCATTCCAGAACCATTTGTTCTCTGATACGTGTTCCAAGTGAGAGAAACAACGCTTAAACATTCATAGAAAAAAAATAACCAGAATCATTCTTATTTCTAATGTTTTAAATTCTAATAAACATTTTTTTCTCTTTTCCCATAGGGGACGGAGTAAAAGTAATCCTACTTTTAAATAAAATGACAAGTGTTAATACAATCACCTGTTGCCTTTCCCCAGGTAACCCGTTTTCCCCAGCAGGTAGGTCTCAAGTCTGTCCCTGCACTTACAGTACCCTCTGACCAAAGTATGAGTCATCTTCCTTCCCCTCCAATCCTACCTCCACAAAGTGGTTACCATCACTTTAGCCCCCACCACGGCCCGGCCCCACCCTCCTCCACGCGCCGTCTTCGCCCGATTAGAGAAGGCGGCACATGCGATGATCTTGTGATTGAATTATTTCCCCATCTCTCCTGGCAGCAGCCTGCCCACACCTGGACTACCTTGTGGTGCTGGAGGGGTGAGGTCTGCTGCCTGCAGGTTTTGATGCGCGCTGAGGCAACACCTGTGTTTTCATAGTTCAAAGCTGCCCTCGGTGAACAAGAATGAAACGCTGCTTTCCCACACTTTTGTCGTAGATTAGCTGGACGGTTGCCAGTGGCGCTATTTTGGCTGCTGCTGCTGCTGCTGCCTACACAGTTTTCACCGAGTTTCTCAAGACTTCTCGCTCGGCCTGCCAGCAGGCTGGGGGGAGTGGGGCCTTCTGTACGTATATATATATATATATCTTTAGCTTGTTGCTGACAACAACACTGACGATGCATGTGTCTACTTACGTTTCTAACATAGATGAAACATGTGTCTATATTTCGAACTCTTGACAAAGCATATGTCTACCAATGTCATGTTTCTACCACAGATGAAGCATGGCTGTGTCTACCTATGCTTCCAACACTGACAAAGCATGACTGTATCATCCTATGTCATGCATTTAACACTGACAAAGCATGTCTACCAATGTCATGTTTCTACCACAGATGAAGCATGGCTGTGTCTACCTATGCTTCCAACACTGACAAAGCATGACTATCATCCTATGTCATGCATTTAACACTGACAAAGCATGTCTACCAATGTCATGTTTCTACCACAGATGAAAGCATGGCTGTGTCTACCTATGCTTCCAACACTGACAAAGCATGACTGTATCCATGTCATGCATCTTACACTGACAAAGCATGACTGTATGTTGTGCTTCTAACACTGACAAAGCATGACTATCTATGTTGTGCATCTAACACTGACAAAGCATGACTATCTATGTTGTGCTTCTAACACTGACAAAGCATGACTATCTATGTTGTGCTTCTAACACTGACAAAGCATGACTATCTATGTTGTGTCTAACACTGACAAAGCATGACTATCTATGTTGTGTCTAACACTGACAAAGCATGACTATCTATGTTGTGTCTAACACTGACAAAGCATGACTATCTATGTTGTGCTTCTAACACTGACAAAGCATGACTATCTATGTTGTGTCTAACACTGACAAAGCATGACTATCTATGTTGTGTCTAACACTGACAAGCATGACTATCTATGTTGTGCATCTAACACTGACAACGTGTGACTATCTATGTTGTGCTTCTAACACTGACAAAGCATGACTATCTATGTTGTGCTTCTAACACTGACAAAGCATGACTATCTATGTTGTGCTTCTAACACTGACAAAGCATGACTATCTATGTTGTGTCTAACACTGACAAAGCATGACTATCTATGTTGTGCATCTAACACTGACAAAGCATGACTATCTATGTTGTGCTTCTAACACTGACAAAGCATGACTATCTATGTTGTGCTTCTAACGCTGACAAAGCATGACTATCTATGTTGTGTCTAACACTGACAAAGCATGACTATCTATGTTGTGTCTAACACTGACAAAGCATGACTATCTATGTTGTGTCTAACACTGACAAAGCATGACTATCTATGTTGTGCATCTAACACTGACAAAGCATGACTATCTATGTTGTGCCTCTAACACTGACAAAGCATGACTATCTATGTTGTGTCTAACACTGACAAAGCATGACTATCTATGTTGTGTCTAACACTGACAAAGCATGACTATCTATGTTGTGTCTAACACTGACAAAGCATGACTATCTATGTTGTGCATCTAACACTGACAAAGCGATGACTTATCTATGTTGTGCATCTAACACTGACAAAGCATGACTATCTATGTTGTGCTTCTAACACTGACAAAGCATGACTATCTATGTTGTGCCTCTAACACTGACAAAGCATGACTATCTATGTTGTGCTTCTAACACTGACAAAGCATGACTATCTATGTTATGCTTCTAACACTGACAAAGCATGACTATCTATGTTGTGCTTCTAACACTGACAAAGCATGACTATCTATGTTGTGTCTAACACTGACAAAGCATGATTTATCTATGTTGTGCTCTAACGCTGACAAAGCATGACTTATCTATGTTGTGCTCTAACACTGACAAAGCATGACTATCTATGTTGTGCTCTAACACTGACAAAGCATGACTATCTTATGTTGTGCTCTAACACTGACAAAGCATGACTATCTATGTTGTGCCTCTAACACTGACAAAGCATGACTGTATCTATGTTGTGCTCTAACACTGACAAAGCATGACTATCTATGTTGTGCTTCTAACGCTGACAAAGCATGACTATCTATGTTGTGCTACTTAACACTGACAAAGCATGACTATCTATGTTGTGCTTCTAACACTGACAAAGCATGACTATCTATGTTGTGCATCTAACACTGACAAGTTGACTATATCTATGTTGTGTCTAACACTGACAAAGCATGACTGTATCTATGTTGTGCATCTAACACTGACAAAGCATGACTATCTATGTTGTGCTTCTAACACTGACAAAGCATGACTATCTATGTTGTGCTTCTAACACTGACAAAGCATGACTGTATCTATGTTGTCTCTAACACTGACAAAGCTGACTGTATCTATGTTTGCTCTAACACTGACAAAGCATGACTTCTATGTTGCATCTAACACTGACAAAGCATGACTGTATCTATGTTGTGCTTCTAACACTGACAAAGCACGACTGTATGTTGTGCTCTAACACTGACAAAGCATGACTATCTATGTTGCTTCTAACACTGACAAAGCATGACTGTATCTATGTTGTGCTTCTAACACTGACAAAGCATGACTGTATGTGCCTCTAACACTGACAAAGCATGACTATCTATGTTGTGCTTCTAACGCTGACAAAGTGACTGTATCTACATATATAATGCTACATTTCTACCACAGACGAAGCATGTGTCTACCTATGTCGTGCTTCTAACACTGAAGAAGCTTGTGCCTTGACAAAGCATGTGTCTAAATATATACATATGTCATACTTCTAATGCTACTCTGATGAAGCATGTGTCTACATTAGTACAATGTTATGCTTCTAATGCAACACAGATGAAGCATGTGTCTACATGTATCATACTTCTAATACAACACAGACGAAGCATGTGTCTACATACTTCTAATACAACACAGACGAAGCACGTATCTACATGTATCATACTTCTAATACAACACTGACGAAAGCATGCACTTATTTATGTTATGCTTCTATGCTGACAAAGCATATGTCTACCTATGTCATATTTCTGTTAACCTATGGCTATGGCTGTGGCTACACTCATGTTTTGTATAGCATTTAGTGTTAATAAAAATCAACTATACCTTCAATGATTTACAGAATGTTATTCATCATAGATTCAGCCTTTTTCTGATAAAAATTAAATATCATGACTGACCTTCAAGATGGGAAAAGCTTCATTGTATATCATTTTGTTTTACTGGACACCAGGAACTGTTTTGGCAATTCCAATCACATCTTCCTCCATCCCCAACATTATTCACTACACATGAATTCCTATTTCACGAGTTCTGCCATCACCATTGTCACATTAGCCGGTTCAAACTACACTGAAAACTTAGCTTTCAATACTAACAAGCCTTCCAATTCAATGCCTACAGCTCTGGTTTCTCAATCTCAGGTGGTGCTCTCTCATCTGTTAACTGGGGGCAATAGTATCAGTACACCACAGTGTTCTGTGAAATTCACAGGGAATAATCCTGATAAACTTTAATTTAAAAAAGCGGGGGGGGGGGGGGGGGGGGGGGGGGGTTACCTGAGCAGCTCAATTGACCACCCAAGTCTGTTCACAGTGTTTTGTGATCTTCACATAGAACAGCCCTGTTCAAACTTTATTTTGAAAAATACAACATTATTAGCTCAACTGACCATTCACATTCACAATTGATAGGACATAGTGTTTTGTGATCTTCACAATTAGTAATTAGAACAGCCCTGTTCAAACTTTGTTTTGAAAAATACAACATTATTAGCTCAACTGACCACTCATGATTGACAGTTCAGTGTTCTGTGACCTTCACAGGGAAAAGTCCTAATCAAACTTTACCTTTAACAAAAAACAAAACAAACAAACAAACAAAAAACCTACAGCCCAGCCACACCAAGCATCAGTTCACGTTGTTTTATCAACTTCACACTGGAAAGGTCCCATCAAACTTTATGGAAGAATTTTTTTTTTTTTAACCCCTTGAGTACTCCCGTAGACACCATTATCAGCACTCAGCATTGTCAACCATATAGCAAAGCAAACACAACCGTTTGACTTCCTCACCTTGTCCACCTGATTCTTTCAGAAAGTGTTGTTAATCTGGTTAGTAAGGTGTGGGACTCAATGGGTTTTAAGTTTTTTTAGTGGTGAATAGAGTGCGGGAGTCAAAGGGTTAATTAAGGAGTCTGCTAGATTATATCACTTGAAGTCAAATTTTGTTTTTTTTTTTGCAGACGGTAGATAGGTTGCGGGAGTCAAACTATAGCCCTAGCCAACCATCCAGGGTCAGTTGAAGACTGAAAACATTTACCAAACTGACAGCTTCTGTGATGATAAAAACTATCTAAGCAAAACTCAACACAAAAGTATGACACAACATGTTGATATATATAATATAAGCAAACTGATCCATCAAGACATTTACACCCGTAACTATATTCTCGACAAGCAGCACTGGAGGCATTATGCTTGATCTGTCATCCCAGAGTAAAAAAACAAGCATATGCAACAATAGTTATAGTTATACACCAAAAAACACCAGTGACAATGCTGAATGGACAGTGTGTGCCCATCCCTGTCCCAGTGTTTTAACCCTTTGACTCCCGCACCCTGTCTTCCAGCATCCTGCATTGTCAACCATGCTAGCAAAGCAAAAACTTAACCCTTTGATTCCCTCACCCTTTCCACCCGTTTCCTGCAGGTGGAGGGAATCAAAGGGTGAAGTTTTTGCAGTTGGTAGATAGGGTGCGGGAGTCAAAGGGTTAAAAGAATAACTTCATTCTTCAGATCAACGCTGTATGAACACTGTCTGTCTGCTCTCTTTGTTTTTTTTTTTTCCTCTGCCTCAATATTTCTGTCACGGGGTATACCACATGACACACACAAAGACGTCTTTTTCTGTCTACCACAATACAACATCATTCATCACTGTCTATCAAGTAGATCATCAACATCATCATCATCATGTGCCCTGCCGCATGGCACTGGCTGATCACAGGCTATCCATGCATACGAATCTATCTTTTGTCGCTATAACAGTAATCATCTCCCACTCTCTCTGTCTTCATCCACTCCGCAGTTCGTCCCAATATTTTCTCCCTGGGTCTACCTGGTGCTCTTTTCCCCTCCAACTTTCCTGATGTAACAAGGTGCTCTAATTTCTCTTGCCTAATAAAATATCTATAAATGTTGCTTGTCTTTTCCTAATCTTCTTCATCAATTTTCTTTTTGTGTTTGCCTCTTTCAAGACTGTCTCATTGTTGTTTTCTTTGCTGTTCATGGAACTCCTAACACTCTTCTTGGAAACTTAAGACTGTAAAAACTCTCTCCATGAAGAATAGTAAGAATCGTGGACATAGGCTCCTTTCTCTACCATAGTACTTACTATTCACCAGTCCATTCATCTACTTTCTGAAAACTATATCATATTGTTTTCAGAAAGCAGTGACACAACTCCGACAACAATTTTACTGAAAATGAAAAATTTCGTAAATTATAACACTCTTTGCGTTACTTCCATTCAAAAATCCACAAAGCATGCTTCCCTGTCAGAGTGCCAGAGTCGGTACACATACAACATCAGTTGAAGATTTCCAACATGAAAAAAAATCTTATTTCAATATGAACTGCGGACAGCCAGTGAACTAAATAAGACCTACTACCAATTTCCCATATCACACTACATTTCTCAATGGGGCTAAAATTATAAAAAAATTTCCCAAGGCTGATTATTGAATTTATTTACACCCTGTTTCTCATTGGGACATAAATATCTACCCAGTGTTGATAAATTCACTCTCTATAATTCTCACTAGGGCAGAAATATTTCCCCAAAATTGATAAATTCACACTCCATGTAAAACAAAAGGTATGTATATTGTATAGAATAAAAAGATCTCACTTTTGCAGAATTATTTCCCAAGGTAAAATCTATTTCTCAAGGCTGATAAATTTCACAATCTACATTTCTCATTGGGACAAAACTACTTCCCAAGGTTAATAAATTCACACTCTGATATTTCTCACCGGAGCAAACTTTCCAAAGGTTGACAATTCATTCTCTTGTCTATGTTTCTCACTGGAGAACTATTTCCTCCTAAAGATGACAAAGACTGAAAGCACCACCGCCAAGAGATGCTTTATAAAAATATCCCTTTTGTCTCATTTCCACACACACACACACACACACACACACACACACACACACACACACACACAATTTCATATTCTGTATCCATCTTCTCTGACCTGCAAAGGGACCTAGGAGAAGGGTAGGAAGAGAGAGAGAGAGAGAGAGAGAGAGAGAGAGGAGAGA
This sequence comes from Monoplex corrugatus, assembly GCA_030674185.1. Lineage (NCBI taxonomy): Eukaryota > Metazoa > Mollusca > Gastropoda > Littorinimorpha > Ranellidae > Monoplex > Monoplex corrugatus. Next base: position 82,073,871 of record JAPXFY010000017.1, read on the forward strand.
GAGGGAGAGGAGGAGGAGAGAGAGAGAGAGAGAGAGAGAGAGAGAGAGAGAGAGAGAGAGAGAGAGAGAGAGGAGAGAAAGCAGACAGAGAGAGGGAGAGAATGAGGATTTTTTTAAAAAGATTTATAGCATGACTCAACTGTTGAGGTCACTACATAATTGTTTTTTTTACAGATCTTGATGAGAGGTTTTGTAATCCCCAAGTTCTGTTTTCATATCAAATCAAACATATTTTATCTCAATTACAAAACAAAGCAGAAAAGCTGAAGGTTGTCCCATAGCCCTGAGGTCATGGGGGAGAGAGGAGACACAGAGTGAGATTAAAAGACCAACTTTTCCAAGGCCAGCATTACCCAGGGAGGTTTTCAAATTTCATTCTCTCTCTTAGAATTACCTTCCCCAACACTGACAAGGGCCAGGTACTTTACCTATTAACAGCTGGATGAAGGTAGGCTGCGTGATAATACTTTACCTATTAACAGCTGGATGAAGGTAGGCTGCGTGCACAATACTTTACCTATTAACAGCCGGATGAAGGTAGGCTGCGTGCACAAAGTTAGTAATGACTTTTCACTGCATCAGACTCTAACCTACGTTCATCAGACTGGAACATAGCAAAACCTACACCTCTGCACCCACAGGATTCAAGTCTGTGGTTTACAAAACATTTTACACTGAAGGATATATTCTGAATCTGAACGGACATGTTTAATCATCAAAAGCAGACTCAACCATTTGTATCTTCCAAGGAATTAAATTTTAATGCTGTTTTTAATTTGTCACACTGATAATCTCAACAATATAATTATAAATAATAATAATTACAGTATTTATTCAGCGCCAAATCTTGACAATTCAAATCAAACACACTCACGCACCAGGCATAAGATACAAATTACAATCGACAAAGACTATGTTACAATATTTCATTCAAAAAGAACTGAAAATAACTGAAATACAAATCTATACTTTTCAATGTACACACCATACATATATGTGGGAAAGATATCAATCACTCAACCATCCAATAATCAATCAATGAAATAAGTAATTTACCTATCTCATTTGTAAAGACAGATCTAAACAGTTTTTCATCTTTTGAGTGCTTAATCCAGCACGAACAGAAGAGGGGGGAGGGGGAAAGGGATTATTTGATCCTGGTTTCTTCTGAAAGAGGACTGGAAGTTATAATTAGCTTTTGTCCTGTTCTGACATCAATGAGTCACTGTTGACAAGGAAGGATTAAACTATGTCACATGTGATCTATTCTTATCAACTACATAAGACAAAACATACACATGTAAAGTAATAATGTACTGGTCCCTTACTGAAACATAAGCAGCTTAGTGTGCACTCTGTAGGGGACAGAGAGAGAGAGAGAAAGAAAGGAAAAGAAAGAGACAATGACAATGACAATGATGCTTTATTTTTCAACGGAAAAGAAAGAGAGAGAGAGAGAGAGAGAGTGTGTGTGTGTGTGTGCGTATGTGTGTGTTGTGTTAAGTACTATGTTAATTTGTGTGGTGTGTGTGTGTGTGTGTGTGTGTGTGTGTGTGTGTGTTCGTTCGTTCTTTAATTTAATGTCTTTTCACTATATGTGTGTGTGTGTGTGTGTGTGTGTACTGTGCATACATGTGTGTGTATCAGCATGTGTATCATTGTATGTCACTATGCGTGTGTCAGTGTATACATTTTGTGTGTGTGTGTGTGTGTGTGAGTGTTCGTTCTTTAACGTCTTTTCACTATAAGTGTGTGTGCGTGTGTGTGTGTGTTGTGTGTGTGTGTGTGTGTGTGTGTGTGTGTGTGTGTGTGTGTGTGTGTGAATGAGCGAGAGTGTGTGTGTATATGTGTGTTTGTGTGTGTGTACGGGTGTTGTGTGTGTGTGTGTGTGTGTGTGTGTGTGTGGTGTGTGTGTGTGTGTGTGTGTGTGAGTGAGCGAGAGTGTGTGTGTGTGTATGTGTTTGGTGGGTGTGTGTGTATGTGTGTTTGTGTGTGTGTGTTGTATGTTGTGTCTGTGTGTGTGGTGAATGAGTAGTGTATCATTCTGTGTATGTTACAATGTGTGTATATCACTATATGTGTATCAAAATCAATCAATGGATAAAACTAAACTAGTAAAAGGGCACAATTATTTTTATGTAAATTAATTACATGTAGAAATTCAGTGCAACTACAGAACCTTATCAAGGTAACGAACTACCGACTGAACAGTGTTGTTGTCTACCAACTACCAACTGAACTATTGCAGGGGGGTGGGGGAGGGAGGAGAGGAAAGAGGATAACTGTTTTACAGTGTTGGTGTCTACCAACTACCGACTGAACTAATGCGGGGGGGGGGGGGGGGGGGGGGGGGGGGGGGGAGGGGAAAAGAGGATAACTGTTTTACAGTGTTGGTGTCTACCAACTACCGACTGAACTAATGCAGGGGGGGGGGGGTGAGGGAGGAGAGGAAAGAGGATAACTGTTTTACAGTGTTGGTGTCTACCAACTACCGACTGAACTAATGCATGGGGGGGGGGGGGTGAGGGAGGAAAGAGGAAAGAGGATAACTGTTTTACAGTGTTGGTGTCTACCAACTACCAACTGAACTAATGCAGGGAGGGGGGTGGGGTGAGGGAGGAGAGGAAAGAGGATAACTGTTTTACAGTGTTGGTGTCTACCAACTACCGACTGAACTAATGCATGGGGGGGGGGGGAGGGAGATGGTCAGAGGGCTACTCTATTACAGTGTTGGGGTCTAGTAATCAGACTTACTTAGGCTATAAATAAGTTGTATAGGCCTACTTTTCTTAATCATTAATGGTATGGCTATAAATAAGGTGTAGGCCTATAGGCCTAATTTTCTTAATGGTATGCAATCATTATTTTCTATTTCCCTGTTTTCAACCTGGACCATCCCAAAATGCATGATCACCGTATAATGAGAGTACCACATTGCTGTATAGGCCTACATGCCAAATTTACCCTGACAGTATTTTCTCCCCTTTATCAATGATTTGTGATTAAGCATGATCGATGTCCATTTTAAATAATCTCATAAGTCCTTTAACACAATGGATGAGCTTAACAGAATTATCTGCTGTTATTAATTCAGTGGATTACTGCCGGACCATTTAAACAACCAGAACCAGATTAGCAAAGATGACTAACAGCAAAGGCATCTAGTAGATTACACAATCACTGTGACAACCCTGTCCCAACCCCTGAAATGATCTATCAACTTCCCCCGTCCGTAAGTACCCAAATCTATAAATACATTATTTGTCACACGTGCTTTCTTTCATAAACAAGTAATGCTGTAGAAGTTAATATGCATGAGACAAGTCACAGTGGACGCATTCTAATCTAAAGATAAATCAAATGTAGCACTTTAATCACCCTGTACATGTTATTCAAAGAGCGGCAATTACACAAAAGACTGACGTGAATCTACTTACAATACGAAGATTTATAGCCAACATAGGCCTAGAATCCTATGAAATCTATCCAAGAGAAAATTATTTATTCCGGACGTTGTACAGCGGATCACACACAGCCACATCTCATGATGATGTGATGAACAGCTAAGCAGACTGCTTCCAGCAGGGGGTAAACGAGTACAAACACAACAGCAATACACACACCAATCTAATCAGGCCTGTACCACCCAAACTGTCGTCACGGTGGTCGAACCCCAATTTTGGAGCGCGCTATGAGTAAGCAAGGTACACACCAACACATCACAAACATGACATTCGCTTTCAGCTGACGAGAAGCACTGTAGGTCACGAGCCATAGCTATCATAATCTAACTTACGGAGTCATGAGTCACTCAACGATGCCCTTGAAATAATCCGTACGACGTTGCCATGTATGCTGGGCACAGTTTTCTCTTGGTTCCAGAAAGGTAGGTAGTCAGTGTCACTAGATACACATCTACA
>JAPXFY010000017.1:82082790-82092790 GCA_030674185.1 Monoplex corrugatus
TTTGACTCCCACACATGTCACAGCATCCTGCATTGTCGAACAATGCTAGCAAAGCAAAACTTAACCTTTGACTCCTACACACTGTCCACAAGCATCCTGCATTGTCAACCATCTTGCAAAGCAAAAACTTAACCTTTGACTCCTAACACACTGTCCACAAGCATCCTGCATTGTCAACAATGCTAGCAAAGCAAAAATTTAACCCTTTGACTCCTACACACTGTCCACAAGCATCCTGCATTGTCAACCATGCTAGCAAAGCAAAAACTTAACCCTTTGACTCCTACCACTGTCCACAGCATCCTGCATTGTCAACAATGCTAGCAAAGCAAAATTTAACTTTGATTCTACACACTGTCCACAGCTTCGCATTGATCAGCCGTGTAGCAAGGAGTCAAAGAGTTAAGTTTTTGCAGTTGGATGATAGGGGTGGGGAGTCAAAGGTTAAGTTTTTGCAGTTGGTGGATAGGGTGCAGGAGTCAAAGGGTTAAGTTTTTGCAGTTGGTGGATAGGGTGCGGAGTCAAAGGGTTAAGTTTTTGCAGTTGGTGGATAGGGTGCGGGAGTCAAAGGGTTAAGTTTCAGTGTTATGCAGTTAGTGGTTGGTGGATAGGGTGGCGGGAGTCAACGGGTTCAGTTTTTGCAGTTGGTGGATAGGGTGCGTGGGTCAAATGGTGTATTAAGCTTTTGCAGTTGGTGGATAGGGTGCGGGAGTCAAAGGTTAACAAGACAGCAACATCAAACTGGGTGATACTGAGGTCACAGACTTGATGACACACTAATGGACAACGTGTGGATGACCTGTGTTGTGCAGATGACTGGCCCCTGGACAGCGGTCAAGAGTTTTACACACATTATCCCACAGGCACTCATCACACTCCGACAAGTCCATACGCGCTCTGCCCAGTCTCCCATCTGTTACCTGGCAGAGTCTTTCAGCCTGAGTATCGAAGAAACAGGACAGTGTTTATGTGGAAAGCTTGGACTGGACTCGATACACTCAACTTTGGATCAACTGGTCTTTTAGAAGAACTGTCAGCCCCCAAACAATATTGTCCATCTCGGTGAGGGTCGAACATAAGACTTCTGCCTTTGCCCTATGGCATTTTTTTTCTCTCTCTCACTTTTTTGTGTTTAACTTGTTTTTTGTTCATTTTCAAATACTTAACATTTACAAAATCTTGAATTGTATACAATGCATAATAAACAGATATGACAAAGTGCAGAAAAACAAACATTCGTTGTAATGTATGTACATACACATCCATATACATATATAATGTACACATGTATACACGCACGCACACACACACACACACACACACACACACACACACACACACACACACACACACACACACACACACACACACACACACACACACACACACACACACACACACATATAATATATATATATATATATATATATATATAATTTCCTTTTGTTTGTCCATCCGAGATGTGTTTTCTAAGAAGAATGTTGAGAGTTCCATGGACAGCAAAGAAAACAAACGAGACAGTCTTGATGGAGGCAGACACAAGTAGATCATTCATAAGGAAGATTAGGAAAGACGAGCAACATTTATAGGCCATTTTATGAGGAAAGAGGATTTGGAGCACCTGGTCACAACGGGAAAGCTGGAGGGAAAGAGAGCACCAGGTAGACCCAGGGAGAAAATGCTAGACGGACTTGCAGAGTGGCTGAAACGAGGAGGGTGGAGGAGATGCTTGGGGCAACAAGAGATAGAGACAGATGGAAGTCCATAATCGCCAACGCCATGCGGCAGGGCACCTGATGATGATGATGACATATAGGCCTATACATAATGCATACACACACCACACACACACACACACCACACACACACACACACACACACACACACACACACAACACACACACACACACACACACACACACACATACATACATACATAATATATATATATATATATATATATATATATATATATATATATATATATATATATATATATATATATACATCCCTATGGCATTTTAAGCAAGTAAGCTTATGGAACCAGTTGCCATGATGTAGTGGTTAGTACAACGGGCTACCGACTGGAAGGTTGTGGGTTCGAATCCCATCAGCCCCTTCAAAAATATTGTGGGATTTTTCAGTTCTAACCGACTCCTACTCAGAGATGAGCGTGCCATTTGGGAAAAGGTAAACCGCACATTTGAGTCTCATCCACTATACGGATGCGTCATTGAGGATGTTGCTCAAATTTTCTGACCAACAGCACAGGTGTCTGTATCTCTCAGGCCTGGTTGACGTCAGGATATATTATGATAGTAGGCGTAGAGTCCAGCCCTGTCACGCAGTCTCAATCCTAGATGGAACACCACAGTATCATGATTATCATCGTCATCGTCATCGTCATCGTCATCGTCATCGTCATCATAGCACTGTTAAAATTGTCAGCTTCTCTGGCTATTAAGATTGTATAGAAAATGTGTGTGTGTGTGTGTGTGTGTGTGTGTGTGTGTGTGTGTGTGTGTGTGTGTGTGTGTGTGTGTGTGTGTGTGTGTGGTGTGAGTGTGTGTGTGTGTGTGTGTGTGTCTGTGTGTGTGTGGTGTGTGTATGCGTGTGTGTGTGTGTTCGTGTGTGTGTGTGTGTGTGTGGTTGTGGTGTGGCGTGTGTGTGTGTGCGTATGCGTGTGTGTGTGTTCGTGTGTGTGTGTGTGTGTGTGCTGTGTGTTCTTGTGTGTGTGTTCTTGTGTGTGTGTGCTGTGCTTGTGGCGTGTGTGTGTTCTTATGTGGTGTCGTTTGTGCGTGCGTGCGTAGTGCGTTTGTGTGTGTGTGTGTTTGTGTGTGTGTATATTATGTGTGTGTGTGAGTGTGAGTGTGTGGTGTGTGTGTGTCTGCGAGTCAGTGCTGCATAAGTCACGGAGACGTGTGTGCTTATGTGAGTGTTCGTTTGTGCTCATAAAGAGAGGAGAGAAGAGAGAAGAGAGAGGGGGACGGGAAGGAGACAGATTGTGGGGAGGATATAGGGGGGTGTATGTATCTTCGTGTGACAGAGACTGTGTGGTGTGTTGTGTGTGTGTGTGTGTGTGTGTGTGTGTGTGTGTGTGTGTGTGTGTGTGTGTGTGTGTGTGTGTGTGTGTGTTGTGTGTGTGTGTGTGTGTGTGTGTGTGAGTGTGTGTGTGTGTGTGTGTGTGTGTGTGTGTATGTATGTGATTATTTGCCTTGAATGAACTGGTGCGACAGCTGAGTCAAGTTGGACCTTGACCGTCTGTTGAAGTGACCTTGACGAGTCAGCGTCCTTCGGCCAGAGGTTAAGTTGTTTTATTTGTTTGTTGGCTTGCTTGCTTGCTTACTTGCTTGTTTGTTTGCTTGCTTGCTTGCTTGCTTGCTTTTCTCTCCAGTCCCATACGAAAATCAAACTTCTTCAAGCTAGTGTGTTAATATGAAATATCAATAAATGTCGAGCATTGCATATAATCAAACATTGCTTATTTGTGATGTGGTTTTTCAGAATAATGTTGAGAGTTCCATGGACAGCCCAAAGAAAACAAACGAGACAGTCTTGATGGAGGCAGACACAAGTAGATCACTCATAAGGAAGATTAAGGAAAGACAAGCAACATTTATAGGCCATTTTATGAGGAAGGGGTATGCTGGACGGACTTGCAGTGCGGCTGGGAATGAGGAGGGTGGGGGAGATGCTGGGGGCAACAAGAGATAGAGATGGTTGGAAGTCCATGGTCGCCAGCGCCACGCGGCAGGAGCACCGTGATGGAATGATGATGATGATGATGATGATGCTTAATTGTGAAATAATATCCACCTCAGTTCTGAACAGTTCATCATGATACTGATCCTCCCACCCCACCCCACCCCCCACTCTCAAGTCGTTTGATTAACCCTTTGACTCCCGCACCCTGTCCACCAGCATCCTGCATTGTTCACCATGCCAGCAAAGCAAAAACTTAACCCTTTAACTCCCGTACCCTACCACCAGCTTCCTGCAAAAAGCTGGTGGATAGGGTGAGAGGGTCAAAAGGGTTAAGTTTTTGCAGTTGGTGGATAGGGTGCGGGTATCACAGGTTAAACACCGTGTATTTTGGGTTTGTTCTGTTCAGTCTATGAGAACAGAAGATGGAGTTTTGTTATGACAATAACTTGATGGAATCCATGTTGTTTACTTGACTTCTTTGGAATCTGGAGTTTGTTCAGGAGGGAATCTTCGCACTCGGACGAATCCATATGCGCTCCTTTTCTTGTCAAACACTTGAAATCACGCATTATTATGTGTACATGTATCGATGACAACAAGGTAACACTGATCAATCAATAAAAAGACTAACAGTAACATCTTGCTATCAGAGACATGCTATCTGTACAGATTGACATCAAACAGTTTTATGGTGAAGGACTTGTGCAAGGGGATGGGGGGGGGTGGTTGAAAGTACCATAAAAATAGGGGGGGGGGGGGGGAGAAAGAAAAAATAGCATACACATTCTTTGAGTACCTGTACGTATCAGTGGCATGTTTATATTTTATACATCTACTACAATTGCCTATCAATTAACATCAGGAAGAGAGTTTTGAATGTTATATAGAACCAATACTGTTGTACGGGTGCGAGGCGTGGACAGTCAACAAACAAAGCCAGAGCAGATCGAGGCAGCCGAGATGTGCTTTCTCAGAAGAATGTTGAGAGTTCCATGGACAGCTAAGAAAACAAACGAGACAGTCTTGATAGAGGCAGACACAAGTAGATCACTCATAAGGAAGATTAGGAAAAGACAAGGCAACATTTATAGGCCATTTTGTGAGGAAGGGGGATTTGGAGCACCTGGTCACAACGGGAAAGCTGGAGGGAAAGAGAGCACCAGGTAGACCCAGGGAGAGAATGCTGGACGGACTTGCAGAGTGGCTGGGGATGAGGAGGGTGGGAGAGATGCTGGGGCAACGAGAGATAGAGTGGATGGAAGTCCATGATCGCCAACGCCATGCGGCAGGGCACCTGATGATGATGATGACTTTCTTGAGTACTTGTACGTATCATGGCATCTTTATATTTATAATCTACTACAATTCTAGGCACTGATCATGAAAACAAGTCTAAGTGAAAACTTAGTTCTTAAGGACTTTGACAAGTGCCTAAGAACCTGTTACGTTTAAACCTGTATCTAACGAGAACCCAGGGCTATGTTTCTGTTCTTGGGACCCAGGATCCCAGACAACGATGCAGCGGTGGGCGGCAGTGACTGCAACAGGCTGTTACCATCTGGTCCACGTCCAGTGTAGACAGCATCACTGCCCCCTGAACTGTGTATGTACACATGTGTTGGCCCCGGGCCCCACACACCTCTCCCTGCTATCGACCACAAATCACTGAGTCACAATCGTCAGTCACTGAGTCATCACACACACACACACCACACACACACACACACACACACACACCACACACAACACACACACCATACATGCACACAACACAACACACAACACTACACAACACAATACACACACACACACATACACACACACACACACATAACCACACATACACAAACACAATCACACACACACAAAACACACCACACACACGTACCACACACACACACGTACACAACACACACACATACACACACACACACACCTCAACACACACACACACACATCACACACATACACACCAACACACACACATACAACACACACACACGTTAACACCACATACACACACATACACTCACACACACACACACACACTACACACGTACAACCACACACACACACACATACACACACACACACACACACACAACACACACACACACACATACACACACACACACCACACACACACACACACACACACACACACACACACACACACACACACCACACACACACACACACACACACACACACACACACCTTCAAAACACACACACACACACACACACACACACACACACACCACCCAACCGCACGCAGCGCACCACAACACACTCACACACTTAACTTCTATAACCTTTTCATCCACTCTAATAACTTAACCCTTTTTGTCATCACACACACACTTCTTAACCTTCACCACAACTTAACCCTTTCGTTATCGTACATGTTTCCTCACAGGCTACATAGCTTAACCCTTTAGTCACCACACACACTTCTTCATCTGCACTATAACTTAACTGTCACTCTCTTTGTTTCTGCCTTGTTCATTTCCTGTCATGCCATTTCTTCCTATCATTTTCTGCCTTGCTGGTCCATCCACCTGTATGTGTTCTCGTAAAGTTTTACGTATTTTCTCTTAGGATTGATCATTGGGTACATGTATTAAGTGCATTTTTGGCTGTAGGGAAATGACATATGTGGAAGGAATTTTTGGCAATTTAGGCCCTTTTTGTATGTTTAAATTTGCATTCAGGTGTGTTTTTTAAATCCCTTGTGTGATAAATTGGATGGAGTGGTCAACGCCAGAGGCATGTTAAATTATGTGCCCGAATGCATTGATAGTGTAATTAATTTTCTTTTCCTTTTTTTTTCTGTTGAAATATTGTATTATCTGAAACGATTATAACCCTGATATGGCCTATGCAGTCGGCTGGGCTTTAAACGAAATAACATAACAATAATCGTTTGTTCTCACACTCCCTTCTTCACCTTCATCATAACTTAACCCTTTCAGTGCCACGATAACCCTGACTCATTCAATGTCTTCGTCATTTATACCACAACTAAACCCTTTCACTCACTCACCCTATTCACCAGCTCCTTGCCTTTACAGATAGCGTAAGGATATGAAAGGGTTAAAGGATGGTGATGGGTTGTAAAAGGTTAAGTGATGGTGGGGAGGTAAAGGGTTAATGATGGAAGTGAGTGGTAAAGGTACAGGATGTAGTTAGATGACAAGCATTCTTACCAACAAATGCCTATCAATTAACATCAGAAAGAGAGTTTCGAGTGTTATATAGAACCAATACTGTTGTACGGCTGCGAGGCGTGGACAGTCAACAACAAAGCCAGAGCAAGATTGAGGCAGCCGAGATGTGGTTTCTAAAAAGAATGTTGAGTTCCATGGACAGCAAAGAAAACAAACGGGACAGTCTTGATGGAGGCAGACACAAGTAGATCACTCATAAGGAAGAATAGGAAAAGACAAGCAACATTTATAGGCCATTTTATGAGGAAGGGGGATTTGGAGTACCTGGTCACAACGGGAAAGCTGGAGGGAAAGAGAGCGTCAGGTAGACCCAGGGAGAGAATGCTGGATGGACTTGCAGAGTGGCTGGGGATGAGGAGGGTGGGGGAGATGCTAGGAGCAACGAAAGATAGAGATGGTTGGAAGTCCATGGTCGCCAACGCCATGCGGCAGGGCACCTGATGATGATGATGGATGATGAGTAAGTGGTAAAGATCAAGGGATGCTGGAGAATGGTTAAAGGTTAAGTTATGGTAGTGGGTGGTGAAGGGTTAAGTCATGGTGGTGGTGGTAAAGAGTTAAGGGATGTTGGTGGGTGGTAAAAGTTAATGGTGGTAGTGGATGGTGAAGGGTTAAGTGATGGCGATGGATAGTAAAGGGTTAATGATGATGGTGGATGGTAAAGGGTTAAGGCATGGTGGTGGATGATAAACAGTTAAGGTACAGTGGTGGCTAGAAAAGGGTTAAGTTAGGGTGTGGGGGTAGAGGATTAAGTGATGGATGATGGATGAGTAGAGGATTAAAGTAGGATGGTGTGGATGGTAAAGGGTTAAGGCATGGTGGTGGATGGTAAAGGGTGGATGTAAGGCATAATGGTGGTGATAAAGGGTTAAGGCATGGTGGGTGGTAAAGGTTAAGGCATGGTGGAGATAAGGTTAAGGCATGTGGTGGATGATAAAGGTTAAGGCATGATGTGGATGGTAAAGGGTTAAGCATGGTGGTGGATAAAGGGTTAAGGCATGGTGGTGGTGATAAAGGTTAAGCATGGTGGTGGACGATAAGGTTAGGCATGTGGTGGGATAAAGGGTAAGGCATGTGGTGGATGTAAAGGGTTAAGGCATGTGGTGGACGATAAAGGGTTAAGGCATGTGGTGATTAAAGGGTTAAGGCATGTGGATGATAAAGGGTTAAGGTGGGTGATGTAAAGGGTTAATGGCATGGTGGTGGTATGGTAAAGGGGTTAAGGGCATGGTGGTGGATCGAGTAATATGGTGTGTAAGGGTAAGTCAATGGTGGTGTAGGTAAGCATATGGTGGACATAAAGGGTTAAGGCATGGTTGTGGATGATACAGGGTCAAGGCATAATGGTAGTTGATAAAGGGTTAAGGGCATGGTGGTGGGTGTGGTAACAACTGTACCACGTCTGACCGCTTGGGTAGCAGCAGCCAGCCGACTGACACCCCCTCCATCCCTCCCCCTCCCCCTCCGTCCCCCTCCCCCCCCCCCCCCCTCCCTGCACCATTAGTGAATGAGGTCGGTAAACAAGTCGGCCTGTCGTCTGAAGAAGAAATTCATATTTCTATGGAAATATCGATATGGGGATCTCCCAGCCATCCCCTTCCCTGTCTGTCTCTGTCTCTGTCTCTTGTCTCTCTCTTGTCTGTCTGTCTCTTCTCTTCGTCTGTCTCTCTGTCTGTCTGTCTGTCTCTCCTCTCTCTCTGTGTGCGTGAAATAAGTGTCTGTGTGTTTTTGTACGTGTGTGTGTGTGTGTGTGTGTTTGTGTTTGTTTGTGTGTGTGTGTGTGTGTGTGTGTTTGTTTGTGTGTGTGTTTGTGTTTGTGTGTGTGTGTGTGTCTGTGGTTGATTGTGTGTGTGTGTGTGTGTGTGTGTGTGTTGTGTTGTTGTGTTGTGTTTGTTTGTGTATGTGTGTGTGTGTTTGTTTGTGTATGTGTGTGTTTGCTTGTTTGTGTATGTGTGTGTTTGAGTGTTTTGTGTGTGTGTTTGTGTTTGTGTGTGTGTTTGTGTTTGTGTTTGTTTGTGTATGTGTGTGTGTTTGAGTGTTTGTGTTTGTGTGTGTGTTTGTGTGTTTTGTTTGTGAGTTTGTGTGTGTGTGCGTGCGTGCGTGCGTGGTGTGTGTGTGTGTGTGTGTGTGTGTGTGTGTTGTTTGTTTGTGTGTGTGTGTGTGTGCGTGCGTGTGTGTGTGTGTGCTTTGTGTGTGTATGTGTGTGTGTTTTGTTTGTATGCTGCATATGTGTGTATGGCGGGAAGGAGGGGGACAACTTGAACCTAACAAAAAGAAGAGAGAATTCTTTAATTAAAGGAAAAAAACAAAACCAAAAAAAACCCACTGAAATAATACTAATTCATCAGAAGACCACTTGCTTTGCTTGGGGTAGTTGGAACAAGTTGTGAACTGTTTTGGAATGGGCATAGTCTGTGTGACAAGCAAAGCCAGAGCAAGATCTGAGACAGCCGAGATGTGGTTTCTCAGAAGAATGTTGAGGGTTCCATGGACAGCAAAGAAAACAAACGAGACAGTCTTGATGGAGGCAGACACAAGTCGATCACTGAAAAAGGAAGATTAGGAAAAGACAAGCAACATTTATAGGCCATTTTATGAGGAAGGGGGATTTGGAGTACCTGGTCACAAGGGAAAGCTGGAGGGAAAGAGAGCACCGCGCTAGACCCAGGGAGAGAATGCTGGACGGACTTGCAGAGTGGTTGGGGATGAAGAGGGTGGGGGAGATGCTGGGTGCAACGAGAGACAGAGATGGTTGGAAGTCCATGGTCGCCCACGCCATGCGGCAGGGCACCTGATGATGATGATGATAGTCTGTGTGGTATTCGTCATTCAACTTCTCTGACTAATAATAATGACATTCATAAGGCTCGAAGTCTTGATTCAAGGATCACACCACGGCACGCACCCCCATCATTCACCAAAGCAATCACCGACAACGACCAAACCCCCAGGGCACAAAGCACGCACGTAAATTGACAGGGGAGAAGACAAAAGGGGAAGTAAGGCGTGTGACCCTGACCCAAGCCATTATTCTCCCTCTGTCTCAACACACACACGCACACACAC
>JAPXFY010000017.1:82097790-82107790 GCA_030674185.1 Monoplex corrugatus
CCACCGAGTCAGTCAACTGATGTCAGACATTTTTTCATCATATACCAGATAAGTTTCTGTTTCTGGCCAGAATTGACACAAACGTTGTCTTTCAAACTCCATTTTTATCACCCATAAACAAGTCTACATTCAGATGTCATCAATATAGAACACAACACAAACACGTTGACGTTGGATAACAAACAAAAAAACTTTTGATAATTTCTTTTCAGTGATCGTGTCCACTTGGACAGCTGGCTCCTGTACACAAATATGTTGGCCTATGGAGGTGCCAAGTTGAAGGGAAATGCTGATGTATATCACTGTAGAAAAACTTGGTCAGCTAACTGCGTAAGTCAACTGGTGTAAAACCGATATTCATCAAACACACTGGTGTAAAACCAATATTTATCAGACACCAATAACTTTTCTGTTCTTGGGTAATGTTAATGATTCTGTTGTCTTTTAAACTGTCCATGTTTCTAACTCACCAGAAGGTCGGTATCCAAACAGTTCACAGTGCAGCTGGCTGCTAACTACTCGTTGTCAAACAAGACAAATGAAGCAGACGTCAAGTGCTGCAGACGACACAACAGCTGGTTGGCTATACAGCAAGCAGCGCTGTCATCATAAGTATTACTCATCCTTTGAGTAATAGGATTTTTCCACACGGCAATATTTCTGTCTTTTGCATATCGATTGCTGTATTGATCTGCCTGAAGCTGTCAACCGTTTTATGCCAACTGTGTGGGAGCACATCACTTCAAACAGCACTTCCCGTCCCCCGACACTAAGATGACCCACGGATGTAGTCATGGATTTATTAGTCATCCTCCGTGTTAACCTTAACCCTTCCTTCCATCAGTAGACGGCTTATTGGCTGTCCCTGTATACAGTCATCTGTTTGTTCTGTAAAAAGATGATGAATAACATCTCATTATAACAGCTGGTCCTGGTGGCAAAGGTAAGGGGTTGGAACTAAACAGCAGGAAGACTGAAGTCATGGTGATCAGTAAAAAACATGAAATCCCCTCATGCAAAATAACAGCAAATGGCACAACCTTGACACAGGTTAATAAGTTCAAATACCTGGGAACGGTCATTTCATCAGACGGCAGATGCACATCGGAAATAGCTGGCAGAATCGGCCAAGCCAAAACAGCATTCAAGAAGATGACAAGCATTCTTACCAACAAATGCCTATCAATTAACATCAGAAAGAGAGTCCTTGAATGTGATATAGAACCAATACTGTTGTACGGATGCGAGGCGTGGACAGTCAGCAAGCAAAGCCAGAGCAGGATCGAGGCAGCCGAGATGTGGTTTCTCAGAAGAATGTTGAGAGTTCCAAAGAACTTGAGGAGCAGACACAAGAAAACAAACGAGACAGTCTTGATGGAGGCAGACACAAGTAGCATCTCATAGGAAGATTAGGAAAGAAAGAACATTTAGTAGGCCATTCTATGAGGAAGGGGGTTTGTGGAGCACTGGTGACAATGGGGAAGCTGGAGGGAAAGAAAGCATCAGGTAACCCAGGGAGAGAATGCTGGCGGACTTGCAATGAGCTGTGGATGAGTTGGTGGGGGAATTGCTGGCGGCAACGAGAGATAGAGTTAGTTGAAAGTCCCATGGTGCAACGCCATGATGTGGCAGTGACCTGTGATGATCTTAAAAATATGGCCTGGGGACTCTATGACTTAATGTAACTGTCTGGTTAACAGTTGTCCCGGCAGCTGCTATGAACTGTGAAGTTAATACTGGTTGGTCTACCTGGCAGGACATACTAAATGAACTGTGTTACACTGGTCTGGTCTTAAACAGTTGGACTGGAGACAGCATAATGAACTGTGGTAGTTGTACTACTGGTCTGGTCTTAACAAGTTGGACTGGCGACATACTAAATGAACTGTGGAATGGTTAACTGGTCTGGTTCTTAACAGTTGATACCTGGCAGACTCCTCAATGAACTGTGGATGTTAACTACTGGTCTGATCTTAAAAGAGATACTGGCAGACACACTAAATGAACTGTGGAATGGTTAACTACTGGTCTGGTCTTAACAGTTGATACTGGCAGACACACTAAATGAACTGTGGATGGTTAACTACTGGTCTGGTCTTAACAGTTGATACTGGCAGACACACTAAATGAACTGTGGAGTTAACTACTGGTCTGGTCTTAACAGTTGATACTGGCAGACACACTAAATGAACTGTGGATGGTTAACTACTGGTCTGGTCTTAACAGTTGATACTGGCAGACACACTAAATGAACTAGTGGACAGTTAACTACTGGTCTGGTCTTAACAGTTGATTACTGGCAGACACACTAAATGAACTGTGGACAGTTAACTACTGGTCTGGTCTTAACAGTTGATACTGGCAGACACACTAAATGAACTTGGACAGTTAACTACTGGTCTGATCTTAACAGTTGATACTGGCAGACACACTAAATGAACTGTGGAGTTAACTGCTGGTCTGGTCTTAACAGTTGATACTGGCAGACACACTAAATGAACTGTGGACAGTTAACTACGGGTCTGGTCTTAACAGTTGGCATAGGCGACTATGACTGTGGCAGTTACTGTCTGTCTTAACAGTGATCTGGACAAAAGAACTGTGGACAGTTAACTACTTGTCTGATCTTAACAGTTGATCGTGGCTGGACTACAAATGAACTGTGGACAGTTAACTACTTGTCTGATCTTAACAGCTGATCGTGGTGGACTTACAAAATGAACTGTGGACAGTTAACTACTTGTCTGATCTTAACAGCTGATCTGGTGGATTTACAAAATGAACTGTGGCCAGTTAACTACTGCTGATCTCAACAGCTGGCCTGGCAGACTTGCTAAATAAACTGTGGACAGTTATCATTGGTTTAAATTTAACTAGGCATTCGTGTTTGAAGATCTACACAATGAAATACGTCATTACAAACTACAATCCACCATCTTCAAACTACAACACCTTTTACAATCAAACTGTCTTTACAAAGTACAAACACCATCTTTACAAGATTTACAAATCACATCTTTACAAAGTCAAGTACCTACAAACTACAAAACCTTTTACAAACTACAAACCACCATCTTTACAAACTACAAACCACCGTCTTTACAAACATTACAAATCCACCATCTTTACAAATACAAAACCATCTTTACAAACTACAAACCACATCTTTACAAAGTACAAACCACCATCTTTACAAATACAAACCACCATCTTTACAAACTACAAACCACCATCTTTACAAATACAAACCACCGTCTTTACAAATACAAACCACCATCTTTACAAAGTAAAACCACCAGTCTTTACAAATACAAACCACCATCTTTACAAAGTACAAACCACATCTTTACAAAGTACAAACCACCATCTTTACAAACTACAAACCACCATCTTTACAAAGTACAAACCACCATCTTTACAAAGTACAAACCACCGTCTTTACAAACTACAAACCACCGTCTTTACAAACTACAAACCACCGTCTTTACAAACTACAAACCACCATCTTTACAAACTACAAACCACCATCTTTACAAACTACAAACCACCATCTTTACAAACTACAAACCACCGTCTTTACAAACTACAAACCACCATCTTTACAAACTACAAACCACCATCTTTACAAACTACAAACCACCATCTTTACAAACTACAAACCACCGTCTTTACAAACTACAAACCACCATCTTTACAAACTACAAACCACCATCTTTACAAACTACAAACCACCATCTTTACAAACTACAAACCACCATCTTTACAAACTACAAACCACCATCTTTACAAAGTACAAACCACCATCTTTACAAAGTACAAACCACCATCTTTACAAAGTACAAACCACCATCTTTACAAAGTACAAATCACCATCTTTACAAAGTACAAACCACAGTCTTTACAAACTACAAACCACCATCTTTACAAACTACAAACCACCATCTTTACAAAGTAGAAATCACCATCCTTACAAAGTAGAAATCACCATCTTTACAAAGTAGAAATCACCATCTTTACAAAGTACAAACCACAGTCTTTACAAAGTACAAACCACCGATGGTGGTTTGTAGTTTGTAAAGACGGTGGTTTGTAGTTTGTAAAGACGGTGGTTTGTAGTTTGTAAAGACGGTGGTTTGTACTTTGTAAAGATAGTGGTTTGTACTGTGTCCGATGTCAAACTGCTCCCACACATTTTTGCCGATTTTTTCCATAAGAAAATTCTCAAGATCCGTGACAGTTTTCCACCATTTCAAAGTACTGGTTCAAACACTGTGTCGTTTTCTGGCTCACCACTTGTAAATTTCATTCCAGTTTCTGAAGACCTTGTCCGGAAGACCATTCTTAAGACTCCCCCTAAATCATGTGAACTTGATCCCATTCCAACCAAACTTCTCTTTCAACATGTGGATCTTCTCTTGCCGACCATTACAAACATCATGAATCAGTCTATTACCACTGGAATTGTTCCCCGTGAATTTAAGACTGCCATTGTTAAGCCCTTGCTGAAAAAATCTAACCTCAACAAAAATGACCTGAAAAATTACAGACCGATTTCCAATCTTCCATTTCTTTCTAAACTGCTTGAACGTCTGATTCTAGACCAGCTTTTCTCCCATCTCTCATCCCATAACCTCCTTAGTCCTCACCAATCCGCTTACAGGCCAGGGCACAGCACAGAAACTGTTCTGCTTCGTATTCTCAATGATCTTTTGACCTCCCTGGATCAAAACAAAATTTCTATTCTTCTCCTTTTGGATCTTTCAGCTGCTTTCGATACTATTGACCATGAAATTTTGCTTTCCCGTTTGGAAAACAACTTTGGAATTCAAAAATCTGCTTTACACTGGTTTCGATCTTATCTTTCAGAAAGAAAGCAAACCGTACTTGTCGACGGAAACAAATCTTCTGAGCTGCCTTTGGATTTTGGCGTGCCTCAAGGCTCTGTTCTGGGTCCTGTGCTTTTCATATTGTATACTTCTCCTCTGACCCACCTTATTGACTCACATTCCATCCGTCATGAAATGTATGCGGACGATACCCAGCTCAATCATACTGATTCTCCTTCTAACTACGATCATCTAGTTCAGTCTCTTCAGAACTGCGTTTCTGAAGTAAAATCCTGGATGTATGAAAATCGACTTAAGTTGAATGATGACAAGACTGAAGCCCTTCGTGTTTCTCCATTGCCTGCAGATCTTTCTTCTCTGCCTTCCACTATTACTGTCGGTAATACCGCTATTGCTTTTTCTGATTGCGTTCGTGACCTCGGTTTTGTCTTTGACCATAATCTCTCCATGCACCAGCACATCATCAAAACATGTCAGGCTGCATACATCGAACTTAGACGCATTACTTCTATTAGACACTACCTTACATTAGACGCAACCAAGACGTTAGTTACTGCATGCATTCTGTCTAGGTTAGATTATTGCAATTCACTCCTTGCGGGTTGCCCTCAGAAACATCTCAAACATTTGCAACAAGTTCAGAACTCTGCAGCTAAACTCATCTTCAAGGCACGTAGGTCACAGCACTGCACACCCCTGTTTCAGACACTGCACTGGCTCCCGGTTGAACAAAGAATAAAATACAAGATTTGCTGCCTTTGTTATCACATCATTTCTGGAACTGCTCCTGACTATCTCTCTGAACTCTTGACTGTCTACGTACCTTCTCGATCACTCCGCTCTTCTGTGGATGACAAGAAGTTTCGTGTGCCAAAATATAACAGAGAAACTCACGGTGGTAGAGCCTTGCAGTTTTTGCTGTTCAGACATGGAACTTGTTGCCTCAGTCCGTCCGCCACTCTAAAACTCTACCATCTTTCAAAACAAGTTTAAAAACTTACTTCTTTAAACAGTGTTTTTCCTGATTTTGGCTAGTGGGTTGATCCTGCTTGACATTCTGGATGAAATTGTGCACAATGGGGTGTATGCCAGTGTGTGTGTGTGTGTGTGTGTGTGTGTGTGTGTGTGTGTGTGTGTGTGTGTGTGTGTGTGTGTGTGTGTGTGTGTGTGTGTGATGTGTGGCTGTGTGTGTGTGGGTGTTGTGTGTGTGTGTTTGAAAATGGGGGGAGAGGGGTGGGCGGGGAGGGGGTGAGAGGGAGAGAGATTATTTGGTGTGTCTGTGTGGTTGTTGATTTCCTGTGGATAGTTTTTGATGAGTTTGTTTGTATTGTAGCCTGTTATTTGGTTTATATATGTATGGTTTACTGATGTAAAGCGCTTTGAGGTTTCGGAAAGCGCTCTATAAATGCACTATTATTATTATTATTATTATCTTTACAAACTACAAACCACCATCTTTACAAACTACAAACCACCATCTTTACAAAGTAGAAATCACCATCTTTACAAAGTAGAAATCACCATCTTTACAAAGTAGAAATCACCGTCTTTACAAAGTAGAAATCACCGTCTTTACAAAGTACAAACCACCATCTTTACAAACTACAAACCACCATCTTTACAAAGTAGAAATCACCATCTTTACAAAGTAGAAATCACCATCTTTACAAAGTAGAAATCACCATCTTTACAAAGTAGAAATCACCATCTTTACAAAGTAGAAATCACCATCTTTACAAAGTAGAAAACATCGTCTTTACAAAGTACAAACCACCATCTTTACAAAGTACAAACCACCATCTTTACAAAGTACAAACCATCGTCTTTACAAAGTAGAAATCACCATCTTTACAAAGTACAAACCATCGTCTTTACAAAGTACAAACCACCGTC
This sequence comes from Monoplex corrugatus, assembly GCA_030674185.1. Taxonomy (NCBI): domain Eukaryota; kingdom Metazoa; phylum Mollusca; class Gastropoda; order Littorinimorpha; family Ranellidae; genus Monoplex; species Monoplex corrugatus. Next base: position 82,104,531 of record JAPXFY010000017.1, read on the forward strand.
TTTACAAAGTACAAACCACCATCTTTACAAACTACAAATCACCATCTTTACAAACTACAAACCACCATCTTTACAAACTACAAACCACCATCTTTACAAAGTAGAAATCACCATCTTTATAAAGTACAAACCACCATCTTTACAAAGTACAAACCACCATCTTTATAAAGTAGAAACCACCATCTTTACAAACTACAAACACCGTCTTTATAAAGTAGAAATCACCATCTTTACAAACTACAAACCACCGTCTTTATAAAGTAGAAACCACCATCTTTACAAACTACAAACCACCATCTTTACAAACTACAAACCACCATCTTTACAAACTACAAACCACCATCTTTACAAAGTACAAACCACCATCTTTACAAAGTACAAACCACCATCTTTACAAACTACAAACCACCATCTTTACAAAGTACAAACCACCATCTTTACAAACTACAAACCACCATCTTTACAAAGTACAAACCACCATCTTTACAAACTACAAACCACCGTCTTTACAAAGTACAAACCATCATCTTTACAAACTACAAACCACCGTCTTTACAAAGTACAAACCACCATCTTTACAAACTACAAACCACCATCTTTACAAAGTACAAACCACCATCTTTACAAAGTAGAAACCATCGTCTTTACAAAGTACAAACCACCATCTTTACAAAGTACAAACCACAGTCTTTACAAAGTACAAACCACAGTCTTTACAAAGTACAAACCACCATCTTTACAAAGTACAAACCACAGTCTTTACAAAGTACAAACCACAGTCTTTACAAAGTACAAACCACCATCTTTACAAACTACAAACCACCATCTTTACAAAGTACAAACCACCATCTTTACAAAGTACAAACCACCATCTTTACAAACTACAAACCACCATCTTTACAAACTACAAACCACCATCTTTACAAACTACAAACCACCGTCTTTACAAAGTACAAACCACCGTCTTTACAAAGTACAAACCACAGACTTTACAAAGTAGAAACCACCATCTTTACAAACTACAAACCACCATCTTTACAAAGTACAAACCACCATCTTTACAAACTACAAACCACCATCTTTATAAAGTACAAACCACCATCTTTACAAACTACAAACCACCATCTTTACAAAGTAGAAATCACCATCTTTATAAAGTGCAAACCACCATCTTTACAAAGTAGAAATCACCATCTTTACAAACTACAAACCACCATCTTTACAAAGTAGAAATCACCATCTTTACAAACTACAAACCACCATCTTTACAAAGTAGAAATCACCATCTTTACAAAGTACAAACCACAGTCTTTACAAAGTACAAACCACCATCTTTACAAACTACAAATCACCATCTTTACAAACTACAAACCACCATCTTTACAAACTACAAACCACCATCTTTACAAAGTAGAAATCACCATCTTTACAAAGTAGAAATCACCATCTTTATAAAATACAAACCACCATCTTTACAAAGTACAAACCACCGTCTTTACAAACTACAAACCACCATCTTTACAAAGTAGAAATCACCATCTTTACAAAGTACAAACCACCATCTTTACAAACTAGAACCATCATCTTTACAAACTACAAATCACCATCTTTACAAAGTAGAACCATCATCTTTACAAACTACAAATCACCATCTTTACAAACTACAAACCACCATCTTTACAAAGTAGAAATCACCATCTTTACAAAGTAGAAACCACCATCTTTATAAAGTACAAATCACCATCTTTACAAAGTACAAACCATCATCTTTACAAACTACAAATCACCATCTTTACAAACTACAAACCACCATCTTTACAAAGTAGAAATCACCATCTTTACAAAGTAGAAACCACCATCTTTATAAAGTACAAATCACCATCTTTACAAAGTACAAACCACCGTCTTTACAAACTACAAATCACCATCTTTACAAAGTACAAACCACCGTCTTTACAAAGTAGAAACCACCGTCTTTACAAAGTATGTGCTCTCTTTCCCTCCAGCTTTCCTGTTGCGACCAGGTGCTCTAATTTCTCTTGCCTCATAATATGTCCGATACATGTTGCTTGTCTTGTCCTAATCTTCTTCATTGATGTTCTTTTTGTGTTATCCTCTTTCCAGACGGTCTCGTTTGTTTGTTTGTTTGTTTGTTTGTTTGTTTGTTTTTGGTGTCCATGGAACTCCTAACATTCTTCTTAGAAACCATATTTCTGTTGCCTCAATTTTGTTCTGACTTTGCGTGTTGACTGTCCACGCCTCACGGCCGTACAACACTATCGGTTCTATGTAACACTCAAGAACTCCCTTCGTGAATCCTTTTTATATATACAGAAGTTGAATTACACATGTTGCTATGTATTATAGGTGTTGGTTTTAGACCTCTAACAAGTCATCATGACAGTTGTCATGTCATGTCATGTCATGTCATAGTGTCAGTGACAGACAAAACAAGTCAAAAGACCATTTGTCTGTCATTAGCCATGACTGTTGATTGTACCTTAACCCTTTCATTCCTGCAGCCTGTCCACCAGCACCCTGCATTGCCAAACATGCCAGCAAAGCAAAAACTTAACCCTTTGACCCCCTCACCCTATACACCATCTTCCTGCAAAAGCTGGTGGATAGGGTGAGACAGTCAAACGTTAAGTTTTCGAAGTTGGTGGATAGGGTGCAGGAGTCAAAGAGTTAACACCTTGGACGATTGGTTATGCTGACAACAGGTACAGACTCTGATGAACTGGTGAATCATACATTACTCCTGGCCACAGCCATGGCCACAGCCAACAACAACAACGATAACCAACCAACCAACCAACCAACCAACCAGCCAGTCAACCAACCAACCAGTCAACCAACCAACCAACCAACCCAACCAGTCAACCAGCCAGTCAACCAACCAACCAACCAACCAACCAACCAACCAACCAACCAACCAACCAACCAACCAACGAATCAACCAACCAACCAACCAACGAACCAACCAACGAACCAACGAACAAACGAACCAACCAACCAACCAACCAACCAACTAACCAACCAACCAACCAACCAACCAACCAACGAATCAACCAACCAACCAACCAACCAACCAACCAACAAATAAACAAGCAAACAAACGATTGAACAAACAAACAAACAAACAAACTGAACGAACGAACGAACAAAAACAAACGATTGAACAAACGAACAAACGAACAAACGAACAAACGAACAAACAGACAAACAAACAAACAAACAGAACAAAGAAACAAAACAAC
>JAPXFY010000017.1:82112790-82115290 GCA_030674185.1 Monoplex corrugatus
CAACTACAGTCTGCTGCATACATCATCCCATCCACAACTACATGTCTGCCAATAAACATCATCCTACCATCACAACCTACAGTCTGCTGCCAATATAACATCATCCACCATCCAACTACGTCTGCATACTTCATCACATTGTCTGCCTTGCTTCTTACTATCATCCATCACAACTACATTTCCAATAACTCACCACATCTTACTACTCTATCTTCTGTCTCCAATATAACATCATCCTATCCCTCCTACAGTTGCTGCTATTTTCTAGCCTGCAATAACATCATCCATCTTCCTACAACCTACGTCTGCCATATAACATCATTCTCTCCTATACTACAGTCTGCCATTTCTTCATTCTACTATTTACATCTTCTTCTATCATCCACTCTATACTAACCTACAGTTCTGCCTGCCATATACTTTCTACCTAATTGCATATCATCTCTCCATCCACAACCTACATGTCTGCTTCTTCTCCACTTCCACCTACGTCTGCATAAACATTCTTCCACATCACAACTACAGTCTGCTCTCAATAACTCTACCTACCATCCACAACTACAGTTGCCATAACATATCTGTCTCTAGTTCTTTTCAGTTATATGTCTGCCTGCCATAAACTTCATCCATTCTCAACCTACTAGTCTGCTGCATACATTCATCCCATCCACACTTGTGTTGTGCTTCTATAATACTTCTCCACACCCAAACCTAGTTGCTGATTAACTTCATCCTCCATCACACTTAGTTGCCTGCAATAAATCATCACCATCACTTTATTAGTCTGTCTGCCTTAAACTCATCCACATCACACTACAGTCTGCCAATTAATCTTCATTCCATCCACAACCTACAGTCTGCCTGCCATAATCATATCTTCATCACAACTACATGTTGCTGCAATTACATCATCCAGCCATCCACAACTACGTCTGTGAATTAATTCATCCCATCCTAAACTATGTTGCCATTGCATATATATCATCATCCATCCATCCATCAATGTATCTGTCTGCTGCATTAAATCTATCATCATAGTCTGTCTCAATAATTATCTAAACTACAGTTGCTGCCAATAACATTCATCCACATCAAACTACAGTCTGCTATAAAACAGTCCATCACACTACAGTCTGCCTGCCAATAAACATCATTCACATCCAAACCTACAGTCTGCCTGCAATAACTTCATCCCCATCCTAAACCTACAGTCTGCTATAAAATCATCACCATCCACTACCTACAGTCTGCTGCCAATTAAACTTCATCCATCTCCACACTACATGTCTGCCTGCCATAAACTCATCCACCTCACACTACAGTCTGCATAACTATCACCATCCAACTACAGTCTGCCAATAAACATCATCCACCATCCACAACTACAGTCTGCCTGCCATAAACATCATCCCATCCACAACCTCAGTCTGCTGCCATAATCATCATCTCCACAACTACGTCTGCTGCCAATAACTCTATCCATCCACAACCTACAGTCTGCCTGCCATAACTTATCCACCATTCACACCTCGTTGCTGCCATAACATCATCCACATCACACTCAGTTTCTGCATAAACTCTCCACATCACAACCTATCTGCATAACTTACCCACATCCAACTACAGTCTGTCATAAACATCATCACCATCCACACTACAGTTGCTGCCATAACTCATCCACATCAACCTACTGTCTGCCAATAAACATCATCCACCATCCAACTACAGTCTGCGTGCAATAAACATCATCACGATCCAAAACTCATTGCCTGCCATAACATCATCCACTCCACATGTCTGCCAATAAACATTTCCATCATCCTACTATGTGCCAATTAACATCATCATCATCCACAACCTACAGTCTGCTGATATAAATCGTCATCCAAAACCTACAGTCTGCTAATAAACATCATCCATCAACCTTCGTCTGCCATAACTCATCACCATCCACACTACTGTTGCCAATAATCATCTTCCACACTACAGTTGTGCATAAACATCACCCACCATCCACAACTACATGTCTGCTGAAGTTAACTATCACTCCACAACCTACAGTCTGCCATAAACATCATCCACCATCCACAACCTACAGTCTGCCATAAAACATCACCATCCACAACTAGTCTGCTGCCATACATCATCCATCACAACCTCAGTTGCTGCCAATAAACATCATCCATCATCCACAACCTACAGTCTGCCTGCCAATAAACATCATCCACCATCCACAACCTACAGTCTGCTCAATAAACATCATCCACCATCCACAACCTACAGTCTGCCTGCCAATAAACATCATCCACCATCCACAACCTACAGTCTGCTGCCAATAAACATCATCCACCATCCACAACTACAGTCTGCCAATAAACATCATCCACCATCCACAACCTACAGTCTGCCCAATAAACATCATCCACATCCACAACCTACAGTTCTGCCAATAAACATCATCCACCATCCACAACCTACAGTTGCTGCCAATAAACATCAT
>JAPXFY010000017.1:82120290-82135290 GCA_030674185.1 Monoplex corrugatus
CCTTGACATCACGCACATCAACAAGGACCTTGACATCACACACATCAACAAGGACCTTGACATCACACACATCAACAGGGACCTTGACATCACACACATCAACAGGGACCTTGACATCACACACGTCAACAAGGACCTTGACATCACACACATTAACAGGGACCTTGACAACTCCAACCCTCCATGAATGTTGACAATTTTATGTTTTGTTGTTGTCGTTTTTTGTTGTTGCTGTTGTTGTTGTTGTTGTTGTTGTTGTTGTTGTTGTTGTGTTGTTGTTGTTGTTGTCTCGTCCAGATTGTGCACAGTCTTCCTTCTGTTGTTGTATTATTGCCAAAGGACGGCTTGGCTTTAAGAGGGATATGGCCAGATGTCAAATACGAGAGGATATGAACAGAAAAATCGATCTATAAAGTCCCTTCTCTTCCCCCCCCCACCCGCACTCCTCCACCCCCACCCCCACCCCACTCCCTATGATGAACTTCGTCAACCAGGTGGCCTCTTCCCGACATCTTGTTCAGAAATCTTTTGACCGAGTTTCAAGTCCAGTTTCTCAAGAGGACGTCTCCGCGCTCGGAACGAATTCCCTATGCACTAACGTCACAGGTGTCATGGTGATCATGGCACAAGCCTTAAGCCTGCACATAAACCCATGAGCTGGCCAGGTCCTGAGGTCCTACCTAGACTATGTTTTACTTAGTCTACAATTTTTTGTAGTGTATCAATATATCATTGGAACAATCTTGGTTCATGAAAATGACGTGTGTATCTGTGTATCTTATCTTCAAAAGAAAGGACAGATGCGTAAAGTAAATAAATAAACAATTAAAAGTCTGAATCACTGGAATTTAACAGAACAACAAATCAACGCAAAATGCGAAAATACCTTCAACATCAGAATCACACGAAATCTGGTTTTTATCGGTGTTGACCAAAACGTAAAAATGGATAGAGTATTTGATCTTATAATAATGCTTGAAAAATCATTTATATATAAATGCAAAATAGACAAGTGTGTTCCAAATATACATACTTTCCAAAGAATGCTAAACCAGAGATTCAAAATTGAACAATATAATGCCAAAATAAACTTTCGCTTGTCCTTTTTTAATGCTCAGTGGAACAACTATAGATCAATGTTCCCTGTGTAAAAAACAGACTTTCTTCATGACATGTTTCTTAAATATTGATATGCATAATGAAATTATCATTGATTAGAATATTGTTTTATATGTTTTGTAGGCTATGTTTTCTTTTCTTTTTTTATGTAAACAATTATTATGAATTGAAAATTTTTTTTCTTGTTTTGTTCTGTTACAACATTGTTTGTTGATATCTATTCTTATTAAAAATGAATTTAAAAAATATTATATGAAAAAATCTGAATCATACACACCAGCCTTCCAGTATAAAGTCGTCTCACGTGACAAAAAGCCCTCTTCCTCCACCCCACCCCCCTAGTCAATGCACGAAGCCTCCACTGCCCTCTCAACAAGGTGAAGATAATATTTGACTGATGAGCTGCTGACCTACATACAAAGTCCACACGCGCGCGCGCACACACACACACACACAACACATACACACACACACAGAGACACACACACACACACAACACAACACAGCACAACACAAGTCAGCACAACACATACACACACACACACACACACACACACACACACACACACATACACACACATACACACACATACCACACACATATACACACCATACACACACTACACACACACCACACACACACAACACCGTCTAAATCACTATAGTGAAAAACTTAAATAAAGAACGAACAACACACAACACAACACAACACAACACAACACAACACACACAACACAACACAACACAACACACACAACACAACACAACACAACACAACACACACAACACCACAACACAACACAACACACACATACACCACACACACAACACAACACAACACAACACAACACACACAACACACACAACACCACAACACACACAACACACACATACACCACACACAACACAACACACACAACACACAACACAACACCACAACACACACACCAACACACACATACACCACAACACAACACAACACAACATACACATACACACACACCACAACACAACACAAACAACACAACACCACAACACAACACAACACAACACAACACAACACCACACCACAACACAACCCCAACACACACAACACCACAACCACAACACAACAACAACACACACATACACCACACCACAACACAACACAAAAAAAACACACACATACACCACAACACAACACAACACACACATAACACCACACAACACAACACAACACAACACAACACATACACCAACAAAAAACACAACACAACACAACACAACACCCCACAACACAACACAACACACACAACATACACCACAACACAACACAACACAACACAACTACAACACAACACAACACAACAAAATACATACACCACAACACAACACAACACACACATCACACCACAACACAACACAACACAACACACACACCACCCACAACCAACACAACACACACACACACCACAACACAACACAACACAACACAACACAACACAACACATACACCACAACACAAACACAACACACACATACACCACAACACAACACAACACACACATACACCACAACACAACACAACACAACACACACAAACACCACAACACCAACACAACACACACATACACCACAACACAACACAACACACACATACAACCACAACACAACACAACACAACCACAACATACAACACAACACAACACAACACAACACACAACACCACACACACAACACAACACACACACAACACCAACACAACACAACACAACAACACAACACAACACAACACAACACAACACAACACACACATACACCACCACACAACAACAACCACAACACAACACAACACAACACCACAACACAACCACACACACACACATACACCACACCACAACACAACACAACCAAACACAAACCAACCAACACAACACAACACAACACAACCAACACAAACACAACACAACACAACACAACACAACAACAAACACACACAACCACAACACAACACAACACACACACCACACACAACACACACACACACACCACACACACAACACAACACAACACAACACACACATAACCACAACACAACACAACACAACACAACACAACACAACACACACAACACCACACCACAACACACCACACACAACACCACAACACAACACCAACACCAACACATACAACAACAACACAACACACAACACACACACACACAACACCCACAACTACACACACAACACCACACAATAACCAAACAACACACCACAACACAACACAACACACACATACACCATACACCACACCACACAACACCCACACACAACAACACACCACACAACACACCACACACACACAACACACACACAACACAACCAACACACACACACACACACATACACCACACCACAACACACCACACACACATACACCACAACACAACACACCACATACACCACACAACACCACAATACCACAACACACACACACAATGCTAAAATTCTTGCCTGTTCCACTTCCAAACAACTGTATAATATAACTAATACTCTTCTTGGCAAAACTGGCTCTTCTCCTCTTTCATCTCACCTGCCACCTTCTGATCTTCCACAGGCTTTCTCTGACTATTTTTTCAACAAGATTGCTAACCTCAGGCTTTCTCTCGATTCCACGACGAACACTCATGCTACATTTCCTGAACCCCCTTTCTCTGGAATCCCCCTTACTTTCTTCCAACCCGTTTCTGAGGACTTTGTTAAGAAAATCATCATGAAATCTGGCATTAAAACCTGTGAACTCGACCATTGCCAGCTTCTTTTCTCACCCATTGTCTCGATACTCTTCTCCCTCACATCACCAATATCATTAACCATTCCCTCTCAACTGGCTCCTTTCCTTCTTCTTTCAAGTCAGCAATTGTAAGACCTCTTCTAAAAAAGACGACTCTTGACCCTGAGAATTTGAAAAACTATAGACCTGTGTCAAATCTTCCTTTTCTTTCCAAGGTCTTTGAGAAAGTTGTTCTTGACCAGCTGTTAAACCACCTTCATTCCAATAACCTTGTCTATTCCCTTCAGTCTGCTTACCGTTCTGGACATAGTACCGAAACTGCTCTTCTCAAAATCTGCAACGACTTACTGACTACTCTCGACTCTAACAACGTATCACTTTTGACTCTCTTGGACCTATCTGCTGCCTTTGACACTATTGACCACTCTATCCTTCTCTCCCGTCTACATCACTCTTTGGGCTCCATGATACTGTCTTGAACTGGTTTCATTCTTACATCACCAATCGTCTGCAAGTAGTTTCTGTCAATGGTCTTTCTTCTAATCCTTCCTGTCTGACTTACGGAGTGCCACAAGGATCTGTTCTGGGCCCCCTACTTTTCATTCTCTACACCTACCCTGTCTCCTCTATCGTCCAAGAACACCTGCTTCAGCATCATTCTTTCTCGGATGACAATCAGCTGTATGTCTCTGGCCTCTCCCTGACCTTCCCATCATGATCCAGAAAACCCAATCTTGTGTAGCTGACCTGAAGGATTGGATGACTGAAAACAAACTGAAATAAATGAAGAGAAATCCGAATTGATCTTGATCACCCCACCCAAACTCCAAAATCCCCCTCTCTTCCAACCTCTGTCACATTTGTGACTCATCTATCCCTCCTCACCATTTTGCCCGTAACCTTGGTGTAACTCTTGATCAAACCCTGTCCTTCCACCACAGTGAGCAACGTCTGTCGGACTTGTTTTCTTGAACTCCCCCGAATTGCTTCTATCCCGCCACCTCCCTCAATAGACACGACAAAGGCTCTTGTCTGTGCATTTGTTCTAATCCCGTCTCGATTACTGTAATGCTCTTTTTTCTGGATTCACCCACCTCACATCTCATTAACAAACTCAGAAAGTTCAAAATCATGCTGCCCGTCTCATCTTCCGCTCTTCAAAATTTAACCATGTTACGCCATTGCTCTGTTCCTCCACTGCTCCCTGTTCAGCAAAGAATATCCTACAAGATTGCCTGCCTCCTTCAAATCTATTGAGTCTCTCCTGTCCTGAGTATCTCACCCATCTGTTACATCCTAAAACGCCATCTCGAGCTTTGCGGTCCTCATCTGATACCCCTCTCAATAGTACCCCATAGTCCGCACTAAAAGTTTGGGCAGCGTTCTTTTCCTATCAAGCTCCAACCATCTGAACAGTTACCTCGCTCTCTTAGATACTCACCCTCTCTGTCCACATTCAAACGCTCCCATCAAAACTCACCTGTTTCCCAAAACTGGTAATCCTGCCCCCTTCCCCCCATGTAATGTAATGGTGACATTATAGTGTCTTAGTGTCAATGTGTCATTGTAATTGCATGTCATCTGTGTGTGATTAGTGTGAGTGGGTACTTCTAGGCTGTGTGTGTGGCTTGTGATTCTGGTTAATGTTTTGCCATTAAACGCCTAGGCATTAATTTGATAAGGCGTACTAAATGTCATAATAAAATAAATAACTAAACACAACACACACATACACACAACACCAACACAACACAACACAACACAACACAACACACACACAACACCACACCACAACCACAACACACCACACACACATACACCACACCACACACAACACACACACAACACACAACACACACACATCACACACCACAACACACCACACACACACATACACCACAACCACAACACAACACAACCACACACCACAAACCACACACACACTACACCAACAACCACACACAACACACCACACACACATACACCACAACACAACACAACACAACACACAACATACACCACACAACACACACACACACACACACACAACACACACACACACACACACACACACACACACACACACACACACACACACACACACACACACACACACACACACACACACACACACCCTCAACCCCAGCCTTTGTGTGCCAGATCGATACAGATCAGGGATATTGATCATGACAGTGATGGCAGAGAACAAACAGAAACAGCTGGTCACCCTTGTGAAGGACATCACAGCCACAGGCCTCAAAATAGCTCACCGATGGCTGCAAAGCCTTCAACCTTCGGTCCAGCTACACTGCTGACAAAAATGTATTTAAAAAAACATGCTATTTATAACGTCATGGGGAACTTTGGGGGGACAAGCTGTGTACAATTGGCTTCAGGCTGTAGGTTATGAAAACATAGTGAATGATTGCAGTGATTACAGATATAGTCAATGATTGTAGTGATTACAGATATAGTCAATGATTGTAGTGATTACAGATATAGTCAGTGATTGTAGTGATTGTAGTGATTACAGATATAGTCAGTGATTCTAGTGATTACAGATATAGTCAGTGATTGTAGTGATTGTAGTGATTACAGATATAGTCAGTGATTGTAGTGATTACAGATATAGTCAATGATTGTAGTGATTACAGATATAGTCAATGATTGTAGTGATTACAGATATAGTCAGTGATTGTAGTGATTACAGATATAGTCAGTGATTGTAGTGATTACAGATATAGTCAGTGATTGTAGTGATTACAGATATAGTCAGTGATTGCAGTGATTACAGATATAGTCAATGATTGTAGTGATTACAGATATAGTCAATGATTGTAGTGATTACAGATATAGTCAGTGATTGTAGTGATTGTAGTGATTACAGATATAGTCAGTGATTGTAGTGATTACAGATATAGTCAGTGATTGTAGTGATTACAGATATAGTCAGTGATTGTAGTGATTACAGATATAGTCAGTGATTGTAGTGATTACAGATATAGTCAATGATTGTAGTGATTACAGATATAGTCAGTGATTGTACTGATTACAGATATAGTCAATGATTGTAGTGATTGTAGTGATTACAGATATAGTCAGTGATTGTAATGATTACAGATATAGTCAATGACTGTAGTGATTGTATGATTACAGATATAGTCAATGATTGTAGTGATTACAGATATAGTCAGTGATTGTAGTGATTACAGATATAGTCAATGATTGTAATGATTACAGATATAGTCAGTGATTGTAGTGATTGTAGTAATTACAGATATAGTCAATGATTGTAGTGATTACATATATAGTCAGTGATTGTAGTGATTACAGATATAGTCAGTGATTGTAATGATTACAGATATAGTCAATGATTGTAGTGATTACAGATATAGTCAGTGATTGTAATGATTACTGATATAGTCAATGATTGTAGTGATTACAGATATAGTCAGTGATTGTAGTGATTACAGATATAGTCAGTGATTGTACTGATTACAGATATAGTCAATGATTGTAGTGATTACAGATATAGTCAATGATTGTAATGATTACAGATATAGTCAATGATTGTAGTGATTACAGATATAGTCAGTGATTGTACTGATTACAGATATAGTCAGTGATTGTAGTGATTACAGATATAGTCAGTGATTGTAGTGATTACAGATATAGTCAGTGATTGTAGTGATTACAGATATAGTCAGTGATTGTAGTGATTACAGATATAGTCAGTGATTGTACTGATTACAGATATAGTCAGTGATTGTAATGATTGTAGTGATTACAGATATAGTCAATGATTGTAGTGATTACAGATATAGTCAATGATTGTAGTGATTACAGATATAGTCAGTGATTGTACTGATTACAGATATAGTCAGTGATTGTAGTGATTACAGATATAGTCAATGATTGTAGTGGTTACAGATATAGTCAGTGATTGTAGTGATTACAGATATAGTCAGTGATTGTAGTGATTGTAGTGATTACAGATATAGTCAATGATTGTAGTGATTACAGATATAGTCAGTGATTGTAGTCATTACAGATATAGTCAGTGATTGTAGTGATTACAGATATAGTCAATGATTGTAGTGATTACAGATATAGTCAGTGATTGTAGTGATTACAGATATAGTCAGTGATTGTAGTGATTACAGATATAGTCAATGATTGTAGTGATTACAGATATAGTCAATGATTGTAGTGATTACAGATATAGTCAATGATTGTAGTGATTACAGATATAGTCAATGATTGTAGTGATTACAGATATAGTCAGTGATTGTAGTGATTACAGATATAGTCAATGATTGTAGTGATTACAGATATAGTCAGTGATTGTAGTGATTACAGATATAGTCAATGATTGTAGTGATTACAGATATAATCAGTGATTGTAGTGATTGTAGTGATTACAGATATAGTCAGTGATTGTAGTGATTGTAGTGATTACAGATATAGTCAGTGATTGTAGTGATTACAGATATAGTCAATGATTGTAGTGATTACAGATATAGTCAGTGATTGTAGTGATTACAGATATAGTCAATGATTGTAGTGATTACAGATATAGTCAATGATTGTAGTGATTACAGATATAGTCAATGATTGTAGTGATTACAGATATAGTCAATGATTGTAGTGATTACAGATATAGTCAATGATTGTAGTGATTACAGATATAGTCAATGATTGTAGTGATTACAGATATAGTCAATGATTGTAGTGATTACAGATATAGTCAGTGATTGTAGTGATTACAGATATAGTCAGTGATTGTAGTGATTACAGATATAGTCAATGATTGTAGTTATTACAGCTATAGTCAATGATTGTAGTGATTACAGATATAGTCAATGATTGTAATGATTACAGATATAGTCAATGATTGTAGTGATTACAGATATAGTCAATGATTGTAGTGATTACAGATATAGTCAATGATTGTAGTGATTACAGATATAGTCAATAATTGTAGTGATTACAGATATAGTCAATAATTGTAGTGATTACAAATATATTCAGTGATTGTAGTGATTGTAGTGATTACAGATATAGTCAGTGATTGTAGTGATTGTAGTGATTACAGATATAGTCAATAATTGTAGTGATTACAGATATAGTCAGTGATTGTAGTGATTGTAGTGATTACAGATATAGTCAGTGATTGTAGTGATTGTAGTGATTACAGATATAGTCAATAATTGTAGTGATTACAGATATAGTCAGTGATTGTAGTGATTACAGATATAGTCAATGATTGTAGTGATTGTAGTGATTACAGATATAGTCAGTGATTGTAGTGATTACAGATATAGTCAGTGATTGTAGTGATTACAGATATAGTCAATGATTGTAGTGATTACAGATATAGTCAATGATTGTAGTGATTACAGATATAATCAGTGATTGTAGTGATTACAGATATAGTCAATGATTGTAGTGAATACAGATATAGTCAATGATTGTAGTGATTACAGATACAGTCAATGATTGTAGTGATTACAGATATAGTCAGTGATTGTAGTAATTACAAATATAGTCAATGATTGTAGTGATTACAGATATAGTCAGTGATTGTAGTGATTACAGATATAGTCAATGATTGTAGTGATTGTAGTGATTACAGATATAGTCAGTGATTGTAGTGATTACAGATATAGTCAATGACTGTAATAATTACAGATATAGTCAGTGATTGTAGTGATTACAGCTATAGTCAATGATTGTAGTGATTATAGATATAGTCAATGATTGTAGTGATTACAGATATAGTCAATAATGTGGTGATTACAGATATAGTCAGTGATTGTAGTGATTACAGATATAGTCAGTGATTGTAGTGATTACAGATATAGTCAATGATTGTAGTGATTGTAGTGATTACAGATATAGTCAGTGATTGTAGTGATTACAGATATAGTCAATGATTGTAGTGATTGTAGTGATTACAGATATAGTCAATGATTGTAGTGATTACAGATATAGTCAATGATTGTAGTGATTGTAGTGATTACAGATATAGTCAGTGATTGTAGTGACTACAGCTATAGTCAATGATTGTAGTGATTACAGATATAGTCAATGATTGTAGTGATTACAGATATAGTCAATAATGTGGTGATACAGATATAGTCAGTGATTGTAGTGATTACAGATATAGTCAGTGATTGTAGTGATTACAGATATAGTCAATGATTGTAGTGATTGTAGTCATTACAGATATAGTCAGTGATTGTAGTGATTACAGATATAGTCAATGATTGTAGTGATTGTAGTGATTACAGATATAGTCAGTGATTGTAGTCATTACAGATATAGTCAGTGATTGTAGTGATTACAGATATAGTCAATGATTGTAGTGATTACAGATATAGTCAGTGATTGTAGTGATTACAGATATAGTCAGTGATTGTAGTGATTACAGATATAGTCAATGATTGTAGTGATTGTAGTGATTACAGATATAGTCAATGATTGTAGTGATTACAGATATAGTCAATGATTGTGGTGATTGTAGTGATTACAGATATAGTCAGTGATTGTAGTGATTACAGATATAGTCAATGATTGTAGTGATTACAGATATAGTCAGTGATTGTAGTGATTACAGATATAGTCAATGATTGTAGTGATTACAGATATAGTCAGTGATTGTAATGATTACAGATATAGTCAATGATTGTAGTGATTACAGATATAGTCAGTGATTGTAGTGATTACAGATATAGTCAATGATTGTAGTGATTACAGATATAGTCAATGATTGTAGTGATTACAGATATAGTCAGTGATTGTAGTGATTACAGATATAGTCAGTGATTGTAGTGATTACAGATATAGTCAGTGATTGTAGTGATTACAGATATAGTCAATGATTGTAGTGATTGTAGTGATTACAGATATAGTCAATGATTGTAGTGATTACAGATATAGTCAGTGATTGTAGTGATTACAGATATAGTCAGTGATTGTAGTGATTACAGATATAGTCAGTGATTGTAGTGATTACAGATATAGTCAATGATTGTAGTGATTGTAGTGATTACAGATATAGTCAGTGATTGTAGTGATTACAGATATAGTCAGTGATTGTAGTGATTGTTGTGATTACAGATATAGTCAATGATTAGGAGAAAAAGACCAAAACTTCAAATCGTTTTGTCCTAATTCTACATGAAAACTGCCTTTTACCTGAAAACTGCCTTTTACCTGAAAACTGCCTCCCTAACAGAATGCTCCTCACGTGTAAAATCTTCCTTGCCATCTCACAAGACTGCAACATTGCCTTACCATACTGAATATTATCCATTCTTTTCTTTATCTTATTACACCAGATGATCTGGTCGTGACAAAATATGAAATATGCATGTTAAAGATCCTCATTCATGCAAAAACATGAACTATGCACGTTAGAGATCCTTGATTATCTGATTATAAAGATTATGTGTGATGTGCAATGAATCCAAATGAGTTTGATGAACGGCGCTACACGAGAACAATAATGATAATAACTTGATCTGTCACGACCTTTTCTAAGGTCAAGGACATGACCCCAATTTGATCACCATCCATTATTGACCAGACCAGATGTTCCATTTTCTGAGTCGATTGATGTTGGCAAAGGTCGATTCACAGCTCCGCTAAGGCAAATATACAGCCTATGGATAACATGGCTTCTTAAAACAAGTGAGAAAGACATATATAAAGTGGATAAGATGGTTTCTTAAAACAAGTGAGAAAGACATGTATAAAGTGGATAAGATGGTTTCTTAAAACAAGTGAGAAAGACATGTATAAAGTGGATAAGATGGCTTCTTAAAACAAGTGAGAAAGACATATATAAAGTGGATAAGATGGCTTCTTAAAACAAATGAGAAAGACATGTATAAAGTGGATAAGATGGCTTCTTAAAACAAGTGAGAAAGACATGTATAAAGTGGATAAGATGGCTTCTTAAAACAAGTGAGAAAGACATATATAAAGTGGATAAGATAGTTTCTTAAAACAAGTGAGAAAGACATGTATAAAGTGGACAACATGACTTCTTAAAACAAGTGAGAAAGACATGTATAAAGTGGATAAGATGACTTCTTAAAACAAATGAGAAAGACATATATAAAGTGGATAAGATGGTTTCTTAAAACAAGTGAAAAAGACATGTATAAAGTGGACAACATGATTTCTTAAAACAAGTGAGAAAGACATGTATAAAGTGGATAAGATGGCGTCTTAAAACAAGTGAGAAAGACATATATAAAGTGGATAAGATGGTTTCTTAAAACAAGTGAGAAAGACATGTATAAAGTGGACAACATGACTTCTTAAAACAAGTGAGAAAGACATGTATAAAGTGGATAAGATGGCGTCTTAAAACAAGTGAGAAAGACATATATAAAGTGGATAAGATGGCGTCTTAAAACAAGTGAGAAAGACATATATAAAGTGGATAAGATGGTTTCTTAAAACAAGTGAGAAAGACATATATAAAGTGGATAAGATGGCGTCTTAAAACAAGTGAGAAAGACATGTATAAAGTGGATAACATGACTTCTTAAAACGAGTGAGAAAGACATGTATAGTCTGGGAATAATGACTTGTCTGTGAATAAAGACATTAACAAATAAGACAGGTATGATGTCTGTGAATAAAGATATAAAGCAGTAAGACAGGTATGGTGTCTGTGAATAAAGACATAAAGCAGTAAGACAGGTATGGTGTCTGTGAATAAAGACATTAAGCAGTAAGACAGGTATGGTGTCTGTGAATAAAGACATAAAGCAGTAAGACAGGTATGATGTCTGTGAATAAAGACATAAAGCAGTAAGACAGGTATGATGTCTGTGAATAAAGACATAAAGCAGTAAGACAGGTATGGTGTCTGTGAATAAAGACATAAAGCAGTAAGACAGGTATGATGTCTGTGAATAAAGACACAAAGCAGTAAGACAGGTATGATGTCTGTGAATAAAGACATAAAGCAGTAAGACAGGTATGATGTCTGTGAATAAAGACATAAAGCAGTAAGACAGGTATGGTGTCTGTGAATAAAGACATAAAGCAGTAAGACAGGTATGGTGTCTGTGAATAAAGACATAAAGCAGTAAGACAGGTATGGTGTCTGTGAATAAAGACTTTAAAGCAGTAAGACAGGTATGTGTCTGTGAATAAAGACATTAAACAGTAAGACAGGTATGATGTCTGTGAATAAAGACATAAAGCAGTAAGCAGGTATGAGTCTGTGAATAAAGACAAACAATAAGACAGGTATGGTGTCTGTGAATAAAGACATAAACAGTAAGACAGGTATGTGTCTGTGAATAAAGACATAAAGCAGTAAGACAGGTATGTGTCTGTGAATAAAGACATAAACCAGTAAGACAGGTATGGTGTCTGTGAATAAAGACATAAACCCAGTAAGACAGGTATGATGTCTGTGAATAAAGACATAAAGCAGTAAGACGGGGTATGATGTCTGTGAATAAAGACATTAAACAGTAAGACAGGTATGTGTCTGTGAATAAAGACATAAAGCAGTAAGACAGGTATGGTGTCTGTGAATAAAGACATAAAGCAGTAAGACAGGTTGATGTCTGTGAATAAAGACATAAAGCAGTAAGACAGGTATGTGTCTGTGAATAAAGACATAAACCATTAAGACAGGTATGATGTCTGTGAATAAAGACATAAAGCAGTAAGACAGGTATGGTGTCTGTGAATAAAGACTTTAAAACAGTAAGACAGGTATGATGTCTGTGAATAAAGACATAAAGCAGTAAGACAGGTATGTGTCTGTGAATAAAGACATAACAGTAAGACAGGTGTGATGTCTGTGAATAAAGACATAAAGCAGTAAGACAGGTATGATGTCTGTGAATAAAGACATAAAGCAGTAAGACAGGTATGATGTCTGTGAATAAAGACATAAACCAGTAAGACAGGTATGATGTCTGTGAATAAAGACATTAAACAGTAAGACAGGTATGATGTCTGTGAATAAAGACATTAACCATTAAGACAGGTATGAAGTCTGTGAATAAAGATATTAACAAGTAAGACAGGTATGATGTCTGTGAATAAAGACTAACAGCAGTAAGACAGGTAATAAAGACTGACACAGCAGTGACCTAAACAGATGGCGCAGTGTGCTCCAGAAACAACTCAGGTTGGGGGTAAAGAAGATCCAGACCTTCATCATCATCATCATCAGGTGCCCTGCCGCATGACGTTGGCGACCATGGACTTCCAACCATCTCTATCTCTCGTTGCCCCCAGCATCTCACCCTCCCCCACTCCCCCTCCTCGTCCCCAGCCACTCTGCAAGTCCGTCTAGCATTCTCTCCCTGGGTCTACCTGGTGCTCTCTTTCCCTCCAGCTTTCCCGTTGTGACCAGGTGCTCCAAATCCCCCTTCCTCATAAAATGGCCTATAAATGTTGTTTGTCTTTTCCTAATCTTCCTTATGAGTGATCTACTTGTGTCTGCCTCCATCAAGACTGTCTCGTTTGTTTTCTTTGCTGTCCATGGAACTCTCAAATTCGTCTGAGGAAAAGAGTCAGGCGGAAAGCAAACTCCTGTGAAGGCAACCCATGGCCAGCATCCATTTATGCATTCAATTCACAGAGACTGTCTTTCCCCATCAGCCTTACCAGCCACTGCCGACGCTGCTCCCAGAGGTCGACTCGACTCAACACAGACACTAGGGCCATCATCATCCACAGTCGAGGCCGACTGACGTAGGATTACTACTAAGTGAGTGAGATAGATATGAAGTCTGTGAATAAAGATTGGTTTAACACAGTCTCACCTGCCTCATCTGTCGGCGTCACCGGGTCCCGTGTTGGCTGCCACATTCTTTGACACCACCATCTCCTCCGGGGCCCCTCTGTCCTGACTTTTGTGGACAATTTCTTTAATATTTAGGCCACTGATGTTGGTTATGTTCTCGATGTATGTGAGATTGGAGGTCTGCCTTTCTTCCTTTTTGCCACTGTTTTTTCCTTGAAAGATGGTTACTACGAGGTCCGTGTTCTTGTTGCGTGACAATGGCCAATGGATTTTAGTCTTCTCTTGTTGATGTGCACTTTTTGGCAAAAAAAACACCC
>JAPXFY010000017.1:82140290-82190290 GCA_030674185.1 Monoplex corrugatus
TTTATGTAGGGAACACTACCAATAATATCAAAAGTCAGCGTGCTGTACAATAATTTATTTGACAGAAATAGCTAATATACACAGTGAAATATATTTAGAGAGGACAAAATCAGTACACACACACACACACACACACACACACGCACGCACACCACACACACACACACTCACACACGCACGCACGCACGCACGCACGCACGCACGCACGCACGCACGCACGCACACACACACACACCTTTTTCCATTTACAAGCACGAAGCAAAGACTAAAGGTAGATAACCTGTGCCACTATTGCGAATAACATCGAACATCGTCAGTGTGGAGTTTATTTATTTGTTCTGTCCACAAGTAAATCAAGATATACACACTGGCATAATTCATTTACTGAAACAATTTTTTTTTAATTAAATTCGGCTTTATTTATTAAATTTGGCTTTTCTTTATAGATATTCCTTTTGTCAATTTCATCACAAAAAACTACAATGAGTAAGCTATGTAGCGTTGTTAGAATGTTCGTCTGCTAGTCAATGCCTCTAGTAGGCAAGCTTGAACACGATTGGTGTTTCATTTGCGACTACGGTCTCTTACGTGTTCTACCGTGGCCTTCGCGACATACATGTTCGCGAAGGCCACACGGTTCTACTAAGCAATTTTCCGAACGGCGCGAAAACAAATCATAAGAAAACTTCATTGCTTGTTTCTCGTGCTGTGAGTTTTCAAAAAAGGAAAACAAACTTTTAATCTGAAAAATAAATCAAAAGCCTCTTAAGATACAGAAATCAAGAATGAGAAAATCAAGTCGGTGGAGAGTGAAGTGGTATGAGAGCAAAGAAATTGCGACGTGGGTTGAGGGGCCACAGTGCTTTTTCATTTTCTTATTTATCTGTTTGTTTGTTTTTAAATGTGTTCAGCGGGGGGGGGGGGGAGGGGGGACAGCCACGATGGGGAAGGAGAAGGGAATAATGAATAAGTCCAAAAACACATTGTTATTTTCATCGTTAGTGGTATATTAGATTTTCTCTCTTTTCTTTTTACCTTTTCTTCTCTCTCTGTCTCTCTCTGTCTCTGTCTCTCTGTCTGTCTCTCTCTGTCTCTGTGTATCTCTCTCTGTCTCTCTCTCTGTGTCTCTCTTTAACATACATCCCTCCACCACAGAGGGCATACATCGATCTGTGGTGCGTGGTACGGTGGGGGTGATGGGACACTTTGGAGAAATAATAGAGATAACAATGTTGCCTTGAGGTGGATTTTTGTGGTGTCATTGTGTAGAGTGTCGTCTGTTTCTATGTTATAAGGTGTTGTAACAGGTCAAAGAATGATGTGTGTGTGTGTTTGTGTGTGTGTGTGCGCGCGCGCACGTGCATGTGTGTGTGTGCGTGAGTGTGTCTGTGTGCATGTGCATGCGTATGTGTGCACACATCCTTAACTGTTATTTGTGTCCTTGGCATGGACGTTTTTTATTTTTTATTTTTTATTAGCGTCCCAATTTTTCATGGATGCATGCTTGCACGTTGGTGTTTAATTCATATGATGTTAAGCAATGATGATACCAAGAATGTGTCGCTTCATAATGGCACTAGACTGATCTGATGCATATGGACAGTGTTGTAAATTTCACCATAGAGTCTAGAGGTTTTCTGGCCAATAATAATAATGATAATAATAACAACAAGTTCAACAACATTATTAACAACAATATAATAATAATGATAACAACAATACATGTAATATTTTCATCGAACTTAAAAAATAAAATCGACGCGCCGTGAAACTAGCTGCTTCTGGCTTGGATATAATCAAGTTTACCCAGATCAACCGGAAGTTTAGCTATAGTTCCGAGTATGGCGACGTCTCCGAACACTTCTGCTTCTGGGACCCTGACTCCCAAAAAGAAGGATGAATCCTTTCTGGAGAAGATCGGAACTCTTGCAAGAAAGAAAAAGATAAAAGAAGGTATTGTTTCATGCATGCCTTGGACAATAAATTTACGGTTGTGTCCGAACACATTTTTTGGAAGTTTCGGCCGCGCCTGCTCAAGGGAATGTTTGGAATGTGTTCTGTGACTAAGCTCATCCGGCGTCTGCTGCTGTAGATCACGTTTCTCACCCTCTGTCTGGCCATCGTCATGTTTGTCTGCCATTCTGCCCTTCATTCTTTTCTCTGTCTGTCTCCCATTTCGCCCCATACCCTGAAGTTTATTATCCTACCCCCTTCCGTCGCAATATAATGAAGTTGGTTCAGCGACGTATACAACAAGATCCAGATCCAGATCCCGTTTTGTCTCAAAACGAGCCACATACGAAGTTTTAATTGAAAGGCTTTGGCCAGCGTATCTGTGTTATGTCACTATGTGTAATGTGTTGTGCATATATTTGTTTACTCACTTGCTGTAGTATTTTGCAATTACTGGTGCTGTGGGTTGTTTTTGTTACTGTTATTCAACTACAAGTGTTAGTATTATCATTATGTGCACATCACTACATATGGCACCCAATTAGATGTTTGGGGTTTAGTGGAGTTCAGGAAAAAAATCTGTCAGAATGGGTGGTGTTGCAACAACTAGGCCACCAGTCTTCTCACTGTGTCTTTCCCTCCCCTTGAAGTTGCCTCAGTTTTGTGGGAGCACTTCCCCTGTGTGCGTCTGCAAATAAAAACAACAACAAACAAAACAACACAATATGTGTGCGCACATTTACTTGCAGTGTGCATAGAACATTCAAAGTCAGTTTTACACACGTGTTGCTATCCATGTTTATGGTAAAATAACAGACCTTGCTTCAAGTTTATGTCAGATAAATTGTAAATAGTTGTTTTATGTGATTTTTCTTATGAATTTATGTGATTAAGGTTATGAACTTAACATAAAATGTTAACTTTTTGTTTTATTTGGCATTTGTTCTTCACTAGCAAAAGTGGTCATGGCAATTTGATGGGTCAGTTTTTACCAAATCAAATTGTGAATGAAGTAATTTTGTGTACTGAAAATAGAAAGTAAAATTGTAAAGATTTCCATGAACTGTAGCGTGACAGATGCTGACACATTGATGTATTCTATGTCTAAACTGTAATCAACTGCAATAGGAAACAAAGTAGTACCTACTTTTCTACTCTCAGATCGTCTTTTTCAGTACAGGTTCCACCTCCTCATTCTTTTTTAATCAGTTGTCACAAGTCACCTACCTGTACTGAGCTGGATAGTTTATAAATACTATTAGTGTTCTACACATTCATCATCATCAGGTGCCTTGCCGCATGGCGTTGGCGATCATGGACTTCCATCTGTCTCTATCTCTTGTTGCCCCAAGCATCTTCTCCACCCTCCTCGTCTTCAGCCACTCCGCAAGTCTGTCTAGCATTTTCTCCCTGGGTCTACCCGTGCTCTCTTCCCTCCAGCTTCCCGCTGTGACCAGGTGCTTCCAAATCCCCTCCTCATAAAATGGCCTATAAATGTTGCCTGTCTTTTCCTAATCTTCCTTTGATGAGTGATCTACTTGTGTCTGCCTCCATCAAGACTGTCTCGTTTGTTTTCTTTGCTGTCCAGACTCGCATATAAGACACCCTGCACTGTCAAATTTGAGGGCAGGAGCACCATGTCTGTGCTGCTTAGTAATGGAAGTTAATTCATAATTTGTATAATTAATTGTTGTCTGCTAGAACAGTTTGTAATCTTTGTCTGAGAGTTAGAAACAAGACCACTGTGGTAGACTAGACTAGAGTACAGACAGGTGTGACAAACAAGACCACTGTGATAGACTAGAATGGAGTACAGACAGGTGTGACAAACAAGACCACTGGTAGACTAGACTGGAGTACAGACAGGTGTGACAAACAAGACCACTGTGGTAGACTAGACTAAGTACAGACAGGTGTGACAAACAAGACCACTGTGTAGACTAGACTGGAGTACAGACAGGTGTGACAAACAAGAGCCTTTAGTAGACTGGAGCACAGACAGGTGTGACAAACAAGACCACTGTGGTAGTTAGACTGGAGTACAGACAGGTGTGACAAACAAGAGTCCTTCAGTAGACTGGAGCACAGACAGGTGTGACAAACAAGAGTCCTTCAGTAGACTGGAGTACAGACAGGTGTGACAAACAAGAGTCCTTCAGTAGACTGGAGCACAGACAGGTTGACAAACAAGAGTCCTTCAGTAGGACTGGAGCACAGACAGGTGTGACAAACAAGAGTTCTTTAGTGGACTGGAGCACAGACAGGTGTGACAAACAAGAGTCCTTTAGTGACTGGAGCACAGACAGGTTTGACAAACAAGAGTCCTTCAGTAGACTGGAGCACAGACAGGTGTGACAAACAAGAGTCCTTCAGTAGACTGGAGCACAGACAGGTGTGACAAACAAGAGTCCTTTAGTAGACTGGAGCACAGACAGGTGTGACAAACAAGAGTTCTTTAGTAGACTAGACTGGAGTACAGACAGGTGTGACAAACAAGAGTCCTTTAGTAGACTAGAGTAGGGACAGGTGTGACAAACAAGAGTCCTTTAGTAGACTGGAGTACAGACAGGTGTGACAAAGAAGAGTCCTTTAGTAGACTGGAGCACAGACAGGTGTGACAAACAAGAGTCCTTTAGTAGACTAGAGTAGAGACAGGTGTGAAACAAGAGTCCTTTAGTAGACTGGAGCACAGACAGGTGTGACAAACTAGAGTCCTTCAGTAGACTAGAGTACAGACAGGGTGTGCCATGATGTTGTTTTGTGTTTCAATCAATGAATGAGACAGGTGTACGTTAGAGACAAGACCCGTTTGGAATACTGGCATGTAGACAATGTTGTTTTGTGTTTCATTCAATTAATGGAGACAGGTGTATGTTAGAGACACCTTTGGAATACTGGCATGTAGACAATGTTGTTTTGTGTTTCATTCAATTAATGGAGACAGGTGTATGTTAGAGACACCTTTGGAATACTGAGCATGTATGGACAGTGATGTTTTGTGTTTCATTTCATTAATGGAGACAGGTGTGTGTTAGAGACAAGACCCCTTTGGAATACTGGCATGTAGACAGTGATGTTTTGTGTTTCATTCAATTCATGGAGACAGGTGTATGTTAGAGACACCTTTGGAATACTGGCATGTAGACAATGTTGTTTTGTGTTTCATTCAATTCATGGAGACAGGTGTGTGTTAGAGACACCTTTAGAATACTGGCATGTAGACAGTGATGTTTTGTGTTTTGGTCAATGAATGGAGACAGGTGTATGTTAGAGACAAGACCCCTTTGGAATACTGGCATGTAGACAATGTTGTTTTGTGTTTCAGTCAATCAATCAATGACGACAGGTGTGTGTTAGAGACAAGACCCCTTTGGAATACTGATGTGTAAACGATGTTGTTTTGTGTTTCAGTCAATCAATGAATGGAGACAGGTGTGTGTTAGAGACAAGACCCCTTTGGAATACTGGCATGTAGACAATGTTGTTTTGTGTTTCAGTCAATCAATCAATGACGACAGGTGTGTGTTAGAGACAAGACCCCTTTGGAATACTGATGTGTAAACGATGTTGTTTTGTGTTTCAGTCAATCAATGAATGGAGACAGGTGTGTGTTAGAGACAAGACCCCTTTGGAATACTGGCATGTAGACAATGTTGTTTTGTGTTTCAGTCAATCAATCAATGACGACAGGTGTGTGTTAGAGACAAGACCCCTTTGGAATACTGATGTGTAAACGATGTTGTTTTGTGTTTCAGTGAATGAACTACAGGAAGAAGGGAAGAATGCCATTGAATCACCCACCAGCCCCACACTGCCTGACATTGGACCAGAAGGCTACCAACTGGGTAGGGAGCTGGACACTTATGACGTTATGTATAGAAAAGTGTATATATCTATAAAAGTATCTATCTCTCTCTCTCTCTCTCTCTCTCTCTCTCTCTCTCTGTGTGTGTCTCTCTCTCTGTCTCTCTCTATATATATATCAGGCTAGGTAACTCTCAGCGGATCCACTAATTTCAGCGGATGAACTCCTAGTTTCAGAGGGAACAGCATTTTTTTTTCAGAGGAAATATTACTGAGTTATTGTATTTGCCATCAGGAAATGCATCCATAATGCCTCAAAATTACAGAAATTCTTCAGCTTCTGGGGGCAAAGCCCCCCAACAGGGACATTACCCCTGAACCTGGCCAATTTTCAGAGGAAACTATCTTCTTCTCTTACCCAGCCTGATATATAAATATAAATATAAATATACATATATAAAAAGAGTATTATAAGTGTATATAAACTAATAAAGTGTATCTATAGTAATATCACTGGCGTGTCCCACATAGGTAGTATAATATGTAATGAATCATTTCAAAAAGATCTAATAATTAATATGAAGGTGGTTTTTGTTTTTTATCTGTAAGTAGTTGAAGAGTGAGAGAGAGAGAGAGAGAGAGAGAGTGTGTGTGTGTGTGTGTGTGTGTGTGTGTGTGTGTGTGTGTGTGTGTGTGGTGGTGGTGGTGGTGGTGGTCATTGGTTTAATGTCTATTCACTTAAGTGATTTTAGACAACAAAAAAAAAAAAAAAAGAAAAAACCCCACAAAAAACAATAAATAAATAAAACATAATAATTGATAACAATGATAATAATGATAAATAAATGATAAATAAAAGATAAAACAAAATAAATAAATAAATGAACAAAAACAAAACAAAAAAACAAAAACGAAGCGATGTTGGGAAGGGGAGTAGAAATAGGAAGGGTAAATGCAGGTGTTTACGTGTAGTCAATCTTGGTTTAAAAAAAAAAAATAATAATAATAATAAAATAAAATAAAATAATAAGAAAATAAAAATGAAAATGAAAAAAAAAAAAAATTTCAAGTTTAAATTCATATTACTTTTAGCCCACTCGAACATCAAAAAACACATTCGGGCTGAAACCATGTGAAAAACAAGTAAGAAGCAAGGACAAGGCAAATGTCGGAGGGAAGCATAAACATAACAAATGAAGTAGCATACTACAACAAATATTACAATAAACTAGCTAACTGTAACTATGAACAGGAAGATGAACGAATTATAAATATTGAACTATTGGACTTTTAGATAGGCTAACGAAAAATTCATATGTCAATAATGATGATTCAAATATGTCGGAAATTGTGTGAGCAGAAAGTATCGGAATGTATCGCTTTATACTAATGCAAGAAAGTAAATGACTGGTCGTTATTTTCTGTCCACAAAGACAGGCAATATTTCTGGTGTACTTTGTTTTGAATGCATCGAGTTTCCACCTATACATAAGGGACTGTATATATCTGTTTGTAGTAGACTGTTTACTGATTTTGCTGATTTTAAAATCCATGCTATTAGTATTGTACTTTTTCTGATTATCTTGAAACAGTTTCCAAACGTAGGCGTCTACTAAATTACAAGATTCATTTAAAGAGGGAGAAAGCTTTATGTTGTTTGATTCTGGTGAACCCTTAGCTCCTCGTTTGGCAGTCCTGTCAACCACATCGTTATGATGAAACGAACAATGAGATGGTATCCAACAAAAAGTAAGATCAGTTCCTCTTAGGGATAAGTAATGAATTAAATGGCTAATTTCTATTACCATTTCAGATCTGGTGTCTAATTTCATTAATTCAAGAGCCTGAAGCACTGATTTAGAATCAACGCAGAAAAGGATTTGTGATATATTTCGAGGATAATTTACTAAGTAATTCAAAGCCATTGCAAAGAGTTCAGCTGTAAATATTGATTTGTTGGGTCCTATATGGAAAGATTTCTCTATTTTAAGAGCTGGTATTTGTGTGTGTGTGTGTGTGTGTGTTTGTGCGTGTGCGTGCGCGCGCACCTGCCTGTGTATATGCGAGTGCTGGAGTAAGTTCAAAATGTATAATTGAATTCATGATATTAACAACCAAACATAGAAGAAACTTACTTATTTCGTCAACTTGTTCCATCCAAGGTAAAGCAAGACGGACAAAGTCAAAGGTTAACACCTGTTATGACATCAACAGTTTGCTCATTACACTTTGTGGTTGACTTGCACTGATTAATGTCACTGTAGACTTATAAGTGAGTGAATGTCTTTAGAATTTTACACCATGCATACCATGCTGAGACAGCGTCGGTTGCGCTGGCTGGGCCACGTTTGCCACATGGAAGATGGTCACATCCCAAAAGACATCCTTTATGGTGAGCTTGCCAAAGGGCAGAGAAACATTGGCCGCCCACAGCTGAGATACAAAGACATTTGCAAACGTGATATGAATGCGCTTGAGATCAACACTTAGTCCTGGGAGGACCTCGCAGACGACCGCAACAGCTGGAGAACCACTCTCAAGAAACAGCTGCGGATTGGTGAGGACAAACTGTCAGCTGCTGCAGCAGAAAAGCGAGTCACAGAAAAGGGATGACAGCCAACAGACCAGCATCATCATACACATGTGACCGCTGCGACAGAGACTGCCTCTCTCGCATTGGTCTGTACAGTCACAGGCGACGCTGCTTGGACCAAGCAGACAGCCCATCTAGACATTAGAAGGGAGGCCTACTGCAAGACTTATAAGTGAGTGAATGTCTTTAGAATTTTACACCATTCTTATAACTGTTCTGTCAAGTAAGAACTGTACATATACACTATTGTGATCAGTGTGTTGGTCGTTCACTTACAGGGGAGGCAGAGGAGAGGTCCATGATAGAGCCCAACTCCAGGGAAAGTGCCAAGCTGAAGGACCTCATCAAGGTCTGTGCCATTTTTCTGTCTGTCCGTCCGTCTGTCTGTCTGTCTGTCTGTTTGTCTGTTTGTGTGCCAAGCTGAAGGACCTCATCAAGGTCTGTGCCATTTTTCTATCTGTCTGTCTGTCTGTCTGTCTGTCTGTCCGTCCATCTGTCTGTCTGTGTGGCTGGCTGTTTGTGTGCCAGGCTGAAGGACCTCATCAAGGTCTGTGCCATTTTTCTGACTGTCTGTCTGTCTGTCTGTGTGCCAAGCTAAAGGACCTCATAGCGGTCTGTGCCATTTTTCTGTCTGTCCATCTATCTGTCGGTCTGTTCGTCTGTTCGTCTGTTCCATTGTATGTTTTCTCTGTTCTCTGAGTCAGCTTTCAAGTAAAGAAATGAGAAATATCCCATCAGTTTGGTATATTCCAAATAGGATGTTAAAATTGAACAGTATAATGCCAAGATGAATTATTGTTTGTGCCATTTTATCACAGAATGGGACAACTACATATCAGTTTGTCAACAGAGAATAAATTTATTGTTGTCTATGTGCAATTTTCATTGGAATATTTTATATATATATGACTCCCTCATCCTATCCACCAGCTTCTTGCATGAAGCTGGTGGATAGGGTGAGGGAGTCAAAAGGGTTAAGATTTTGCTTTGCTAGCAAGGTTGACAGTGCAGATTGCTGGTGGACAGGGTGAGGGAGTCAAAAGGGTTAAGATTTTGCTTTGCTAGCATGGTTGACAGTGCAGATTGCTGGTGGACAGGGTGCGGGAGTCAAAAGGGTTAAGATTTTGCTTTGCTAGCATGATTGACAGTGCAGATTGCTGGTGGACAGGGCGAGGGAGTCAAAAGGGTTAAGATTTTGTTTTGCTAGCATGGTTGACAGTGCAGATTGCTGGTGGACAGGGCGAGGGAGTCAAAAGGGTTAAGATTTTGCTTTGCTAGCATGGTTGACAGTGCAGATTGCTGGTGGACAGGGTGAGGGAGTCAAAGGGTTAAGATTTTGCTTTGCTAGCATGGTTGACAGTGCAGATTGCTGGTGGACAGGATGCGGGAGTCAAAGGGTTAAGATTTTGCTTTGCTAGCATGGTTGACAGTGCAGATTGCTGGTGGACAGGATGCGGGAATCAAAGGGTTAAAGGTGGTCCTACTTCATATTCAAGGTATGCTTTGAATT
The DNA here is from genome assembly GCA_030674185.1 of Monoplex corrugatus. Classification (NCBI taxonomy): domain Eukaryota; kingdom Metazoa; phylum Mollusca; class Gastropoda; order Littorinimorpha; family Ranellidae; genus Monoplex; species Monoplex corrugatus. The sequence goes on from JAPXFY010000017.1 coordinate 82,150,151, forward strand.
GATTTGATTGTACCATCAACATGTACGATGATGATGATGTGCAGATATTGTTGGACTGGATCAACGACGAGCTGGCCGACCATCGTATCATCGTGAAGGACATTGAGGAAGATCTGTTTGACGGACAGATTCTGCAGAAACTGATCGGTGAGTGGCTCATAAACCAGAGCAAGATGAAGTCTGGTTTCTTGTGACGTTGCTGTCATGTGAAACTGTTAGTCCTTTCATTTCCTGACCCTACCAGATGTTGAGTCCACGGCCAAAACCTGATGGAAGGACAGTCAAAAGGTCCATCCCTCAGAAAAGTTGTCCACCAGCTACAGGTCAGAAGAGATGGCTGTACTTGCAGCAGTTGCAAAAATCACGAAAGCTGAAGGTCTTCCAACATTCAAAGTCGTCTTCTTAGCAGACCGCAAAACCTTGCCAGACAGTCTGCTGGTCTGCTGACAGTCTTACTACATCTGCCTTGAAAGAACTAAGAACTAGCATGCACTGGGGTGGTTAAGATGCAGTGGATTCCTGCCCACTATGGCATCTGGGAAAACCAGCAGGCAGACTCTCTGGCACTGTCAGCCAGCAGACTACAACAGCAGCAACACCCTATCTCTTTCAAAAAGGTAAAGACCATCATAAAGCAGGGCTTAAAACATTCCGTGTCTGGGCGGAATTCCGCGATTTCGGTTTGTCAAAAAAACAACAACAACAAAAAAACAACGAAAGGAGCAAGTCATCCGTGATCGGCTTGCAAGCGTTCATAGCAATGGCACGCAAGTTATGGCCCCTGATTTAAACCTGAAAAGTGAAACTTATTGAGTAACCCAAGAAGAGAGATTTCATCCGAAGACTACAGTTGGTGAGCACCTGTAAAACACTCAAGTTAAAGGATGAGTATTCATTTTATTATTATGCTTTTAACCCTTCTCCCCTTTTCCCAAATATATCTTCCTGTAATAATTATGTGTTTACAGCAATTTTTATGCATTAAATATCTCTTGAAATTATGTCCAGAAAGCGCGAAATGGCATAGATTTACACTTGGTTTTTAAAAAATTTTCCCGGGTGAGCATGCCCCCAGACCCCCCTAGTTTCAGTGGTTTTTTCCTCCTCCTATTTTAAGCCCTGATAAAGAGAAACATCCATGTCGAACACATTAGAAATTATTCCATCCATTTCCATGAGCGGCAGCAACAAACCACAGTTGTTTGTCTGAGGACTGGACACTGCCGCCTGGTACGATATACGATATATATGATGAGTGGGGCTGTCCCATACAGATGGGTGTCCATGCCAGACAAGACAGTCTCCATAGCACATGGCAGTCATCATCATCATCAGGTGCCCTGCCGCATGGCGTTGGCGACCATTGACTTCCAACCATCTCTATCTCTCGTTGTCCCCAGCATCTCCCCCACCCTCCTCATCCCCAGCCAGTCTGCAAGTCCGTCCAGCATTCTTTCCCTGGGTCTATCTGGTGCTCTCTTTCCCTCCAGCTTCCCCGTCGTGACCAGTGTTGCCCTCTATTCTGAAATAAAAGAAATGAACGGTGGCCAAATAGGGCAACTGTGGAAGAGAGACTCTGGTCGACAGTAATGACAACAGTATTCTTCTATCCTTGAACTCTCAAAAAAAAAAAAAAAAAAAAGAAAGAAAAAAAATGAGAGAAAAGTGTGTGGGTGGTTGGGTGGAGAATGTCAAGCATCACATCACACAACAGCAGATCAAGTGGCTTGGCCATCTGACAAGGATATCAGTCAGTTAGACTGTGCTTCATTGTTACAGTGTGTAACACAGGTGTGTATCATTGCATGTAACACAGGAGTACATCTTTATACGTAACACAGGAGTGTATCATTGTTACAATGTGTAACACAACAGTGTATCATTGTTACAATGTGTAACACAGCAGTGTATCATTGTTACAATGTGTAACACAACAGTGTATCATTGTTACAATGTGTAACATAGCAGTGTATCATTGTACAATGTATAACACAACAGTGTATCATTGTTACAGTGTGTAACACAACAGTGTATCATTGTTACAGTGTGAAAAACAGCAGTGTATCATTGTTACAGTGTGTAACACAGCAGTGTGTCATTGTTACAGTGTGTAACACAGCAGTGTGTCATTGTTACAGTGTGAAAAACAGCAGTGTGTCATTGTTACAGTGTGTAACACAGCAGTGTATCATTGTTACAGTATGTAACACAGCAGTGTATCATTGTTACAATATGTAACACAGCCATGTATCATTGTTACAGTATGTAACACAGCAGTGTATCATTGTTACAGTGTGTAACACAGCAGTGTATCATTGTTACAGTGTGTAACACAGCTGTGTATCATTGTTACAGTATGTAACACAGCAGTGTATCATTGTTACAATATGTAACACAGCAGTGTATCATTGTTACAATATGTAACACAGCCGTGTATCATTGTTACAGTATGTAACACAGCAGTGTATCATTGTTACAGTGTGTAACACAGCAGTGTATCATTGTTACAACATGTAACACAGCAGTGTATCATTATGTTTCACACAGAAAAACTGGCCAACGTCAAGGTGGAGGCACCAGAAGTAACACAGTCAGAAATAGGACAGAAACAAAAGTTACGTGTGGTGCTGGACTACATCAACCGTATGCTGCAATTGCCTCCTGTGTGGAATCAACAGAAATGGAGTGTGGACAGTGAGTATTGTGTCTGTATTGAGTGTATTATGTGTACTGTGTGTATTGTGGTACTGGACTACATCAACCGTATGCTGCAACTTCCCCCTGTGGGGAATCAACAGAAATGGAGTGTGGACAGTGAGTATTGTGTCTGTATTATGTATTATATGTATTGTGTGTATTGTGGTAGTGGACTTCATCAATCGTATGCTGCAGCTGCCTCCTGTGTGGAATCAACAGAAATGGAGTGTGGACAGTGAGTATTGTGTCTGTATTGTGTTTGTATTATGTCTGTATTGTGTCTGTATTGTCTTTGTATTGTGTCTGTATTGTGTCTCCTGTATTGTGTCTGTATTGTGTTTGTATTGTGTCTGTATTGTGTCTGTATTGTGTCTCCTGTATTGTGTCTCCTGTATTGTGTTTGTATTGTGTCTGTATTGTGTCTCCTGTATTGTGTCTGTATTGTGTCTCCTGTATTGTGTCTCCTGTATTGTGTCTGTATTGTGTCTCCTGTATTGTGTCTCCTGTATTGTGTCTGTATTGTGTCTCCTGTATTGTGTCTGTATTGTGTCTCCTGTATTGTGTCTATTGTGTCTCCTGTATTGTGTCTGTATTGTGTCTCCTGTATTATGTCTGTATTGTGTCTGTATTGTCTTTGTATTGTGTCTGTATTGTGTCTCCTGTATTGTGTCTCCTGTATTGTGTCTGTATTGTGTCTGTATTGTGTCTCCTGTATTGTGTCTCCTGTATTGTGTTTGTATTGTGTCTGTATTGTGTTTGTATTGTGTCTGTATTGTGTCTGTATTGTGTCTCCTGTATTGTGTCTCCTGTATTGTGTCTGTATTGTGTCTCCTGTATTGTGTCTATATTGTGTCTCCTGTATTGTGTCTGTATTGTGTCTCCTGTATTGTGTCTGTATTGTGTTTGTATTGTGTCTGTATTGTGTCTCCTGTATTGTGTCTGTATTGTGTTTGTATTGTGTCTGTATTGTGTTTGTATTGTGTCTGTATTGTGTTTGTATTGTGTCTGTATTGTGTCTGTATTGTGTCTGTATTGTGTTTGTATTGTGTCTGTATTGTGTTTGTATTGTGTCTGTATTGTGTCTCCTGTATTGTGTCTGTATTGTGTTTGTATTGTGTCTGTATTGTGTCTCCTGTATTGTGTCTGTATTGTGTCTCCTGTATTGTGTCTCCTGTATTGTGTCTGTATTGTGTTTGTATTGTGTCTCCTGTATTGTGTCTGTATTGTGTTTGTATTGTGTCTGTATTGTGTCTGTATTGTTTTCTCCTGTATTGTGTCTCCTGTATTGTGTCTCTTGTATTGTGTCTCCTGTATTGTGTCTGTATTGTGTTTGTATTGTGTCTGTATTGTGTCTCCTGTATTGTGTCTCCTGTATTGTGTCTGTATTGTGTCTGTATTGTGTCTGTATTGTGTTTGTATTGTGTTTGTATTGTGTCTGTATTGTGTCTGTATTGTGTCTCCTGTATTGTGTCTCCTGTATTGTGTCTCCTGTATTGTGTCTGTATTGTGTTTGTATTGTGTCTGTACTGTGTCTGTACTGTGTCTGTATTGTGTCTGTATTGTGTCTGTATTGTGTCTGTATTGTGTTTGTATTGTGTCTGTATTGTGTCTCCTGTATTGTGTCTGTATTGTGTCTCCTGTATTGTGTCTGTATTGTGTCTGTATTGTGTTTGTATTGTGTCTGTATTGTGTCTGTATTGTGTCTCCTGTATTGTGTCTCCTGTATTGTGTCTCTTGTATTGTGTCTGTATTGTGTTTGTATTGTGTCTGTATTGTGTTTGTATTGTGTCTGTATTGTGTCTGTATTGTGTCTCCTGTATTGTGTCTCCTGTATTGTGTCTCCTGTATTGTGTCTGTATTGTGTTTGTATTGTTTGTATTGTGTCTGTATTGTGTCTGTATTGTGTCTGTATTGTGTCTGTATTGTGTTTGTATTGTGTCTGTATTGTGTCTGTATTGTGTCTCCTGTATTGTGTCTGTATTGTGTTTGTATTGTGTCTGTATTGTGTCTGTATTGTGTCTCCTGTATTGTGTCTGTATTGTGTTTGTATTGTGTCTGTATTGTGTCTGTATTGTGTCTGTATTGTGTCTGTATTGTGTTTGTATTGTGTCTGTATTGTGTCTCCTGTATTGTGTCTGTATTGTGTTTGTATTGTGTCTGTATTGTGTCTGTATTGTGTCTCCTGTATTGTGTCTGTATTGTGTTTGTATTGTGTCTGTATTGTGTCTCCTGTATTGTGTCTGTATTGTGTCTGTATTGTGTTTGTATTGTGTCTGTATTGTGTCTGTATTGAGTGTATTAATACTACACCAAGAGTGTGATTAGCTGGAATGCACTAAGATGTAAATAAGACAGAGAAATTAGTTAAAGTGACATGTTAAGAAGTATGCATTCTGAATACAAACACCTCTAAGTATAGTTAAAAAAACAAAAAACAAAAAAAAGGTGAAGATGCTGTGAAGATTGACATGTAGTATCATGGCGTTTTCCCAGTAATGATACTTCTGATTCCAGTAACAGTACTTTGTCTGTCACGTTAACCCTTTGACTCCCACACCCTATCCGTCAGCTGCGAAAACTTAACCCTTTGACTCCCACACCCTGTCCACCAGCTTAACCCTTTTGACTCTCTCGTCCTATCCACCAGCAGGTTGGATAGGGTGAGAGTCAAAGGGTTAAAGTTTGTGCTTTGCTAGCATGGTTGACAATGCAGGAGTCCGGTGGTGAGTGTGCGGGAGTGAAAGGGTTAATGTCCAACTGAAAACCCTGATTCCAGTAACAGTACTTTCTGTGTCACGCTAACTCATTCTGCCCTGGGCGATTGTGTCAGTCAACAACCTTTCTGCCCTGGCTGTTTGGAAGGGTTACTAATAAAATTGTAAAAAAAAATGTTTTGGAGTTAAAGACTTGAAACTTTCTGGTATTGCTAACATAAGAACAAACTAACTTTTGTGCAAGTATAAAGATGATCTTTTGTTGATTTTTATTTTAATTGAATTTTGAAAAAAATGACACTTTTTCAAAAGTTTGCACGGGGGGGTACCAATACATGCTAAGAATAAAAAACCCACAAATTTAGACTTTTGATATCAAAAACACTTCTAGACAGTTGCAATATGACTGGGCATTATGTTTACCAAGTATCATGAACTAGCTGCAAGTCTTTCTTTGTCAACAAACAATTTGAAGTATGCAAATTTTAAATTGTACACACACACATAGACAACAATGGCCATTCATACTAAATATACAAAAAAAATCATAAAAAATCAGAGGAAAGATAGACAGATTTGAAAGTTTCTGATGATACTAACATGGTTACAAACCAGCTTTTGTGTAAGTATGAAAGAGTTGACTTGTTTGGTACTATTTTTTTAAATTTTGAAATGAATTATTTTGTTTTAAAAGTTTCCGCGGGAGGGGGTACCAATATGCAAAGAATAAAAAAACTCACAAATTCAGCTTTCTGATATCAAAAACACTTTTAGGCAGTTGCAATATGATCAGGTATTATGTGTACTAAGTATCAGAAACAAACACCAACTCTTTCTTTGTGATCAAGCAATGTTTATTATGTCAATATCATAATGTGCACACACGCACAGAGACAATAATAGCCATTCACATTACATAAACAAAAAAAAATCATAAAAAAATCATAGGAAAGGTATATAAAGTTGAAAGTTTCTGGAGATACTAACATAATTACAAACCAATGTTTGTGCAAGTATGAAGGTGTTGAGTTGTCTCCTGCCATTTTTTTTTTTATTTATTGATTTTTTTTTTAATTGTGCGGCAGGGGGGTGGGGGATACCATATATGAAAATAATATAAAACCCACAATTTAAGATTATTGAAATCAAAAACACATCTAGACAGTTGTAATATGATTGGATATTATGGGCACCAAGTTTCAGAAACCAGCTGTAAGTCTTTCTATGTAAACAAGCAATGTTCATTATATCAATATTATAATGTACACACACACCCACAGACGACAATGGCTATTCAGACACATAAACAAAAAAAATCATAAAAAATCACAGGAAAAACAGACAGACTTGAAAGTTCCTGATGATACTAACATGGTTATAAACTGACTTCTGAGCAAGAATGAAATTGTTCACTTGTTTGGTACTATTTTGTTTTAATTTTGAAGTAAATTATTTTGTTTTTAAAGTTTGCGCAGGGGGGTACCAATACATGCAAAGAATAAAAAAAACCTACATTTAGCTTTTTGATATCAAAAACACTTCAAGACAGTTGTAATATGATTCAGTATTATGCGAACAAAAGTTTCAGAATCCAGCTGCAAGTCTTTCTATGTAAACAAGCAATGTTCCTTATGTCAATGTTATATACACACACGCACAGACACAGCTATGGCCATTCACACTTCATGAACAAAAAAAAATCATAAAAAATCATAGGAAAGACAGACAGACTTGAAAGTTTCTAGTGATACTTACATGGTTACAAACTGAATTTTGTGCAAGAATGAAACAGTTGACATGTTTGATACAGATTTTAGAAATTTTACTGTAAATTATTTTGTCAAAAGTTTGTGCTGGGGGGTACCAATATATGCAAAGAATAAAAAACACAATTTTAGCTCTATGATATCAAAACACTTCTAGACAGTTGCAGTATGATTGGGCATAATGTGTACCAAGTTTCAGAAACCAGCTGTAAGTCTTTCAATGAAAACAAGCAATGATTATTAGGTCAATGTTGTAATGTACACACATGCCCAAAGACAACAACAGCAATTCAGACTACATCATAAAAAAAAAATCATAGGAAAGACAGATAGACTTGAAAGTTTCTGGTGATACTAACATAGTTATAAACTTTTGAGCAAGTATGAAAGTGTTCATATGCCTTCTACTATTTTTTTAAATTTTGAAGCAAATTATTTTGTTTCAAAAGTTTGCACAGGGGGTACCAATATATCCAAAGAATAATAATAATAAAAAAAAGTTAGCTTTTTGAAATCAAAAACACTTCTACACAGTTGATATATAACTGGGCATTATGTGTACCAAGTATAAGAACCTAGCAGTAACTCTTTCTTTGTCAAGAGGCAATGTGTAGTATATGTTATACTTTACAAACGCACACACACTGACAACAAATTACAATGGTCATTTGCATTAGGTAAAGAAAAAAAATCATACATAATCACAAGAAATATTGAGACTAGAAAGTTTGCAATCATGTACACAATAAAAGTGTACAAAAGCAAATAAGCAAGCTTGAAATCATGTTTCAGTGATTCATTCTGAATTGAAAATAAGAAAACAAACGTTTTGGGGGGTAGTTTGAGCTTAAATCAAGTTATCAGACAGTCATTATATATTCTGGTCCATGCAGTATTCTCTGCACATGTTTTGTAACACAGATTTACTCCTGTTCCTGAATCCAACATCAGTCCTGAATCCAACAAGGGGGGTGGGGGTGGGGGGCGTGGTTCTGCACATGCTCGACATGTAGACCACTCTCTTTGTCCTCAGTGAAATTGCTGATCACAGGGAAGAATGTGAAGTTCTTGTTCCATGGTTTTAGAAAAATGTCCAGAAACGCTTCAGTGTTCTCTTCACCACCCACTTCCATCTCCTCAGCACTGTCGTCGTCAGCAGGCATCGCTTCGTCCAACTCTGTGTCATACTCGGTACTGAGTCGAAAGACCGAGTCTTGGTCACTGGAAGTGTCACTGAGTTGAGGGCCGACATCCGAGTCTATCACAACAAACTCACTACACATCGAGTCATCTTCTTCTTCAACGTCTGAGCCTTCAGTCTGAAGCTGTTCGATTCGTTCAAGCACTTCTAGTGCCGTGTAGCCACGAGTTTGTCTGCTTCGCTTTGTTGACGTCGAAGGCGCCGCCATTTTGATAACACGCAGCAGGCTGACACGGAGCTACTACCCTTACACATTCGCATACAGCACAGACAATGAAGCCTTGTTGCTCGCGGGAATGGTGCAGATGCACTCATAAATGAATGAACTAGAGGCCTGTAGTGCTTAGTTTCGTACACAGTCCAGCTCCGGCGAATGAAAAATGCAGAAAGCAAAAGTACCGAACTCGGTACGTTCGGGCTGAAACGTTGTGCGAGCAGGGTACCGATATCGGTACGTTCGGGCTCTAAGAGTTAATGTCCAACTGAAAACCCTGATTCCAGTAACAGTACTTTCTGTGTAACGTTAATGTCCAACTGAAAACCCTGATTCCAGTAACAGTACTTTCTGTGTCACGTTAATGTCCAACTGAAAACCCTGATTCCAGTAACAGTACTTTCTGTGTCACGTTAATGTCCAACTGAAAACCCTGATTCCAGTAACAGTACTTTCTGTGTCACGTTAATGTCCTACTGAAAACCCTGATTCCAGTAACAGTACTTTCTCTGTCACGTTAATGTCCTACTGAAAACCCTGATTCCAGTAACAGTATTTTCTCTGTCACGTTAATGTCCTACTGAAAACCCTGATTCCAGTAACAGTACTTTCTCTGTCACGTTAATGTCCAGCTGAAGACCCTGATTCCAATAACGGTACTTTCTCTGTCACGTTAACCCTTTGACTCCCGCACCCTATCCACCAACTGCAAAAACTTAAAACCCTTTGAGTCCCACATCCTATCCACCAACTGCAAGAACTTAACCCTTTGACGCCCTCACCTGTCCACCAGCGTCCTGCAAGGTAGGGTGAGGGAGTCAAAGGGTTAATTCCAGCTGAAGACCCTGATTCCAGTAACAGTACTTTCTGTGTCACGTTAACGTCCAACTGAAGACTATACAACCACAGTACAACACGCAGCCTTTCTTCCTTTGTGTGGTGTTCGGTTAGTTGAATAGTTCTCCACTTTTCCCAACCCTTCCCCACCCCCACCCCTCCACTGTACAGCAGAGTATTGATCCCACACCACCATCATCACCATCCACACCTTTACCACTCTCACCATCACCATCCACACCCACACCATCACCATCCACACCCCATCAGGTTAATTGCATACAGACCTGGCTGAAGTTATCGCCATCTTCACCCATGGCCGCTCAAGTGTCTGTTCTTGCCAGCCACTGTGCAAGGGAAGCGACTGTGAGGTACTTTCCAAAAGCGATTTTTATTCTGATGAGTTATGCCCCTTCGGGTGCTGTTTCTAATTTGTGACAAATGTAAGAGCTTTTTTCTTTCTTCACATATATTTTTTGTGTGTGGATATTTTTGTCTGTGATATAATAATGAAGATGTAATTCAGTGAAAAAATCAGAGAGATTATGAAGGTGTGTGTTGTTGATATGGGTAAACTGGCTGATCATGCTGACCACTTATAAATGTTTTAATTAATAATAATTACAATATTTATATAGCGCAAAATCTTGATAGAAATCAAATCTAAGCGTTTTTCATTCTACTTATTGTTTATGTTTGACTGAAGTTCTAAGTCCTATGAACGTTCATATGATATGAAACAGTGGTGTCATTTCAGTGCTAAACAGTCTGTGTTGTTTTTTTTTATCTTTATGAGGGTTAGTTTAACATAAACCTGATTTGGCTGGACAAGTGAGTAGTGGTTTCTGTCAAGACAAGGTGGGGTGGCACATTGCAAGGCCACACCTAGAAAATACCCATATATACGTCCTGTGAGGAAAACCGCTGTCAGCTTTCAGGGTGTCCAGTGGCAGGTACTGGTGATAAACTGGTGGTGACGCCATCACCTGGCAAGACACAAGACACGAAGTCTTGCGATCTGGTCCTGCTTGGACTGGGATTTTTCTGCCCCCTTATCTGCCCCCCCCCCCCCCCCCAACATCCATGAATGGTGGCCTGGATGCTAGTCTTTCAGATGAGATGATGAATTGGAGAGTTGTGTACAGTGTCCCTGGCAATATTATAAGGACAGACCCACTTGCTGAAATAGGTAAACGCTACCACAAGCAGAAAAAGAATGCATCGAAGAATGGACCATACACTGCATGTAATTTTTTTTTCTTTAACCCTTTGACTCCCGCACCCTATCCACCAATAGCAAAAACTTAACCCTTTGATTCCCTCACCCTATCCACCAGCTTGGAGCAGGACGTTGGTGGATAGGGTGAGGGAGTCAAAGGGTTAAGTTTTTGCTTTGCTAGCGTGGTTGACAATGCAAGATGTTAGTGGGCAGGGTGCGGGAGTCAAAGGGTTAAACTTCATACCACTTCATCACACAAGGATATAGCACGAGGTCCCTCTGGACCTGCTAATCATCGCTCATGACTTCTTTTGTTTTTTTCAAACTTAACCCTTTGACTACTGCACCCTGTCCACCAGCATCCTGCTTTGTCAACCGTGCTAGCAAAGCAAAAACTTAAAACCCTTTGACTCTCTCAATCCGGTCCCACACAGCTACCTGCAGGAAGCTGGTGGATAGGTGAGAGTCAAAATGTGTTTTGCCGTTGGTGGATATGGTGCGGAGTCAAAGGGTACAGTTTTGCAGTTGGTGGATAGGGTGTGAGAGTCAAGGGTTAAACCATTGTATTACTCTTGGATAGTAGAATTAGGTCCCAGTGATAGTAAATTAGGTCTCAGCGACAGTGAATTAGGTCCAGTGGACAGTAGAATTAGGTCCAGTGGACAGTAGAATAGGCCCCAGTTGAGTAGAATTAGGTCCAGCGGACAGTAGAATTAGGTCCCAGCGGACAGTAGAATTAGGTCCCAGTGGACAGTAGAATTAGGTCCCAGTGGACAGTAGAATTAGGTCCCAGTGGACAGTAGAATTAGGTCCCAGTGGACGTGAGTGTTAGTCGTGGAACATCCTGTTGACTGCTGCGTTCATTCACTTTCTCTGACAACCACATTGGTGACAGATTACATGATGATGTGGTCATGTGTCTTGATCTGACACTGTGTGTGTGTGTCTGTGTGTGTGTGTGCCTCTGTGTGTGTGTGTTGTGTGTTGTGTGTGTTTGTGTATGTGTGTTGTGTGTGGTGTGGGTGTGTGTGTGTGTTGTGTGTGTCTGTGTGTGTGTGTGTGTGTGTGCATGTATGTGTGTGTGTGTGTAGTGTGTGTGTTGTGTGTGTGTGTATGTGTGTGTCGTGTGTGTTGTGTGTGTGTGACTGTGTTGTGTCTGCTGTGTGAGTGTGTGTGGTGAGAGTGTTAGTGTAGGTTTGTTGTGTAAGTGGTGTGTATGTGTGTGTTGTGTGTCTATGTGTTGTTGTGTGTGTATTGGTGGTGGTCATGTGTGTTTGTCAGGTGTTCACACAAAAACTGTGGCCATCTTACACCTGTTGGTGGCCTTGGCCAGACACTTCCGTGCACCTGTCCGTCTGCCTGAAAATGTCTGTGTCACCATGCTTATCGTGCAGGTAGGCCTGTTGTGTGTGTGTGTTGTGTGTGTGTCTGTGTGTGTCTGTGTGTGTTGTGTGTGTGTGTATGTGTGTGTGTGTGTCTGTGTGTGTGTTCTGTGTGTGTGTCTGTGTTGTGGTGGGTGTCTTTGGTGATTGTGGCTGTATGTGTTTGTGTATCGTGTGTGTGTGTGTGTGTTGTGTGTGTGTGTTGTTGTGTGTGTGTCTGTGTCTGTGTGTGTGTGTGTCTGTATGTGTGTGTGTGTGTCTGTATGTCTGTATGTGTGTCTTATGTGTGTGTGTGTCTGTATGTCGTATGTGTGGTCTGTACGTGTGTCGTTGTCTCATGTTGGGTTGTTCGTTCTGATTTAGATGGATTTTGACGGTGTGTGTGTGTGTGTGTGTTGTGTGTGTGTGTGTGTGTGTGTGTGTGTGTGTGTGTGTGTGTGTGTTGTGTGTGGTGTTGTTGTGTTCTTTCTTATCATGTGTTCATATGTATATGTGTCTGTACGTTACTTCCTCATGGTGGTTGTTACATTTGGTGTGGTGTGTGTGTGTGTGTGTGGTGTTGTGAGGAGTGTGTGTGTGGTGTGTGTGTGTGTGTTTGCTTCCATGCATGGTTCATGTATGTACACAACATGTAAATGTGTGTCTGTCAGAGAGGGAGAGAGTTAGAGAGAGAGACAGAGAGAGAAAGTGAGAGAGAGAGAAATGAAGAAAGAGACAGAAAGAGAGAGGGAGAGAGAGAGAAAAGAGAGAGAGAAGACAGAGAGAGAGAGACATGAGAGTGAAGTCAAAGGAAATAATGTGAAAATTGGGATCAGGTGGAGTGATACATCAGTGTCATGCAAATATTTCTCTCAGTCATTTTTATCACATTGAAAAACGTCGAAACCACTTATGAAATCATTCAGGTTATGTCTTTTGTGCGTTAGTATTTCTGTATTTGCAAGGTATGAAAACTGAACATAAATCCAGAAGAGACTTGATAAAGAGACCATTAACAGTATTACATACACTTGTGATTGCAGCAGATATAGTTTGCTGTAACCACAATATACTACAAACACAATAATAAATTGTAATCAAGCAGGGGATTTAATAAGATTGTTACAAACATAATGTACAACAAACACAATAATGAATTTATATATTTATATTAAGTGGGTGACTTTTTCTTTCCTGACAGAAAATTGATGGCGTTCTGCAGACCCGGAGGTTTATTGAAGAGATCACTTCTACCAACGAGTAAGTCTGGTGTACGTTCTGTGTGTCTGTCTGTCCTGGTGTTACGTTCTGTCTGTCCTGGTGTTACGTTCTGTGTGTCTGTCTGTCCTGGTGTTACGTTCTGTGTGTCTGTCTGTTCTGGTGTTACGTTCTGTGTGTCCTGGTGTTAGGTTCTGTCTGTTCTGGTGTTACGTTCTGTGTGTCTGTCTGTCCTGGTGTTACGTTCTGTGTGTCCTGGTGTTAGGTTCTGTCTGTTCTGGTGTTACGTTCTGTGTGTCTGTCCTGGTGTTACGTTCTGTGTGTCTGTCCTGGTGTTACGTTGTGTGTGTCTGTCTGTCCTGGTGTTACATTCTGTGTGTCTGTCCTGGTGTTACGTTCTGTGTGTCTGTCTGGTGTTACGTTCTGTGTGTCTGTCCTGGTGTTACGTTCTGTCCGTTCTTCTCTTCTTGTCTCTGTGTCCTGTCTTCTCGAGTTAATCTGTCCTGCTGTTCTGGTCTGTTTGTCTGTCTGTCCTGGTGTTCTGGTCTGTCTGCCTGTCCTGCTGTTCTGATCTGTCTGTCTGTCTGTCCTGCTGTTCTGGTCTGTCTGTCTGTCCTGCTGTTCTGGTCTGTCTGTCTGTCCTGCTGTTCTGGTCTGTCTGTCTGTTCTGGTCTGTCTGTCTGTCCTGCTGTTCTGGTCTGTCTGTCTGTTCTGGTCTGTCTGTCTGTCCTGCTGTTTGGTCTGTCTGTTCTGGTCTGTCTGTCTGTCTGTCCTGCTGTTTTGGTCTGTCTGTTCTGGTCTGTCTGTCTGTCCTGCTGTTCTGTTCTGGTCTGTCTGTCTGTCCTGCTGTTCTGGTCTGTCTGTCTGTCCTGCTGTTCTGGTCTGTCTGTCTGTCCTGCTGTTCTGGTCTGTCTGTCTGTCCTGTTCTGGTCTGTCTGTCTGTTCTGGTCTGTCTGTCTGTCCTGCTGTCTCTGGTCTGACTGTCTGTTCTGGTCTATCTGTCTGTCCTGCTGTTTTGGTCTGTCTGTTCTGGTCTGTCTGTCTGTCTGTCCTGCTGTTCTGGTCTGTCTGTCTGTTCTGGTCTGTCTGTCTGTCCTGCTGTTCTGGTCTTTCTGTCTGTCCTGCTGTTCTGGTCTGTCTTTCTGTCTGTCCTGCTGTTCTGGTCTGTCTTTCTGTCTGTCCTCAGCCCTTGCCAAATCCAGAAGGACCCTATTAGCCATTTGGGCTAATAACTTTTGAAACCTTATTAGCCCGGAAGAGAAATCATTAGCCAAAATCATTTGGCATAATTTATTTTACTATGTAATATTGTATCTATGTTCGCTGACACGAGGGTGTGATTTTGTGTCCTGTGTTCAAATTCATGTAATTTGTTGTTTACTTGTAATGTATGGCTGTGAACATCTATTGCTAAATACTGTTTAAAGTACTAGAGGATCACTGTTCCTACCATCTTACATTAAATGGAAACAAAGTGTCTAGTTCTGCTGTCAGGGTTGGTTGTAAAAGAAGGTCACACATCCAAAATTTGAAGAAAAGAACAAATACTTTCTTTAACAGGCTGATTTATTTCTGAAAACAAAAGGACTGCATGTCTGGTCCTAACAGCACCAGTGAAATAACAGCAACATTGACATAACTGTCTTTTTGGCTAAGCACCAATGCATCTAAAAGAACATGAAAATGAAAGGACTGTGTGTCAGGTCTGTAACAACACAAGTAAAATAAAGTAATTGACATAAATTAATTTATGATATAATGACACAACTTTCTTTGTATCTCTGGCTCAGCACATGTAAAGTATCAATAAGGTCTGTCACATCAGTGTCAGTGTCCTTAACATCAGTGAAATGTGACACACACACAAGTTCTCTAGCACCAGCCCTTGCCAAATTCATTAGCACCATCGCTCAGCCTCATCCCCATCCAAAAAGTTGAACCTGAATGAGCGCACTCCAGAGAGTCCCTTCAGTATTGCACTGGCAGTCAACTCATACTCTCCCAGGTCTTCTTCATCTCCTGAGTTGTCAGCAATACTGAAGGGACTCTCTGGAGTGTGCTGCCGCTCATTCAACTTCTCAGTCTGATGGGCTGATTCCTCCTCCTCTTCTTCATCTGCGTCGCCGTCCAAACTCAGCCAAAGCTGAAGTTCCTTTTCTTCATCATATGCTGAAGGGTCCCCTTGCTCCATGCCTTCAGCGGCCTCTGTGACATTTAACGTGTCTAATGTCTGGAAGAACCACCTTGGTCACAGACGATTCACATGGAGAAAGACAGCGGTACTTTCGGAGCGCATCCGCACAAATCCAGCTGATCTCTGAGGTGCGTTCAGTTCGCTAGGCCAACCAGCAGAGCGGTTCAGTCACGCAACAACGCGCAGTGGAAGCAAGCCACCGGCATAGATAAAGTCGGATCTCTCTTCACTAGCTCTTCGATCTAGATATAATTATACCTTTAACTTTTGCTGAATGCACCTCACCTCTGCCGGATGTATGCGTCGCTTCGAGGCTTGCAGTAGCAGACGACATACGAAGTGTGCATGTGTGGAGATCGCGGACAGTCTACTGAGCGCATGCACATCTAGGAATTTTTATTAGCCATTTGGGCTAACGCTTACGAAGTTTCTATTAGCCCAACGCGAATTTTATTAGCATTGGCTAACGGGCTAATGGATTTGGCAAGGGCTGTGTCCTGCTGTTCTGGTCTGTCTGTCTGTCCTGCTGTTCTGGTCTGTCTGTCCTGCTGTTCTGGTCTGTCTGTCTGTCTGTCCTGCTGTTCTGGTCTGTGTCTGTCCTGCTGTTCTGGTCTGTCTGTCTGTCTGTCCTGCTGTTCTGGTCTGTCTGTCTGTCTGTCCTGCTGTTCTGGTCTGTCTGTCCTGCTGTTCTGGTCTGTCTGTCTGTCCTGCTGTTCTGGTCGGTCTGTCCTGCTGTTCTGGTCTGTTTGTCTGTCTGCCCTGCTGTTCTGGTCTGTCTGTCCTGCTCTTCTGGTCTCTCTGTTCTGTCTCTGGCCTGCTCTTCTGGTCTCTGTCCTGCTCTTCTGGTCTCTGTCCTGCTCTTCTGGTCTCTCTGTTCTGGTCTCTGTCCTGCTCTTCTGGTCTCTCTGTTCTGGTCTTTTTGTCCTGCTCTTCTGTCTATCAAGTTATATTTCTTTTTCTTTGTTGTCTTTTTTTCCCTTTTGATTTCACGTTTTAATAATGGAACTTGGAAGGACATTTTCAATTTTTTTTGAGTGGTTCATGGTAATGATGTGGTAACGATGATGATTACAGTCCAAATTATTTGCTATGAATCATTGAATGTGATTGTCAAAGAATTGTCAGAGACAGAAATATAGTGATCAACATTATTCCTTTGTTTTCTTTGTGTGTCAGTTTTGTTTATTTGGGTGGTTTTTTTTAAGTGTCCGATTGTTTCTCAGATGGGGTGTATGCATGTTATTTTGCCCATGCTGTGCAGGCAGTATATTTCTGCACAGTCTGCATACTTCGTCTAAAGTGGGTGTGAACGCTGGGTGTTTTCATGTTTTCCATAAGCTGGCCACTGACATGACTTACAGGATCTTTAACCCTTTGACTCCCGCACCCTATCCACCAACTGCAAAAACTTAACCCTTTGACTCCTTCATCCTATCCACCATCTTCCCGCAGGAAGCCGATGGATAGGGTCAGGGAGTCAAGTAGTTACGGTTTTGTTTTGCTTGCATTGTTGGCATTGCACGATGCTGGTGGACAGGGTGCGGGAGTCAAAGAGTTAATGTGCAAATTTAATATTCTGCATTGTAAACACACACAGGGGTTTTAGACACTGGCAGGTCTGCGCAAATATTGATCTGGGAGATGGGAAAAAATCCACACCTTTACAATCCAACCTTTACCCACCAGGTAGAATTGAACCCAGGACCTTCCGATTGGAAATCCAGTGTTTATCCACTTGAGTTCCGTGCCCATTGCTGCAGGTTTGTTCAGTAACATTGTCGTGGCCTTGATGCAGCCAGTTGTGGTCACAGGGTAAGGTCACCATGTCTGACCAGATGATGATGTTGTTGATGGCAAGTAGGTAGAGAAGGAAGCAGACGAAAAGATCAGACAATTCAGCCCTCTACGACAGTGTGAAGCTCTGTGGGAAAGAATGTGGAATTGTGTCTTTGACATTTGGGAGGTGAATGGAAGGCTTGGTTGGTGTAGAGATAGAACTTCCACCATCCAGTCTTTTATTTTGTTTAACCCTTTGACTCCTGCACCTTATCCACCAACAGTAAAAACGTAATCCTTCGATCCCCTCACCCTATCCACCAGCTTCCTGCAGGAAGCTAGTGGATAGGGTAAGAGAATCAAAGGGTTAAGTTTTTGCTTTGCTTGCAAGGATGACAATGCAGGATGCTGGTGGACAGGATGCAGGAGTCAAAGGGTTAATTATTTTTTCAAACAGTGTCATTTTCTATTTTTGGTATACATGTCATTTGTCCCACACTATGCAGATGTTATGTTGATGCACAGTCTGCGTGTTCTGTCTGTGGTGGGAGTGCATACTGCGTGTTTTCATGTATCTGTAAGCCACCAGACCCTGATATGACCTGCAAGAAATTTAACCTGTGCAGTTGATGTGTGAAGGGGGTTTAGGCATCAGCAGGTCTATGCACGTTGACCAGGGAGATGCGGAAAATGTCCATCCTTCCCCACCAACTGTGGGCACCCTAGACAGGAACAAACCCAGACTTTCCATTTGAAAGTGTGACGTCCTGACCGGCGTTGCTGTCAGGTCAGTCTCCTTCAGTCTGTCTGCGCTGATTCGGGCTTGATTTAGGAAACTTTGTGCATACGGCCTGCAGTTCACCCAGCTGTGATTGGGTACCTGACCCTGTTGAAGGTCGGGAAAGATAAAGCAGTAAGACAGACCAAATGGACCCAACCTCAGAAGCTGAAAGAAGGTCTCTACTGTCTCACTCCTCTACGACTGGCTTAGGGTAATGGTACCATACCCTGTTTCTTTTGGGGGGAGGGGGGATTGGAAGAGCTATGCCTGTCTGTAATTGTGTAAATCTGTATGTAATTCTGATCATCTTTGTGTTTCAGTGACATTGGGGCGCGTTTCGGTAAGTGTTTTTCCCTTCAAGTTGTTCTGCTATTATGTGTCATGTTTTGTACCAGCTCTTTCTGTCTGTAAGAGGCCTGGCTGTCGCAGAAACAGACCTCTTATCCTCTTGACTGTTTTGAGTTTGCACATGTCTTCTTCCCATCAAATTATTCTGCCATTATCAGGGCTTAAAATGTTCCGTGTCTGGGCGGATTTCCGCGATTTCGGTTTGTCAAAAAAACAAAAACAAAACAAAAAAACAAAAGGAGCAAGGCATCCGTGATCAGCTTGCAAGCGTTCATAGCAACGGCGCGCAAGTTATGGCCCCTGATTTGCCCCCAGACCCCCCTAGTTTCAGTGTTTTTTTCCTCCTCCTGTTTTAAGCCCTGCATTATGTATTGTGTTTTATACCAGCTCTTTCTGTCTGTGAGAGGCCTGGCTGTCGCAGAAATAGAACTCTTATCCTCTTGACTGTTTGAGTTTGCACATGTCTTCTTCCCCATCAAATTATTCTGCCATTATGTGTCATATCCCAAAGAGGCCTTGCACTTTCTCCTTGGTTTGACTGGAAATCGAACCGAACGTCCAGTCCTTCGGATGGGAACAAAAAGCGAGTCGGACCCGTGTGCCTTTCTGGTTTGCGCACGTTAAAAGATCCCACGGCAGCAGAAAATCGTAAAGAGTAGGGGGATTAATACCCCGGCTGCCCTGGCAAAATCAGTTCCATACATACATAATAAATACCATCTTCCCTGGTCCAGTCTCCCTGTCAGCTTTGGTTGCTCTGAATCTGTTGCAGACATGTGGGTGCAAACCCACATGCCACATGACTTGGTCTACTCACTGATGATTTGTCATGAGTAGCCACACAGCACAAAATCTGTATTAGCATATGTGTCATGTTTTGTGCCAGCTCTTGTAGTCTCCGAGAGGCTTGGCTGTCATAGAAATTTCTTGACTGACTGCTTGAGTTTGCACAGGTTTGAGAGTTCTGGCTACCATAGAGTTACAACTCCCACTTGACTTAACACAGATTTGAGAGTTCTGGCTACCATAGAGTTAAACTCCCACTTTGCACAGGTTTGAGAGTTCTGGCTACCATAGAGTTACAACTCCCACTTGACTTAACACAGATTTGAGAGTTCTGGCTACCATAGAGTTAGAACTCCCACTTTGCACAGGTTTGAGAGTTCTGGCTACCATAGAGTTACAACTCCCACTTGACTTAACACAGATTTGAGAGTTCTGGCTACCATAGAGTTAGAACTCCCACTTGACTTAACACAGATTTGAGAGTTCTGGCTACCATAGAGTTACAACTCCCACTTTGCACAGGTTTGAGAGTTCTGGCTACCATAGAGTTAGAACTCCCACTTGACTTAACACAGATTTGAGAGTTCTGGCTACCATAGAGTTAGAACTCCCACTTGACTTAACAGATTTGAGAGTTCTGGCTACCATAGAGTTAGAACTCCCACTTGACAACACAGATTTGAGAGTTCTGGCTACCATAGAGTTAGAACTCCCACTTGACTTAACACAGATTTGAGAGTTCTGGCTACCATAGAGTTACAACTCCCACTTGACTTAACACAGATTTGAGAGTTCTGGCTACCATAGAGTTACAACTCCCACTTTGCACAGATTTGAGAGTTCTGGCTACCATAGAGTTAGAACTCCCACTTGACTTAACACAGATTTGAGAGTTCTGGCTACCATAGAGTTAGAACTCCCACTTGACTTAACAGATTTGAGAGTTCTGGCTACCATAGAGTTAGAACTCCCACTTGACTTAACAGATTTGAGAGTTCTGGCTACCATAGAGTTAGAACTCTCACTTGACAACACAGGTTTGAGAGTTCTGGCTACCATAGAGTTAGAACTCCCACTTGACTTAACACAGATTTGAGAGTTCTGGCTACCATAGAGTTAGAACTCCCACTTGACTTAACAGATTTGAGAGTTCTGGCTACCATAGAGTTAGAACTCTCACTTGACAACACAGGTTTGAGAGTTCTGGCTACCATAGAGTTAGAACTCCCACTTGACTTTACACAGGTTTGAGAGTTCTGGCTACCATAGAGTTAGAACTCTCACTTGACTTAGCACAGGTTTGAGAGTTCCGGCTACCATAGAGTTAGAACTCTAACTTGCACAGATTGAGAGTTCTGGCTACCATAGAAAAATCATAATTATACTGTAGTTAGCATTAAAGGTAATTAAAAAAAAGTAATTATACTGCACTTAGTATTAAAGGTAATACAAAAAACCATAATTATATTGCAGTTAGCATCAAAGGTAATTAAAAAAAAAAAAAAATTATACTGCAGTTAGCATCAAAGACTATAAAAATGCCCATTATTAATATATGCAGTCAACATAAAAAGAAATCATAGTTGTACTGTTTTTGCCTCACTTAGATTACTCATATAGAAAGATTATGAGCGTTATCATTTCAGTTGTTTTGTCTTGCAGTGGGAAAACTAATTATCCGTGTATGAATCAAATGTTGCTTTGTATAGTGGGAAGATTAAACATAAATAAACAGGAACCAGAAGAACAAGAAAACCAATATAAGCGCGTATCCAACAAAACAAAACAAAACAAGCGCAAATTTTCGGCCAACTAGCCTTTGTCAAGCGCGAACGCACGGTCACAAACAAATCACAAATACCAAACAATGGATAATAAAAACAGGACTAAAAACTTCCCTGCTGCCTGTCCAGTGGGTAAGAAGGGGACCAAATGGAATGCCCATGTCTTCATGAGAGAAATAAATAAATAAGACAAAAAGCCATTGTCGATAGTGCAGTGTGGGAGCATTGGAGATGTTCGGTTCACATAACATGTGGATGATATGTCACAATGGATCTGACAGCTGTAACGGATGGATGGTTGTCCGTGTAGAGGACAGGTCTGGTCCAAGGGGAAGTCACTGATGGATGTGTGTGACTGACCGGCCATCATCAATCAGATACAACAGGTTTGGTTGCTGTAGTTGTCAAGTCCCTGTCTTACAGTCGGACTGCATGAGTTTAAACCTTGATGGGAAAACTTTGTGAGTACGGCCTCCACTCCACCCAGCTGTGAGTGTGTACCTGACCCTCTTGGGGAAGGTAAAATGGTGAGGGAGAGATAGGCATTGCCCCCATAACATCGGCCCTGAGACAGGTGGAGTCTTTACCACTTCACTCCCCTAAAAACTCGGGGATTATGGGACAGCCTTTATCATTCTTTTACATCCTTTAATTGGGACTTGTTAATGACAGGAAATGTAAACATGTTTTTGTCAGTGAATTTCAACAGTCCATGCACACGTTTCAGTTGAGATATGGTAACACTCAAGACATTGTCCCTTACAGTTATAAACTGTACAAGTCTGTCAATTTTCAGGGCCTGGGTACACAGATTGTGTAGAGAAAATGCTTGTAAAATTTTACCATGTGTCATCATCATCATCAGGTGCCCTGCCGCATGGTGTTGGCGACCATGGACTTCCAACCATCTCTATCTCTCGTTGCCCCTAGCATCTCCCCCACCCTCCTCATTCCCAGCCACTCTGCAAGTCTGTCCAGCATTCTCTCCCTGGTCTACCTGGTGCTCTCTTCCCTCCAGCTTTCCCGTTGTGACCAGTGCTCCAAATCCCCTTCCTACCATGTTTACATCTGTTTAATACTTATTGCAAATTGAATAAATGAAAGTGATTCACCTCTCACCAGCTCCTACCCAGAGTTGGGCGTGCTATTGGCTGTTTGGGAAGACTGGGACCGCACAGTGGAGTCTCATCCACTTCAGGGATACATCATTGAGGATGTTGCTCAAATCTTTTGACCAACACTGCAGGTGTCTCTATCTCTCGGGCCTGGTTGACACCAGGATATGTTAAGATAGTAAGCGTAGAGTACAGTGCTGTCACATAGTCTCAATCCTGGATGGAACTCTATAGTATCATGATTATCATCCTCCTCCTCCTCCTCATCATGGCATTGTGAAAGCTGTGCCATCTTCTGTGGCCATTAAGGTGGCGTAGAAAATGGGACCAAAAGAAAAAATAAAAAATACAGGTAAGCACAAATGATAAACACCATTTGGTACGCAGATGACACTGTGCTAATTGCAGAAAATGAAAGGGACCTACAAAACCTTGTGAATATACTAGAAATAGAAGGCAAAGGTAAGGGGTTGGAACTAAACAGCAGGAAGACTGAAGTCATGATGATCAGTAAAAAACATGAAATCCCCTCCTGCAAAATAACAGCAAATGGCACAAACTTGACACAGGTTAATAAGTTCAAATACCTGGGAACGGTCATTTCATCAGACGGCAGATGCACATCGGAATAGCTGGCAGAATCGGCCATGCCAAAACAGTATTCAAGAAGATGACAAGCATTCTTACCAACAATGCCAATCAATTAACATCAGAAAGAGAGTCCTTGAATGTTATGTAGAACCAATACTGTTGTATGGATGCGAGGCGTGGACAGTCAGCAAGCAAAGCCAGAGCAAGATTGAGGCAGCAGAAGAATGTTGAGAGTTCCATGGACAGCAAAGAAAACAAACGGACAGTCTTGATGGAGGCAAACACAAGTAGATTACTCATAAGGAAGATTAGGAAAAGACAGGCAACATTTATAGGCCATTTTATGAGGAAGGGGGATTTGGAGCACCTGGTCACAACGGGAAAGCTGGAGGGAAAGAGAACACCAGGTAGACCCAGGGAGAGAATGCTGGACGGACTTGCAGAGTGGCTGAGGATGAGGAGGGTGGGGAGATGCTGGGGGCAACGAGAGATAGAGATGGTTGGAAGTCCATGGTCGCCAACGCCATGCGTCAGGGCACCTGATGATGATGATGAAGCACAAAGGAAGTGTCCCAAAGTGTGAAGTTCCTAAAAAGAAAAAAAAAGTATCAACAAAGGAAAAGGATGTATATATCATCAGCAAAGGAGACTTACTGTTGAGTCACATCATTTTGAAATACATGTATACCAGAGTTTTTGTGACGTGACTTCATGTTGTTGTGTCTAGACTTACTCGTTTTATTAATGAAAGAAAATAATTATGAATGTGTATTAACAAAAGAAATAAATGTATATTTTCAGAGAGAGATGCTTTTGACACATTGTTTGACCATGCACCGGACAAGCTGAACGTGGTGAAGAAGGTGTGAATTCATCTCTCCTGTCTGTCTTCCCTCAAGAAGGAATGGATAAATGAATGATTATCGTGTGCACAACAGTTTTCTCACACACGTACACATGCAGATGCACACGTACACACACATGCACACACACACACACACACACGCATGCACGCACGCACACACGCGCGTGCGCATGCACGCACGCACGTGCACACACACTACACACACACACACACACACACACACCACACACGCACACGCACACACACATGTTGTATGATCATTAAAAACGTATAGTATGGCTGTTTTTATGTACAATTATAGTGAAAAATATGTTCTGAGTTCGTTATAAGTGTTGTATGGTCATTAACAAATAACATGGCTGTTATTGTGTATAGTTATAGTGAGAATTTTATCCTGAGTTCATTATAGCTGTTATATGGTCATTAACAAATAACATGGCTGTTATGATGTTGTGAGAAAAAATTTCTCAGTTCATTATAGGTGTTAACAAGTAATACAGTTGTTGTTAGACAGCAACATTGCTTTTCATGATGTGAAGGGGATAAAAAATAAGTCAGATCCATATGCCTTCAGACCTACTTGCTAAATGATCCCATCATCATCATCATCAGGTGCCCTGCCGCATGGCGTTGGCGATCATGGACTTCCATCTGCCTCTATCTCTCGTTGCCCCTAGCATCTCCCCCACCCTCCTCGTCCCCAGCCACTCTGCAAGTCCGTCCAGCATTTTCTCCCTGGGTATACCCGGTGCTCTCTTACCCTCCAGCTTTCCCGTTGTGACCAGGTGCTCCAAATCCCCCTTCCTCATAAAATGGCCTGTCTTTTCCTAATCTTCCTTATGAATGATCTACTTGTGTCTGCCTCCATCAAGATTGTCTCGTTTGTTTTCTTTGCTGTCCATGGAACTCTCAACATGGCAGTTGAAAATCATGAAAAGCAGGGCATCAGGGCATTCTCCCAGCTGCCCCGACATAAAACATTGGAGAAATAGATTCATTTCCCATGTCCATCCCCATGAAAGCCAATAAGCCTTCTCACCTTTCTAAAGTCTTGGTTATAAAAACGGGTGGTGCTGCACCACAGTGACGCGCTCTCCCAACGGGGAGATAAGCCCAAGTTTCACCTGGTAAAATCTACTGTGATTAACCCTTTGACTCCCGCACACTGTCCGCCGGCGTCCTGCATTGTCAGCCATGCAGGCAAAGCAAAATCTTAACCCTTTGACTCTCTCACCCTGTCCACAAGCTTCCTGCAGGAAGCTGGTGGATAGGGTGAGGGAGTCAAACGGTTAAGTTTTTGCAGTTGCTGGATAGGGTGCGGGAGTCGAAGGGTTAAAAGAAGTGAATATGAATATGAAGTAGCTATGGAAGGCAAGAACTGAGGGGTAGTGTGTCTTCGTGTGTATTCTGATGTCTGTCTGGTTTGTTTCAGACGCTGGTGACCTTCGTCAACAAACAACTGGTGAAGGTCAACCTAGAAGTCAGTGACCTTGACACACAGGTAATTTCATCATTTTCATGTTTACTTGAATGGTGGCAGATGTGAGAGGCATATCTGTTCATGTAAGAACGGTGGTTTTGTGTATGTGTGTGTGTGTGTGTGTGTGTTTGTGTGTGTGTGTGTGTGTGTGTGTGTGTGTGTTGTGTGTGTGTGCGTGCTCATGTGTTCACATGTGCATTTATGCTTGTATGTGTTCACATGTGCATTTATGCTTGTATTGTATGAGTGTCAGAATGCCTGCATAGTGTGTGTGTGTGTGTGTGTGTGTGGTGGTGTGTGTGTGTGTGTGTGTGTGTGTGTGCGCGTTTGTGTGTGTGTGTATGTGTGCATGTGTTCATGTGTTCATGTATGCTTTCATGCTTATATGAATGTCAGAATGCCTGCACAGTGTGTGTGTGTGTGTGGTGTGTGTGTGTGTGCACAGTGTGTGGTGTGTGTGCATGCACAGTGTGTGTGTGTGTGTGTGCGTGCACACTGTGTGTGTGTGTGTGTGTGTGCATGCACAGTGTGTGTGTGTGTGTGTGCGTGCGTGCGTGCACAGTGTGTGTGTGCATGCGTGCACAGTGTGTGTGCGTACGTGCACAGTGTGTGTGTGTGTGCGTGCACAGTGTGTGTGTGTGTGTGTGTGTGTGTACTTTGCCAAAATCTGACTCAAAGCAGTTAATATGTCCTCTTGTTTTTCCTGCTGTAGCAAAAATCACATTTAACAGTCCTTATGACTGACACTGAATGACTGTTGTGTACTGTGGTCAGTTCCATGATGGAGTGTGAATGACTGTTGTGTACTGTGGTCAGTTCCATGATGGAGTGTGAATGACTGTTGTGTTACTGTGGTCAGTTCCATGATGGAGTGTGAATGACTGTTGTGTACTGTGGTCATTCCATGATGGAGTGTGAATGACTGTGTGTACTGTGGTCAGTTCCATGATGGAGTGTGAATGACCGTTGTGTACTGTGGTCAGTTCCATGATGGAGTGTGAATGACTGTTGTGTTACTGTGGTCATTCCATGATGGAGTGTGATGACGTTGTGTTACTGTGGTCATTCTGATGGAGTGTGAATGACTGTTGTGTACTGTGGTCATTCCATGATGGAGTGTGAATGACTGTTGTGTTACTGTGGTCAGTTCCATGATGGAGTGTAATGACTGTTGTGTTACTGTGGTCGTTCATGATGGAGTGTGTGACTGTTGTGTACGTGGTCATTCCATGATGGAGTGTGAATGACTGTTTGTGTACTGTGGTCAGTTCCATGATGGAGTGTGATGACTGTTGTGTACTGTGGTCAGTTCCATGATGGAGTGTGAATGACTGTTGTGTACTGTGGTCAGTTCCATGATGGAGTTGAATGACTGTGTGTGTTACTGTGGTCAGTTCCATGATGGAGTGTGAATGACTGTTGTGTACTGTGGTCAGTTCCATGATGGAGTGTGACTGTTGTGTATCATCAGTATGCTTTTTCTGCATTAATTTTCATGAATTTGCTTCTCATATTGGAAGCGTGTAGGATGAGGTTGTGTATGGTTGAATGTGCATCAGAGGGTGGAAGCGGGTAGGGTCATCCTAGAGTGGAAGAGTTGTACGTGGTCATTCATATGGATGGAGCGTTACTGTGGTCATTCAGAGGAGTGTAAGACGTTGTGTATTGTCATTCCATGGGTGTGATGGTTGTGTAGTGGTTCCATGTGGATTGCTTGTATGAATTGGTGATGATGTTGGACTGTGTTTATGGGTGTGTGGTGTGTTGTGTTTGATGGTGGTGTGTGTAGTGGTGTTGTGGGTGTGCGTGGTCTGTGGTCATATGGTATGATGTATTGACAGATGATTGTTTTCATCCTGTGGTGTGATGTGTGATGGTATGGAGTGGCGGTGTGTGGTTTAATTGTATGTTCTTATATGTGTTTTTTAGTTCATAAACTTTACTATCATATGATGGATTGTTTTGTCAGTTGGTTGGATGTTTTGGTCATTCTGTGAGTTGATGACTTTTCTGTGTCTCTATGATGTGAATGAGTTGTGTCTGTCATCAGATGGAGTGGACGTGTGTCGTGGTCATCATGTGAGTGTGAGACTTGTGTACTGTTCATTCTGAGGAGGAATGATGTTGTACGGGCATCAGATGGAGTGTGAGAGTTGTTGGGTCATTATGATGGATGTGAAGCTTGTGCTGGTCTTCCATGATGGAGTGAATGACGTTGTGTATGTGGTCAGTTCATGATGGAGTGTGATGTTTGTGTACTGTGGTCATCCATGATGGAGTGTGAACGTTGTGTACTGTGGTCATTCCATGATGGAGTTGAATACTTGTGTCTGTGGTCATTCCATGATGGAGTGTGAATGATTGTGTACTGTGGTCATTCCATGATGGTATGAGTTGTGTTGTGGTCTTCATGATGGAGTGAGACGTTGTTACTGTGGTCATTCCATGATGGAGTGTGAATGACTGTGTGTACTGTGGTCATTCATGATGAGTTGGACTGTGTCGTGGTCATCATGATGGAGTGTGATGAGTTGTGTTGTGGTCAGTTCCATGATGGAGTGTGAATGATGTGTGTCTGTGCATTCTGATGGATGTACGTTGCTGTGGTCATTCATATGGATGTGTGTTGGCTTCATGGGACGTTGCTGTCACCATGATAGGTGACGTGTGTGTGGTCATCATGTGGATTGACTTTCGTGTCTCATATGGAGGTGGGTCAGTTCCATGAGGAGTGTGAATGACTGTTGTGTTACTGTGGTCAGTTCCATGATGGAGTGTGAATGACTTTGGTGTACGTGGTATTCCATGATGGAGTTGAATGACTGATGTTGTGACTGTGGTCATTCATGATGGAGTGTGAATGACTGTTGTGTACTGTGGTCAGTTCCATGATGGAGTGTGAATTGACTGTGTGTTATGTGGTCATTCCATGATGGAGTGTGAATGATTGTGTATGTGGTCAGTTTATGTGGATGTGATGATGTGTGACTGTGGTCGTTCCATGATGGAGTGTGAATGACGTTGTGTACTGTGGTCATTCCATGATGGAGTGTGAGATGACTGTTGTGTTCATGATGGTCATTCTGTGGAGTGTGAATGAGATTGTTGTGTACTGTGGTCAGTTCCATGATGGAGTGTGAATGACGTTGTGTACTGTGGTCAGTTCCATGTGGAGTGTGAATACTGTTGTGTACGTGGTCAGTTCATGATGGAGTGTGATGACTGTTTTCTAGTGGTAGTTGTATGTGGATTGATGAGTGTGTACTGTGGTCAGTTCCAGATGGAGTGTGAATGACTGTTGTGTTACTGTGGTCAGTTCCATGATGGAGTGTGAATGATGTTGTGTCTGTGGTCATTCCATGATGGAGTGTGTGACTGTTTGTACTGTGGTAGTTCCATGATGGAGTGTGAATGATGTTGTGTCTGTGGTGTTCATGTGGAGTTGAATGACGTGTGTACTGTGGCATGTCCATGATGGAGTGTGAATGACTGTTGTGTCTGTGGTCAGTTCTATGATGGAGTGTGAATGACTGTTGTGTGCTGTGGTCAGTTCTATGATGGAGTGTGACTGTTATGTGTTGTGGTCAGTTCTATGATGGAGTGTGAATGACTGTTGTGTGCTGTGGTCAGTTCCATGATGGAGTGTGACTGTTGTGTGTTGTGGTCAGTTCTATGATGGAGTGTAATTGACCGTTGTGTACTGTGGTCAGTTCCATGATGGAGTGTACCTGGTGATGTTGATGGGACTGTTGGAGGGATACTTTGTGCCTCTCTACAACTTCCACCTGACTCCCACCACCTTTGAACAAAAAGTAAGCAATGTATTACAGTACTGTGTGCATGTTGTGTGTCCGTCCTGTATCGTATCTGAGTGTTCCATGTCCCTGTTGTGTTTTGAGTCTTGGTGCCTTGTGCTACTGGTGTTCTGTGTTAACCCTTTCAGCCCTAAATACTTCTAGACCTCTGATACCCTCAACCCTGAGTATTTTTAGAGAAATTCTAGCGAAAACCGGTGTCTCAGAATAAATCCTTCTAATGCTTAAAAATTTGCCAGGAAGAAAGTATAGGGTGTCTGGAATTCGGTAATATAAACAGGATGTGGCAGAGGAGAGTAGGTGCTGGTAGGTCGCATACCGCACGCCAGCACCATACTAGGCCAGGTCAACTGGACATGTCAGGCCGCTCCTGCGGCCTGCCGGGTCCAGAGGTATTAACCGCACTGGCCGATGCATCGGCCAGCCGGGTTCAAAGGGTTAACCTGTTCAGTGCTTCCGACCAAATATTCGGTCGGCGACTTTTCCTATTTTTAGCCAGAAAACCCCAACGCTTTCAATGACGTATGAGATATCAACGGAAACTTCAGCATTCCCTCTACATATCGATTGTAATTATGTATGTGTGACGTTTTACGGCCTTTTCTGCCTGTGCGGTTGAAAATGTGACCCCCTACAGCTGATCACTATTCAGCGAGTATAAACAATGACGGACGGACTGGCTTTGACACCGAGCGTTGTTCGGACCCGAAAAACAACTTCTGCAGCAAAAGAAGTTATAGAAATCATTACTTGTGAAGCTGATTCTGATTTGCAGTCTGTCGATAAGAGTGAAAATGTCGGTAATTTAGCGCATGCAGGCGATATTACGGTGTTGATGTCTGAAGTCGGACTTGATCCATATATGAGTCGAAGTGACATTACTAGCACTGGCGATCTTAAAAATGAAACAGCTGCTGCTCCTGGTGTGTTGTAAAGTATACTGAACAAGAAAATTTGTAGTGTTGGGGTTTTCTGGGCTGGATGAAGAGATGAATTTTTTTTTAAGTCAAGACGTTTAAAACTCAGTGGCACAGGCGACTCACTTTTTTATTTACACTTTGGCAGCGAAGGGGTTAAGATGGGTATCTTGCGGTCCTGGTGTTTCGTGTTCATATTACAGATTACAAAGAATGAAATATGGTCAATAGCAAAGACAAATCGGATTAAAAAGATAGTCGATGACAAGATAGACTGAGCAGATTAAAAAGATGGTCAGTTCTTACAAATACTCTCCTTTTATCCTGTGAAGTAAATGTACATGTGCAAGTGCTCAGTCATACATGCATGCATGCATTCACACACACACTACACTTACATACAAGTATGTACCACGGATGGAGTGTGTGTGTATGTGTGTGTGTGTGTTGTGTAGAGTGATGCTGTCCCGTGTCCTTCTCCATTTGTGCGGTAACCAGATATCAGACAGGTTGTCTGCTCCTGGTGGGATGCAGAGTTGCCTGTTCTTGGCTTGTGTCTTTTGTCTCTATGTGTGTGTGTGCTTGGGGGGGGTTTGGTTGTGTGCATTCTCTCTCTCTTTCTCTCTGTCTCACTCTTTCTCTTTGTTTTTGTCTGTCTTCCTCTGTGTGTGTGTGTGTGTATGTGTGTGTGTCTCTCTCTCTCGCTCTCTCTCTGTGTCTCTGTCCCTCTCTGTCCCTCTCTCTCTCTGTCTCTCTCCCTCTCTGTCTCTCTCTCTCTTCTCTCTCTGTGTGTCTCTGTCTCTCTCTCTCTCTGCCTCTGTCTGTCTGTCTCTGCCTTTGTCTCTCTGCCTCTGTCTCTGTCTCTCTCTCTCTTTCTCTCTCTCTCTGTCTCTGTCTCTCTCTCTCTCTGCCTTTGTCTCTCATGACTTCCTCTCCCTCACTCTCTTTCTCTGTCTCTGTGACTGTGTATTCCATCTGTCAGTCTGTCTGTCTGTCTGATTCTGTGTCCGTCACTCCTGTACACTCTGGCTGTGTGTTACTGTTACCCTTGGTGTGTGCTGTTACTGTCTGTCCTACGTTGTTACAGCTCTTGTTCTGTGTTACTGTTACCCTTGGTGTGTGCTGTTACTGTCTGTCTTACGTCGTTACAGTTCTTGTTCTGTTATTAGCGATGGGCACAGTGATGTGTGTGTGTTGTGTACATGTGTGTGTGCATGTGTGTGTGTGTGTGTGTGTGTGTGTGTGTGTGTATGCGTGTGTGTGTGTGTGTGTGTGTGTGTGTGTGTCCCATGGTGTGTGTGTTGTTACTGTCTGCCGTAAGGTGTTACAGCTCTGGTTTTATTATTAATGATGGGCACAGCGATGTGTGTGTGTGTTCGTTCGTTCTTTGATTTAACGTGTGTTCACTATGAGTGATATTAGATGGGGGAAAAAAATGGAGGATGAGAGGTGGGCGAGTTGTATTGTAGGGATAGGGGAGACAGAGTAAGAGACATAAGTAAACGGGTAAATATAAAAATGGAACAAGATCTTAACACTAACAATTAGCATTAACAATGTGAAGGAAAAATTTAACGCTAAAGTACTAACTTCATAAACTTAAAGCAAAGCATTAACAGGACTGTGAACCAATGATTCTGAAATTTTAACTGATAAAGATTGATCTGAAGTTACTTCTTTAAAATGAGTTTCAGAATAGTTTTCTTGTGTAAATATTTTTGGTAAAAAAGAACGTAGCATTTTGCAGTAAAATAAACAGTGAAACAGTGTGAATTGTTCTCCGCAAAGACACTTGATATTTTTACAATATTTTGTTTTCAACGCGTTTAGCTGAATACGAAAATGAACAGCAACAATCGATCTTGAATGATATATGGAAGAATACTGCAATTGTTTACATACATTTTGAAATGAAAATTTTATCATTTGTTGTGTCACAAACTTTTCATTGAAATGTTCATGAAAACGAATCCATGAGGCTGATTCTAGCATGCTGCAAGCTTCTTTTATGGAAGTTTTAATACGTAATTCTATAGTATTATCAGTGTTGTGTGCACCTTGTTTAGCTGCTCTGTCTACTACTTCGTTGCCATGAAGACCAACGTGAAAAAGCACCCAGCATAAACTGATATCTATACCTTTTGTCCTTAAACGATGTATAAGATGATTTGCCTCAGTAATTAAGTCAGGTCTTGTGTCTGTATTAAAAGACTCTAAGGCAAATAATACAGATTTTGAATCAACAAAGAGAACTACTTCGAAAAATACAGGTTTAAGGTCTACTAAATAATGCAACGCTTGTATAAATCCGCTATAAATATAGATATACTTGGCCCAATGAAAAATGACTTTTTATTTTAAATTTTGGAACGTAAAACGCTGCTCCAGCAGACTTATTTTCTAAGACTGACCCATCGGTAAAAATATGGAGGTGGGTACGGTATTTTTCATCGACATGTTCTCTTGCCCTGCATATCGAAATGTTAATGTTTTCATATTTCTTAGCATCTGTATAATCAATATCAAAAGTGGCTTTAAGCATTTCCCATGTAGGGATAGGCATTGTGGATGGTGTCTCAGCTATTTCATCCAAATTTATGTTAGACTGTGTGTGTGTGTCTGTGTCCCATGGTATGTGTGTTGTTACTGTGTGTCGTACACTGTTACAACTGTTTTATTGTGTTTTTGTGTTTGTGTGTGTGTGTATGTGTGAATGTGTGTGTGTGTGTATGTGTGTGTATGTGTGTGTGTGTGTCTGTGTGTGTGTGTGTGTGTGAATGTGTGTGTGTGTATATGTGTGTGTGTGTGAATGTGTGTGTGTGTGTGTGTGGACACATTGTAGTAGTAGACTGACTTGTTGTATGATCTTGTAGGATGCTGAAAGTTCACCATGGTAGTGTGTGAACACAGATGGTGCCAATGTGCATGGTAGTTAAATGGGTAAGATATCAGACTTCCAGTTGTAAGGTCTGGGGTTTGATGCTGCCTGGTGGGTACAGGGTGGAGATGTTTCTGATCTGTCGAGGTCAACACGTGTACAGACCTGTTAGTGTCTTAACCCCCTTCATGTTCATACACACGCAAAACATTGGTATGCACGTTAAAGATCCTGTAAGTCATGTCTGTTTCTGGTGGCCTATCATCATCATCATCATCATCATGTGCCCTACCGCATGGCGTTCACGAACATGGCCCTCCATATGTATCTATCCCCTGTCACCGCAAGCTCATCTTCCACTGTCTCTGTCCTCAGCCACCCTGCAAGTCTGTCCAATATTTTCTCCCTGGGTCTACCTGGTGCTCTTTTTCTCTCCAGCTTTCCCGTTGTGACCAGGTGCTCCAAATCCCCCTTCCTCATAAAATGGCCTATAAATGTTGCCTGTCTTTTCCTAATCTTCCTTATGAGTGATCTACTTGTGTCTGCCTCCATCAAGACTGTCTCGTTTGTTTTCTTTGCTGTCCATGGAACTCTCAACATTCTTTTTAGAAACCACATCTCGGCGGCCGCAATCACAATAGTGGCCTATCATCATCACCATCAGGTGCCCTGCCGCATGGCGTTGGCGACCATGGACTTCCAACCATCTCTATCTCTCGTTGCCCCCAGCATCTCCCCCACCCTCTTCATCCCCAGCCACTCTGCAAGTCCGTCCAGCATTTTCTCCCTGGGTCTACCTAGTGCTCTTTTCCCTCCAGCTTTCTCGTTGCGACCAGGTGGTCCAAATCCCCCTTCCTCATAAAATGGCCTATAAATGTTGCCTGTCTTTTCCGAATCTTCCTTATGAGTGATCTACTTGTGTCTGCCTCCATTAAGACTGTCTCATTTGTTTTCTTTGCTGTCCATGGAACTCTCAACATTCTTCTTAGAAACCACATCTCGGCTGCCCCAATCTTGCTCTGGCTTTGCTTGCTGACTGTCCACGCCTCACATCTGTACAACAGTATTGGTTCTATATAACATTCAAGGACTCTCTGATGTTAATTGATAGGCATTTGTTGGTAAGAATGCTTGTCATCTTCTTGAATGCTGTTTGGCTTGGCCGATTTGCCGGCTATTTCCGATGTGCATCTGCCGTCTGATGAAATGACCGTTCCCAGGTATTTGAACTTATTAACCTGTGTCAAGGTTGTGCTATTTGCTGTTATTTTGCATGAGGGGATTTCATGTTTTTTACTGATCACCATGACTTCAGTCTTCCTGCTGTTTAGTTCCAACCCCTTACCTTTGCTTTCTATTTCTAGTATATTCACAAGGTTTTGTAGGCCTATAGGAACATAAAAACACTCAGTGTATATGCCCAGAGTATGCAGACTGTGCAGCAACATCCCCCCTGCGCAGTGTGGGCAAAAAACCGTCATACATGTATCAGAGAAACTTCTGAACGCTTAACAAATTCTTTGTTTAAAAACTGGTACTTGATTCTGTCATGAATAGGATGAAGCAAGTTTTCTGATGAGGATCTCGTCTTCGTCGTCTTCAGGATGATTTTTTTTTCTCATTGGGACATCTGCCTCTAGATCTGTCAAAAACTGTTTGAATTGCTCCCCACACAGCACATCGCACTGTCACAAACCACATTCCTATCCCCCCCCGCATCCCATACTCCCCACTTTTAGAATTGTGCCTCCCAAGTTCTCTTTCCTTCCTCCTCCCACCTTCTTTTGTCTGTGGAACTGACCCCTGCTATTACCCCCACCTTACCCCCTATCCCCACAATAAGAACAAAATCAAAGAGTTGAGGAGAGTGGCAGAGTTTGAAGGACAAGTGGCATACTCAGTGCTGCCCGCTTGCTCCAGCAGTGAAGTGTGTCTGATGACCCCTGCTCCCTTATCGGTCGCCATCTGAAGGACCTTGCGTGAGCGCCGCGCTCTGTGCCAGGCCTCCCGGCCTCTCAGGCCTCCTTCAGGGCCTCTCCGCTGTTAATTGTTATCTGGCCCATCACTGCCTCTGGTGACACTTGGCACCATCCAGCTTGGCGAGCAGGGCGTGTGGCCTCCAGGTTCAAATCCATGCTCATACTATAGTCTGTTGTAGGTATGGGGGAGACAGGACAGGGTGTGATAAAGGTATGTGTGGGACAGGACAGGGTGTGATAAAGGTATGTGTGGGACAGGACAGGACAGGGTGTGATAAAGGTATGTGTGGGACAGGACAGGACAGGGTGTGATAAAGGTATGTGTGGGACAGGACAGGACAGGGTGTGATAAAGGTATGTGGGACAGGACAGGACAGGGCTGTGATAAAGGTATGTGTGGGACAGGACAGGACAGGTGTGATAAAGGTATGTGTGGGACAGGACAGGGTGTGATAAAGGTATGTGTGGGACAGGACAGGACAGGGTGTGATAAAGGTATGTGTGGGACAGGACAGGACAGGGTGTGATAAAGGTATGTGTGGGACAGGACAGGAAGGTGTTGATAAAGGTATGTGTGGGACAGGACAGGACAGGTGTGATAAAGGTATGTGTGGGACAGGACAGGACAGACTGTGATAAAGGTATGTGTGGGACAGGACAGGACAGGGTGTGATAAAGGTATGTGTGGGACAGGACAGGGTGTGATAAAGGTATGTGTGGGGACAGGACAGGGTGTGATAAAGGTATGTGTGGGACAGGACAGGGTGTGAAAAGGTATGTGTGGGACAGGACAGGGTGTGATAAAGGTATGTGTGGGACAGGACAGGGTGTGATAAAGGTATGTGTGGGACAGGACAGGAAGGTGTGATAAAGGTATGTGTGGGACAGGACAGACAGTGTGATAAAGGTATGTGTGGGACAGGACAGGACGTGATAAAGGTATGTGTGACGGACAGGACAGGTGTGATAAAGGTATGTGTGGACAGGACAGGACGGTGTGATAAAGGTATGTGTGGGACAGGACAGGTGTATAAAGGTATGTGTGGGACAGACAGGGTGTGATAAAGGTATGTGTGGGACAGGACAGGACGTGTGATAAAGGTATGTGTGGGACAGGACAGGACAGGTGTGATAAAGGTATGTGTGGGACAGGACAGACAGGTGTGATAAAGGTATGTGTGGGACAGGACAGGACAGACTGTGATAAAGGTATGTGTGGGACAGGACAGGACAGTGTGATAAAGGTATGTGTGGGACAGGACAGACAGTGTGATAAAGGTATGTGTGGGACAGGACAGGACAGACTGTGATAAAGGTATGTGTGGGACAGGACAGGACAGTGTGATAAAGGTATGTGTGGGACAGGACAGGACAGACTGTGATAAAGGTATGTGTGGGACAGGACAGACTGTGATAAAGGTATGTGTGGGACAGGACAGGACAGACTGTGATAAAGGTATGTGTGGGACAGGACAGGACAGTGTGATAAAGGTATGTGTGGGACAGGACAGGACAGACTGTGATAAAGGTATGTGTGGGACAGGACAGCTGTGATAAAGGTATGTGTGGGACAGGACAGGACGGGTGTGATAAAGGTATGTGTGGGACAGGACAGGACAGGGTTGATAAAGGTATGTGTGGGACAAAGGACAGGGTGTGATAAAGGTATGTGTGGGACAGGACAGGACAGGTGTGATAAAGGTATGTGTGGGACACAGGACAGGGTGTGATAAAGGTATGTGTGGGACAGGACAGATGTGATAAAGGTATGTGTGGACAGAGACAGGTGTGATAAAGGTATGTGTGGGACAGGACAGGAGTGTGATAAAGGTATGTGTGGGACAGGACAGGGTGTGATAAAGGTATGTGTGGACGGACGGGTGTGATAAAGGTATGTGTGGGACAGGACAGGAGTGTATAAAGGTATGTGTGGGACAGACAGGACAGGTGTGATAAAGGTATGTGTGGGACAGGACAGGACGGGTGTGATAAAGGTATGTGTGGGGACAGGACAGGTGTGATAAAGGTATGTGTGGACAGGACAGAGTGTGATAAAGGTATGTGTGAAGGACAGGACAGGTGTGATAAAGGTATGTGTGGGACAGGACAGGACAGTGGTGTGTAAAGGTATGTGTGGGACAGGACAGGACAGGTGTGATAAAGGTATGTGTGGGACAGGACAGGACAGACTGTGATAAAGGTATGTGTGGGACAGGAACAGGACAGACGGTGATAAAGGTATGTGTGGACAGGACAGGACAGATGTGATAAAGGTATGTGTGGGACAGGACAGGGACTGTGATAAAGGTATGTGTGGGACAGGACAGGGTGTGATAAAGGTATGTGTGGGACAGGACAGGAGATGTGATAAAGGTATGTGTGGGACAGGACACAGGGTGTGATAAAGGTATGTGTGGGACAGGACAGCAGGGATGTGATAAAGGTATGTGTGGACAGGACAGGACAGACTGTGATAAAGGTATGTGTGGGACAGGACAGGCTGTGTGTTATCGTGTTTTGTATCGTCGTGTCCTTACTTGAGTGTTGTCATAGACACGTGTTTTAACCCTTTGACTTCCGCACCCTGTCCAGCATCCTGTATTGTCAACCGTGCTAGCTATGCAAAACTGGAAACCCTTTGACTCCCTCACCCTATTCACTAGCTTCTTGCAGGAAGCTGGTGGATAGGGTGAGGGAGTCAAAGGGTTAAGTTTTTGCAGTAGGTGGACAGGGTGCGGGAGTCAAAGGGTTAACAATTCATATTGGACACGCTTCAGCATGTGTGTTTGACATCAAGTGTTGATCAGACAGACTGACCTGTGCCTTTGGTTAATGCTTGGTCAAACAAGACGAAACAAAACACGAACAAACACACATACAGCACAGGAATAGGAGACAGAGATAGGTTGGGGGGGGGGGGGGGGGGCGGCATGGAATAAATATGGAGTTGCCAAATGCGTTACTAAGAACAACGAAGTGGACCACAGACATGCCTACACTGCTGATATCACAGATGTGGATCGTTGTTATATAGAAGTTGAACCAGAAATTTAGTGTAACGTGCTTGTGAACTGAAGGACTACCTGGTGGATGAAGATCAAGAGTATTTGCATGTATGGCTGTTCTTACTTAACCCTTTGACTCCCTGTCCACCAGCAATCTTCATTGTCAACCATGCTAACGAGGCAAAAACTTATCCCTTTGACTCTCTCACCCTCTTGCTGGAAGCTGTTGGATAGGGTGAGGGAGTCAAAGGGTTAACTTTTTGCAGTCGGTGGATAGGGTGAGGGAGTCAAAGGGTTAAGTTTTTGCAGTTGGTGGATAAAGTGTGGGAGTAAAAAGGTTAAGGACAGTACACGACACTACACTAGTATTTTATGTAAGCTGTTTGCTTTCAGTCACCTGATAAGACTGTTGAGTCTGATTTCCATGTCAGCGTATAAATAGTGTGACTTCCAGGCTGTTGAACCTGTGAGTTTTGTTATCAGTAGTAATGTCAGTACATATGGCCTGATTTAGAGGCTTTTGATCTTTTTGATTTCATACTTACTCCGATATGACTTTGTTCCTTCTGCTGCTGCTGACCACCAGGTGTCTGTGTGACTGAAACGGATTATTCAGTTTACAACAATTCAGGGAGATAGGTGGCAGGATGGTTCAGACGTTCGCCTGCCATTAATTAAACTTGAGGTTCCAGGGTTCATTCTCCCGTTGAGGCCTGAACTTTTCTCCTGAGTTTGACCGGAAAATCAGACTGAACGTCTAGTCCTTCGGAAGGGGACGAAAAACAAGGTGGACCTGTGTGACTTCTGGCTGTACGCAATGCTAAAGATGCCACGGCAGTTGAAAATCGTGAAAAGCAGGGTATTCGCCTGGCTATCCTGACATAAAACATAGGAGAGATAGGCTGATTTCCCAGATCCCTCCTCACGAAGGCCAATTAGCCCCCAGATCCCTCCTCACGAAGGCCAATTAGCCCCCAGATCCCTCCTCACAAGGCCAATTAGCCCCCAGATCCTTCCTCATGAAGGCCAATTAGCCCCAGATCCCTCCTCACGAAGGCCAATTAGCCCCCAGATCCTTCCTCACGAAGGCCAATTAGCCCCAGATCCCTCCTCACGAAGGCCAATTAGCCCCCAGATCCTTCCTCACGAAGGCCAATTAGCCCCCAGATCCTTCCTCACGAAGGCCAATTAGCCCCAGATCCTTCCTCACGAAGGCCAATTAGCCCCCAGATCCTTCCTCACGAAGGCCAATTAGCCCCCAGATCCCTCCTCACGAAGGCCAGTTAGCCCACAGATCCCTCCTCACGAAGGCCAATTAGCCCCCAGATCCCTCCTCACGAAGGCCAGTTAGCCCCAGATCCCTCCTCACGAAGGCCAATTAGCCCCCAGGATCCTTCTCACAAGAGCCAATTAGCCCCCAGATCCTCGCGGAAGGCCAATTAGGTCCCCCGATCCCTCATCACGAAGGCCATTAGCCCCAGATCCCTCCTCACGGAGGCCAATTAGCCCCAGATCCTCATGGAGGCCAATTATTAGCCCCCAGATCCCTCCTCACAAGGCCAATTAGCCCCAGATCCTCCTCACGAAGGCCAATTAGCCCCAGATCCCTCCTCACGAAGGCCAATTAGCTCCCAGATCCCTCCTCATGAAGGCCAATTAGCCCCCAGATCCCTCCTCATGAAGGCCAGTTAGCCCCCAGATCCCTCCTCACGAAGGCCAATTAGCCTTCTTGCCTTTCTGAAGTCTTGGTGAAATTAACGGTTGGTGCTGCACTCAGCGACGTGCTGTCAACAAGAAGAACAGCCTGAGTCACACATGGTAAATCCAGTGTGATGAAAAGACATGAATATGAATGAACATGAATATGAATACATGGTAAATCCATTGTGATAAAAGGAAATGAATGTGAATAATTGTGAATTATGAATACATGTTGTCCTTGGTTGCCCGCTACCTCACTTGTAAAAGCGTCGTGATCATAATACAGGGGATGTAAGTTCAGTCCTTGGGCAGCCATTTTTTTCACTAATGTGACCTAGTTGGTTCTTTTGACAAAATTGGCCTTGAGTTGTCCCCCCTGAAAGAGTAGCGTAGTGTCACAGGGTACAACTGATATCTTGTTGGCCCTGAGCTGTCATCATCATGATGTGCCTTGCCGCAGGGCATTGCAATCTATGTTTGATCACCGCAAGTGTATTGAATATTTTCTCCTTAGTCTACCTAGTGCTCGTTTTCCCTCTGGATTTCCTGTTGTGTAAGTGTTCACATTTCTCTGTCCTCATGAAATGTCCTATATAAACGTTGCTTGTCTTTTCCTGATCTTTTTCGTTAATGTTCTTTTTGTTTCCTATAAATGTTGCTTGTCTTTTCCTGATCTTTTTCGTTAATGTTCTTTTTGTTTCCTATAAATGTTGCTTGTCTTTTCTGATCTTTTTCGTTAATGTTCTTTTTGTTTCCTATAAATGTTGCTTGTCTTTTCCTGATCTTTTTCGTTAATGTTCTTTTTGTTTCCTATAAATGTTGCTTGTCTTTTCCTGATCTTTTTCGTTAATGTTCTTTTTGTTTCCTATAAATGTTGCTTGTCTTTTCCTGATCTTTT
>JAPXFY010000017.1:82195290-82205290 GCA_030674185.1 Monoplex corrugatus
AGAAGGTTGAAATAGTAACTGGAAGAGAGAGGGAATAGACAAACCAGTAAATTACCGGTAACAGAAGGTTGAAATAGCAACTAGAAGAGGAGAGGGAATAGACAAACCAGTAAATTACCGGTAACAGAAGGTTGAAATAGCAACTGGAAGAGAGAGGGAATAGACAAACCAATAAATTACCGGTAACAGAAGGTTGAAATAGCAACTGGAAAAGGAGAGGGAATAGACAAACCAGTAAATTACCGGTAACAGAAGGTTGAAATCGCAACTGGAAGAGGAGAGGGAATAGACAACCAGTAAATTACCGGTAATAGAAGGAATGAAATAGCAACTGGAACAGGAGAGGGAATAGACAAACCAGTAAATTACCGGTAACAGAAGGTTGAAATAGCAACTGAAAGAGGAGAGGGAATAGACAAACCAATAAATTACCGGTAACAGAAGGAATGAAATAGCAACTAGAAGAGGAGAGGGAATAGACAAACCAATAAATTACCGGTAACAGAAGGGATGAAATGGAACGGGAAGAGGAGAGGGAATAGACAAACCAATAAATTACCGGTAACAGAAGGGATGAAATGGAACGGGAAGAGGAGAGGGAATAGACAAACCAATAAATTACCGGTAACAGAAGGGATGAAATGGAACGGAAGAGGAGAGGGAATAGACAAACCAATAAATTACCGGTAACAGAAGGGATGAAATGGAACGGGAAGAGGAGAGGGAGTAGGCAAACCAATAAATTACCGGTAACAGAAGGGATGAAATGGAACGGGAAGAGGAGAGGGAGTAGGCAAACCAATAAATTACCGGAAACATAAGGTTGGAATAGCAACAGGAAGAGGAGGGAGGATAGACAATTCAGTAAATTACCGGTAACTAACCTGAATTACCTTTTTTCAACAGTAAACTGGACAAACATAACGATTGACAGACACCAAAGTCATTACCAGTTAGAAACGGTGAGCTAATGGGCATCTAGAAATTATGACTAAAAATCGTGTGTTGATTAATAATGTTGATTCAGTGCTGATTCAGTGTGTGTGTGTGTGTGTGAGGGAGAGATAGATAGATAGACAGGCAGGCAGGGCAGGCAGGCAGAATCACGTGCATGTGTGTCTTGTGTGTTTTTATGCCTGCCGTGTACATGTGTGCTTGCGGATGAGTACGCGCATGTTGGCGTGTGTGAGAGAGCTGAGCATAAGACACACAGGGAAAGAGAGGGTCCATTGTCCGACAGGGAGGGGGGGGGAGAGGGGTGGTGTGGTGGTGGCTGTGTTGAAACCCGAGTGTGGGAGCTTTGTGAGTCCTGACCCTCATTGTTGTGCGGCCTTATCTCCCCTGGCCATGGCCACGCCGCCATTGTCACCACAGACCTTCCCTCTCCCTCCTCCCCTTCCTGTTCTTCACCCTCCCTCCTTCCCTCTCTATCCTTTCTTTAGCTCCCTATACTCCATCCCCCCCCCCCCCCCCCAAGCGTTGACAATGGGGGACCTTAGCTATTGTGGGTTTGTTGGAGGAACTGAAAATTACCATGTTGTGTGATCCGTGCCTCAGCGCTTTGTTGTGTCCTCTGTGAGTTGGGGACAATTTGTCCTCCCAGAAGGCGTACTGTTAGTATTAGGCAGACTCTATGAAGTCTCAAGATGGTCCATCGGCATACACAGAGTTATCATTATCGTTGTTTGTGTCTAAAGTCCAGTTGACTGCTGAGAGCTTTAACAGGGCTGTAACATCTCAAACAGAACACACTACATGTAAATACATCGATGACCCGGTAAAAGGAAAACCTGGAAAAGGAACTAGAAGAACAAGAAAACCAACGAAAGCGCGTATTCAACAAAACAAGACATGACAAGCGCAAATTTTCGGCCAACCGGCCTTTGTCAAGCGCGAACGTACAGGTCACAAACAGACCACAAACACCAAACAACGGATAATAAAAAGAGGACTAAAATCTTCCCTGCCGCCTCGTCCAGTGGATAAAAAGAGTTGTTTGGTGTTTGTGGTCTGTTTGTGACCTGTACGTTCGCGCTTGACAAAGGCCGGTTGGCCGAAAATTTGCGCTTGTCTTGTCTTGTTTTGTTGAATACGCGCTTGCATTGGTTTTCTTGTTCTTCCGGTTCCTGTTTGCTTGGGCGCGGGCAGTCGCACTTGTTTTGGATCTGGAAAAGAAAGCTAAGAACACGTATTGCATTCATGCAAATAATTCTGTCCAATTTATCACCAAGTTTGTTTAAAGAAAAACAAAACAAACCCGAATACAAATGTATACACATATCTGAGTACAAAACACATACAAAAACCGGCCTGAATTACCTCAAATTGTTTCCGCACATCACATATTCTTAGAGCCAGAGACGCAGTTGATACGTCATCATCATCATCAGTTGATACATGTACCTATCTATCGATCCTAAGAGAGAGTATGTAAGACTTTGTAGAACACACACAGGTGAATGGACCAGCAAGGCAGAAAATTATAGGAAGAAATAACAAAAAGCAAAGGAACAAGGCAGAAACAAAGAGAGCGACAGAAAAGAGAACAGTTCTAGCACAGAATTTCCAGGTGGGGATACTGTTTATACTGAAAGAGCCCCCAGCATCTCCACAGGAGGACCTTCACAGGAGTTAAACAAACTCAGTATTACTTTGGTTTGTATAGAAAGACGTTAACTAAAAACACCCCAGGATCTGAATGGGACCCAGAGCAACAGTGCCTTACCATTCCCTGGACAAGATCCAAAACAAGTGTGACTGCCCGCGCCCAAGCAAACAGGAACCAGAAGAACAAGAAAACCAATATAGGCGCGTATCCAACAAAACAAGCGCAAATTTTCGGCCAACTAGCCTTTGTCAAGCGCGAAGGCACGGTCACAAACACCAAACAATGGATAATAAAAACGGGACTAAAAACTTCCCTGCCGCCTCGTCCAGTGGGTAAGAAATGGAATGCCCATGTCCTCATGTCCTCATGGACAGTCACCTCCCATGCTCCCGACGCCACTCGATAATCGTTTGATCTGTCTTGCATGACCCATTGGGACCCAGTCATCAGTGACCTTGTTTACAAACCGAATGGTAAGGTGGGGAGATGACAAACCCCGGGACATAGCCACACAGTGCACACCAACCAGGTCCAGCCCAACCACCGGACCAAGAGAGAATGGAAGACCCCTCTCTCGCCCCACTCTGGTCTTCATCTCTCTTTTGGGCAGCCCGCCCTGTCACCAGCTGCCAGTTCCTTTCCCCTTACTATCATGTGGATGGTGAACAGATTGTCTGCTACTGTTTTACATCACACAACAAGTGGACTGGGTGTAGGGGTTGACATGGCGGAAAGACATAACAAGTGGACTGGGTATAGGGGTTGACATGGTGAACAGTGAGCGGAAAGACATAACAAGTGGACTGGGTGTAGGGGTTGACATGGTGGACAGTGAGCGGAAAGACATAACAAGTGGACTGGGTGTAGGGGTTGACATGGTGAACAGTGAGCGGAAAGACATAACAAGTGGACTGGGTATAGGGGTTGACATGGTGAACAGTGAGCGGAAAGACATAACAAGTGGACTGGGTATAGGGGTTGACATGGTGGACAGTGAGCGGAAAGACATAACAAGTGGACTGGGTGTAGGGGTTGACATGGTGAACAGTGAGCGGAAAGACATAACAAGTGGACTGGGTGTAGGGGTTGACATGGTGAACAGTGAGCGGAAAGACATAACAAGTGGACTGGGTATAGGGGTTGACATGGTGGACAGTGAGCGGAAAGACATAACAAGTGGACTGGGTATAGGGGTTGACATGGTGGACAGTGAGCGGAAAGACATAACAAGTGGACTGGGTGTAGGGGTTGACATGGTGAACAGTGAGCGGAAAGACATGACAAGTGGACTGGGTGTAGGGGTTGACATGGCGGACAGTGAGCGGAAAGACATAACAAGTGGACTGGGTATAGGGGTTGACATGGTGAACAGTGAGCGGAAAGACATGACAAGTGGACTGGGTGTAGGGGTTGACATGGTGGACAGTGAGCGGAAAGACATAACAAGTGGACTGGGTATAGGGGTTGACATGGTGGACAGTGAGCGGAAAGACATAACAAGTGGACTGGGTGTAGGGGTTGACATGGTGAACAGTGAGCGGAAAGACATACAAGTGGACTGGGTGTAGGGGTTGACATGGCGGAAAGACATAACAAGTGGACTGGGTATAGGGGTTGACATGGTGAACAGTGAGCGGAAAGACATGACAAGTGGACTGGGTATAGGGGTGGGATGACATGGGAACAGTGAGCGGAAAGACATAACAAGTGGACTGGGTATAGGGGTTGACATGGCGGACAGTGAGCGGAAAGACATAACAAGTGTAGGGGTTGACATGGTGGACAGATTGTGTGCTACTGTTTTACGGCACATCTCTGTGTGT
Organism: Monoplex corrugatus; assembly: GCA_030674185.1. Lineage (NCBI taxonomy): Eukaryota > Metazoa > Mollusca > Gastropoda > Littorinimorpha > Ranellidae > Monoplex > Monoplex corrugatus. The sequence goes on from JAPXFY010000017.1 coordinate 82,199,722, forward strand.
TTTAAAGTTGATCAACACAATTATGTGTGCTTTTGCACCCAAACCTGTCTTCCTAATTTTGTTTACACACACACGCACGCACGGACGCACGCGCCACACACACACACACACACACACACACACACACACACACACACACACACACACACACACACACCCCTACTCAATACACAGACCTATACACACACACACACACACCCCTACTCAATACACAGACCTATACACACACACAGAGATTTACACACAGACTTACACACACGCAAAAAAAAAAAGAGAGAGAGACCTACACACATACACAGACGTACACACACATATACACACACAGAGGTACGTACACACACACACACACACATACATGCACGCACGCACGCACGCGCGCACACACACATACACACACGCACACACTCACACACGCACACACACTCACACACACACCACACACACACACACACACACACACACACACACACACACACACACACACACACACACACACACACACAACACATACCCACGGAGCCTTGATGTGTTGTTTAGACAGAAATACACACACGCGCGCGCGTGTATGTCAGAAGCATCACATTTTGGGTCAGTTCCAGAGAAGTGTGCGTGTGTCTGAGACAGACAGGACAAGATAACTGCCGACCTTTGCACGTGCAACCCTCACTGCCTGTCTGTCGTCTGCCAGCTCTGAACTGAAACAGCCACCGTCTGCACACAGCAGGCGGGCGTACACACACACACACACACGCACGCACGCACGTGCACACACACATGCATACACACACACGCATGCATACACACACACACACTCTCAAGACACACAAACACATGCACACACACGCAAACACGCACGCGTGCACATACACATGCACGCATACACACACACACACTCAAAGAGAGAGAGATTTGATGTGTTGTTTAGACAGAAACACACACACACACACACACACACAGAGAGAGAGAGAGAGATTGGATTTTAAAACATATTTCAGTTGTCTATGAGAGAGAGAGAGTTGTTGGGGGGGGGGGGGGGAGAGACAGACAGACAGAGACAAAGAGAGCTAGCCGTGGAGATGGGTTTTTCAAAATATATTTTAATTATCTATAAAATCTGTAGAATTAGAAACGTGTTTTAGATAGCAGCCACTTTTTAACGTTTGAAACAAAGGGGGGAGAGGAGAGAGACAGAGAGAGAAGGAGAGGAAAGAGGAAAGGGGCGTGAAGGAGAGAGAGAGAGAGAGGCGTGAAGGAGAGAGAGACAGAGAGGCGTGAAGGAGAGAGAGAGAGAGGCGTGAAGGAGAGACAGAGAGAGAGGCGTGAAGGAGAGAGAGAGGCGTGAAGGAGAGAGAGGCGTGAAGGAGATAGACAGAGAGAGAGGCGTGAAGAAGAGAGATAGACAGAGAGAGAGAGAGGCGTGAAGGAGAGAGAGAGAGGCGTGAAGGAGAGAGACAGACAGAGAGAGAGAGAGAGGCGTGAAGGAGAGAGAGAGAGAGGCGTGAAGGAGAGAGAGACTGAGAGAGAGGCATGAAAGAGAGAGAGAGAGGCATGAAGGAGAGACAGAGAGAGAGAGAGAGGCGTGAAGGAGAGAGACAGAGAGAGAGAGAGGCGTGAAGGAGAGAGAGAGGCGTGAAGGAGAGAGAGAGGCGTGAAGGAGAGAGAGAGAGACAGAGAGAGAGAGGCGTGAAGGAGAGATAGAGAGAGAGGCGTGAAGGAGAGAGAGAGAGACAGAGACAGACAGACAGAGAGAGAGAGGCGTGAAGGAGAGAGAGAGAGAGGGACATGAAGGAGAGAGAGAGAGAGGGACATGAAGGAGAGAGAGAGAGAGAGGGACATGAAGGAGAGAGAGAGAGGCGTGAAGGAGAGAGAGACACAGAGAGAGGGAGATACCGAGAGAGAGGCGTGAAGGAGAGAGAGAGAGGGACATGAAGGGGAGAGAGAGAGAGAGGGACATGAGGAGAGAGAGAGAGGCGTGAAGGAGAGAGAGACACAGAGAAGGAGATACGAGAGAGAGGCGTAAGGAGAGGCAGACAGAAACGAGAGAGAGGCAGTGAGAGGCGGAAGGAGAGAGAGACAGACAGACAGACAGAGAGAGAGAGAGGCGTGAAGGAGAGAGAGAGACAGACAGACAGACAGAGAGAGAGAGAGAGAGGCGTGAAGGAGAGAGAACATTCAACAGTTGTGTTTTTCATGGTATGTGTAGGCGGTATTTACCAGCAGTTTTAGGGCCGATCTGTCGTAAACAGCGTGATGTTCAGGGCGTGTTTTAATTACACAATCTATAGTCGTCAGCTTTCATTAGCTTACTACTTTGAGCCGGCCAGGTTGGGGGAGGTGATGAGAACATGTTTATTTTTAAAAAGCGTCTTTTATAGACATTTAATGTAATAGAAGCAAATTTTTTGTGAGATTGCAATAACTTCACACTTTTGGAGAAGGGGGAGAGGGGAGGTAGATTTATGTAAAAAAAAAAAGTCAATTCAAATTAAATATGGATTTGATATCGTATTAATTATGACAACTTCGGAATTGAAGAGGCTGGGGTGGGGGGGGGGAGAGAATGGGGTGGGGGGGAGCACTCAGATTCTATTAAAACTTGGAAGTTTTTATGGTGGAAATTGATTCTTGTTATATTGTAATGACATGTGATTTGCAGCCCAGCTTGCATGTTGTTTATTGTCTTGATCAACACGTTAGAGAAGAATAACAACACAAAGAGCTGGGATGTCTGAATAACCGACTGTCTTTGTTATAAACAAAGAGCTGGATGGCTGAATAAACGACTGTCTTTGTTATAAAACAAAGAGCTGGGATGGCTGAATAAACGACTGTCTTTGTTACAAAACAAAGAGCTGGGATGGCTGAATAACCGACTGTCTTTGTTACAAAACAAAGAGCTGGGATGGCTGAATAACCGACTGTCTTTGTTACAAAACAAAGAGCTGGGATGGCTGAATAACCGACTGTCTTTGTTACAAAACAAAGAGCTGGGATGGCTGAATAACCGACTGTCTTTGTTATAAAACAAGACTGGATGGCTGAATAACCTACTGTCTGTGTTATAAAACAAAGAGCTGGGGTGGCTGAATAACCGACTGTCTTTGTTATAAAACAAAGAGCTGGGATGGCTGAATAACCGACTGTCTTTGTTATAAAACAAAGAGCTGGGGTGGCTGAATAACCGACTGTCTTTGTTATAAAACAAAGAGCTGGGATGGCTGAATAACCTACTGTCTGTGTTATAAACCCAAGAAGTGATATGAGTGAATAAGGGCTTTGTTATAAAAAGAAAAGATCTGGAATGTCCGAATAACGAAGTTTGTTTTAAAACAAAGGGCTCAGTATGAGTGGAATTACCAACTGCTTTTCAGTCATCACAGAGAGAGAGAGACAGAGAGAGAGAGAGAGAGAGAGATGAAATTTATTCCAGAAAAAACATCGCACTGTTTGAAAAGGGTGGATTTACACAACACATATTACATTTAGTATACTGTACACCTGTTCTTCATGCTTCCATGTGTGTACGCGTTTAAAATACACACACACACACACACCGCGCGCGCACACACACACACACACACACACACACACACACACACACACACACACACACACACACACACACACACACATACACACACACACACACACATACATACATACACACACACACACACACACACACACACACACACACAACACACACACACATACATACACACACTCACACACACATACACACACACACAACACACACACACACTACACACACACACATACATACACACACTCACACACACATACACACACACACACACACACACACACACACACACACACACACACACACACACACACACACATCATTATATACATACGTGTATATATATATATACATACACATACCTAGTTGTACGCACATTCAAGTGTTGACAGAAGCGAGGTGTGTGTTGTTCAAGGTACTGGTAAACAGGTAAACATATTTAGTACTTTCGTTACCTGGTCCCTGCCCTGAGAGAGACTGCAACAGAACCTGAACACAAGAGAGAGAGACAGAGATAGAGACAGAGAGACAGAGTCAGACAGACAGACAGACAGAGAGACAGACAGTTGAAATGGAACTTTAATTTCCAAAAGATATAAATTATTAGTACGCAGACAAGAGTTCTTTACTTATTTGTCTGTTGACTAAGTTATTTGTTAAAAACAAGCCAGCCTCAAGCCAAAAGGGGACATTTTTCAACAGCATCACATTAAAGGACAGGACCTTTTTTCTTCTTTCATTTGCTCTGTGCTCCCCCCGTGGGGTTGCCGGGGGCTCTTTCAGTATAAATAGTATCCCTACCTTCTGGACATTCTGTGCTAGAAATTTCCTGCATTGAGCCAGGTGTAGCCGCTATTGAGTCTCATCGATCAGGACCACTGTATTGAGCCAGGTGTGGCTGTTACTGAGCCTTATCAGGACCACTGTATTGAGCCAGGTGTGGCCGTTACTGAGCCTTATCAGGACCACTGCATTGAGCCAGGTGTGGCTGTTACTGAGCCTCATCAGGACCACTGCATTGAGCCAGGTGTGGCTGTTACTGAGCCTCATCAGGACCACTGCATTGAGCCAGGTGTGGCTGTTACTGAGCCTCATCAGGACCACTGCATTGAGCCAGGCGTGGCTGTTACTGAGCCTCATCAGGACCACTGTATTGATCCAGGTGTGGTCTGTACTGAGCCTCATCATGATCACTGCATTGAGCCAGGTGTGGTCGTTACTGAGCCTCATCAGTATCACATGCTACTCTCTGGACAGAAGGTGAAAGTCATCTCGTTCTGACCGTGGCTTAAGGAGTGATCTGATGATGCTCCTGACATCTGTTGTCTGGTTGGTCTTCCTGGGCTTCAGTGTCGGCCCTGATATGGCTCTAGTAGTCGGCTGGGCTATAAGCAGTATGAGCTTGAACTTGCCCATGACCTTGCCAGCTGGTCTACCGTCTGGTTGTCTGATATCCCACAGCGGGCAGGCATCCACCGGAGGACCACCGTTATAGTTCTTCTGACTTGCTGTAAGGCCTTTTGGGCGGGTGGGCAAAGATGTGGCCTCAACACGTAGACAGCGAAGGAAGAGAGGAAGACGAAGTAAACACCATGTTCACCTCAGAGAGAGAGAGGCGTGAAAGAGAGAGAGAGAGTCTTCTCCAGTGCGGGGCCGAGCGCCAGTCACGGCCCCTCGAAACAAAGAGCTCTTCTGAACTCGGTGATGCCAAGTGCGGGGTGGATTTCCGAAAGACGCAGCCACAGTGGTTTAGCAGGAGGGAGGGAGGGTGGGTGTTGTAATGGGTGTGGGGGTGGAGTGGGAGATGCTACTGTGGCAGTTCTCAAAGTGGGAGGAAAAGTGCAACAAGTGATAAGCTACCCCACCCAACCCCTTCTCCCCCCCCACCCACCAGTGTCGGTACAGGCCGTTTCCTCCTCCCTCCGCCCCCCCCCCCCCCCCCCCAACTCATTATGAGCTTAATGTTGGTGTCTGTGTTACCTCACTTACCGTCACACGATCAAAGAATTCTGTAATTGACCCATC
>JAPXFY010000017.1:82220290-82242790 GCA_030674185.1 Monoplex corrugatus
AAAAAGAAAATCAGAACGAGTATTTGTGTGTATGTTTGTGTGTGTGTATGGTTTGTGTGTGTGTGTATGTTTGTGTGTGTCTCTCTCTGTATGTTTTTGTGTGTGGTGTGTGCGTGTGTGTGTATGTGTGTGTGCGTGTATGTCTGTGTGTTGTTTGTGTGTGTTGTGTGTGTGTGTATGTTTTTGTGTGTGTGTGCTCTCTCTCTGTATGTTTGTGTGTGTGTATGTGCGTGTGTATGTTTGTGTGTGTAAGTGTGTGTGTATGTTTGTGTGTGTATCTCTCTGTATGTTTGTGTGTGTGTATGTATGTGTTTGTGTGTGTGTATGTGTGTGTGTATGTATGTGTGTGTGTGTAAGTGCGTGTATGTGTGTGTATGTGTGCGTGTATGTGTGTGTGTGTGTGTGTGTGTGTGTTGCCGCCCTGGGTAAGCCACGTTGCATCAGAAGACAACAGATATTGTTCGACTCGTTTGTAACCAGTTAGTTGGTCGGTGACACAGTTCTAAACAACCAGCACAGTAAAGGGAGGAGAGGTGAGAGACAGAGACAGAGAGAGATGGGGGGGGGGGGGGAGAGAGAGGCTGTAGGGTGGGGAATGTTACAGCAAAGAACAGCAGGTGTGTGTGTGTGTGTGTTGGTGGTGTGTGTGTGTGTAGTGTGTTGAGTGTGTGTGTGTGAGTGAGTGTGTGTGTTTATGTATATATGTGTGTGTGTTTGAGTGAGTGTGTTTGAGTGTGTGTACGTGTGCAGTTGTGTGTGTGTGTAGTGTTTGAATGAGTGTGTGTGGTGTGTTTGAGTGAGTGTGTGTGTGTTTGAGTGTTGTATTGTGTGTGTGTTTGAATGAGTGTGTGTGTGTGTTTGTCTGTGTGTGTTGGCGTGTGTGTTTGTTTGAATGTGCTTGTGTTTGTGCGTGTGTGTGTTTGTCTGTGTGTTTATGTATGTATGTGCGTGTGTGTGTGTTTGAGTGAGTGTGTTTGAGTGTGTGTACGTGTGTAGTTGTGTGGTGTGTGTTTGAGTGAGTGTGTGTGTTTGTGTGTTTATGTATATATGTGTGTGTGTGTTTGAGTGAGTGTGTGTACGTGTGTAGTTTGTGTGTGTGTGTGTGTGTGTGTGTGTGTGTGTGTGTGTGTGTGTGTGTGTGTGTTTTGAATGTGGCGTGTGTGTGTTTGAGTGAGTGAGTGTGTTTGTCTGTGTGTGTTGGCGTGTTTGTTTGAATGCTTTTTTTGTGCGTGCGTGTGTGTGTGTGTGTTTGAGTGTGCGTGCATGTGTGTTTGAGTGTGCGTGCGTGTGTGTGTGTGTTCGTTCGAGAGAGTGAGAGAGAGAGAGGGTGTGTGTGTGTGTGGCGTTTGTATGTGTGTGTACATGCACGTGCGCCAACCAAGGGCAAGTCGTGTTCTCTTGAGACACAGAGAGAGGGTGGTGGTGGTGGTGGGTGGTGGTAGGAGAATGCAAATTAAAGACTGGAAAGAAAAAACACACACAACACACACACAGATGGAGTATGCTGGCAGCAAGGGCCGATGTGACATCGTGTTCCAGTGAAAGAGCGGAGTTTGTTGGAAGATGGTGGCCCCCTGCAGGCAGCGGCAGCCACAGTAACCTCCCTTGACTTGTCAGGCATCTGCCCAATTCCCGGCAACCTCGGCAAAAATGGCTTCCCCTCCATTCCTCAGCAGGGCCAGGCCAGAAAGCAACATTCCGCCCTGGCATTCCTGCTTCCCTTCATGTCTGCTCAGGCATCTGCCGAGGGGGCCCCCACCCCCTCCCCCGACCCTCCCCCCCCCTGCACCAGAGGCCCCCTTCCCTCTCCACCCTGTACCTCTCCACTCCCTCACCTCCTCATCCCCCAGCCTCTCTCAACTTTTGGTCCCTCATCTCCACATTTTGTGGTGACCTGACAAAAAGGCCCCATACGGATGTTCAGGGCTTTTGCTGGTCAGTCAGTTGATGACTTGGTTACACACAGCTGACCTCTGGGGAGTTTGTAGGGCCGGTTGACCGGCCAGTCAGTTCATCGCTAAACAAAAAAAAATTTAAAAATAAGTAACCAATCAACTGACCAGCCAGCCGGCCAACCAACCAACCAACCAACCAACCAACCAACCAATCAAATAACCAACTGACCAAGCAACTGACCACCAACCAACCACCAACCATCCAACTGACCCACCAACCAACCACCAACCATCCAACCGACCAACCATCCAACCAACCGACCAACCAACCATCCAACCAACCGACCAACCAACCATCCAACCAACCGACCAACCAACCAACCGACCAAACAACTGACCAACTAGCCAAACAACCAACCAGCCAAGAGAAATAGAAATGGAGAACTAGATGTGTTGGCCTATCATAACTTTAACCCTTTGACTCCTGCACCCTATACACCAACTGCAAAAACTTAACCCTTTGACTCCCTCACCCTATCCATCATCTCCCTGCAGGAAGCTGGTGGATAGGGTGAGGGAGTCAAAGGGTTAAGTTTTTGCATTGCTAGCATGGGTTGACAATGCAGGATGCTGGTGGAGAGGGTGTGGGAGTCAAAGGGTTAACAAGAAATATCCGATGGTGCTGGGTGGGACCCAGAGCACCACTACCTCACCACTCTCCTGGACAATCACCTCCCTAGCTCACAGCGTCACACGGTAGCCATTTCTTCAAGCAAAGAGGGGGGAGGGGGGTATGCATGCGCTGCATAATCTATTCAGTCCCAGTCATCAGTGACCTTGTTTACAAACCGAATGGCAAGGTGGGGAGTAGACAAACCGCGGGACGCTATATGTCTACCACACATACATACACACTCACACACAAACAAACATACACACTCACACACAAACAAACATACACACACACAAACACACACACACACAGACACACACACACAAACACACACAAACACACATGTATGTATGTGTGTGTACACAATATACATAGTATCCACACATCAAAATGTATGTAAAAAATTGAAGTATTTTTCCATATATCATTCGAGATCGATTGTTGCTGTTCATTTTCGTATTCAGCTAAACGCGTTAAAAACAAAATATTGTAAAAATATCAAGTGTATTTGCGGAGAACAATTCACACTGTTTCACTGTTTATTTTACTGCAAAATGCTACGTTCTTTTTTACCAAAAATGTTTACACAAGAAAACTATTCTGAAACTCATTTTAAAGAAGTAACTTCAGATCAATCTTTGTCAGTTAAAATTTCCGAATCATTGGTTCACAGTCCTGTTAATGTATTGCTTTAAGTTTATGAAGTTTGTACTTTAGCGTTAAATTTTCCCTTCGCATTGTTAATGTTAATTGTTAGTGTTAAGATCTTGTTCCATTTTTATATTTACCCGCTTACTCATGTCTCATACTCTGTCTCCCCTCTGCCCCCAATCCAACTCGACCATCTCCCATCCTCCATTTTTTCCCCCGTCTAATATCACTCATAGTGAACAGACGTTAAATCAAAGAACGAACAAATACATACACACACATAAACACACACACAAACACTCACTCACACTCACACACCACAAACCCCACACACACACACACACACACACACACACACACACACACACCACACACACACACACCCCACACCAAGGGAGAATGGAAAATCCCTCTCTCGCTGTATTCTGGGTCTTCAGCCCACCCAGCCGCCAACCCTCCCCGTTGGGATGCCGGGGGCTTTTTCAGTATAAATAGTATCCCCACCTTCTGGAAATTCTGTGCTAGAAATTTCCTCTTTTCTGTCACTCTCTTTGTTTCTGCCTTGTTGCCTTGCTTTCTGTCATTTCTACTTATTTTCTGCCTTAATGGTCCATTCACCTGTATTTTTTCGATAAAGTCTTATGTACTTTTTCTTCGAATTGGTAATTGGGTATATGTGTTAAGTGCATTTTTGGCTCTAAGGAGGTGAGATATGCGGAAGCAAATTTAGGTAATTTATGCCTGTTTTTATATATGTTTTGGTGTCCTTATGTATGCTTATATTTGTATTCAGGTGTTTTTTTAAATCTCCCCTGTACGATAAATCGGACGGAATGGTCCTACGCCGGGGGCATGTCCTTAGATTATGTGCGCGAATGCATTGATATGTGTACTTAATTGTCTTTTCTTTTTTTTTTTTCTCTTTTGTTCCTGTTGAAGTTTTGTGTGTTTTGAAGCGGTTATAGCCCAGATATGGCTCTGCGCTGTCGGCTGGGCTTTAAGCAACAATAAAAGAAAGAAAAAAGACAGCCGGCAACCCATACAGCTGCCAATAGCTGCCAGCACTTTTCCGCTTACTAGACTATAGTCTGGACAGCCATAAAGCGTGATGAGGACACAATGAGTGTGTGTGTGTGTGTGTGTGTGTGTGTGTGTGAGTGTGTGTGTGTTTGTGTGTGTGTGTGTGTGTTGTCAGTAAACTGACCGTCTGGGCAGCAAAGTGTTCATTGTGTCTCAGGAGACAGGCGCACAGAGGGCCATCCACTAACTTAATACTTAAAATTGATTCAGTTTTGGACAGCAGCTGACCACGTCGTCACTGGTCACTCTGTCAGTCACAGTCCACACCCTGGTCCTCCTTCACCTGGTGACCCCCACCCTGGGGATGCCGGGGGGCTCTTTCAATATACAGCGGGGTGCAAAAGTAGGTATACAGTTATGAAAAAAGAAAACATGTCCAATAGTCATTGCATTTATTATACAAACAAATGAATATTGCATATACATGTAATAACAAGCACAGCCTTAATCCCTCAGATACTCAAACTGATTGCCGTCGGTATTCACACACTCCTCTAATCGAGAGCGGAATTAAGCATTATAATAATGATGTGATACTTACTGTATACCTACTTTTGCACCCCCCCTGTACATAGTATCCACACCTTCTGGAAATTCTGCGCTTTCTTGTCATTCTCTTTGTTTCTGCCTTGTTCCTTTGTTTTCTGTCATTTCTTCCTATTTCTGCCTTGCTGGTCCATTCACCTGTATGTGTTGGTCCGTTCACCTGTATGTGTTTGATAAAGTCTTACGTACTTTCTCTTGGGAGTGGTAACTGGGTACATGTATTAAGTGCATTCCTAGCTCTAGGGAAGTGAGATATGCGGAAGCAGTTTTAGGCAATTTAGGCCCGTTTTTATATCTGTTTTACTGTCCTTAGTTATGTTTTTTGTATCCAGGTATGTTTTTTAAATCTTCTGTGTGAATTGGACAGACTGGCCAACACAGGGACATCTCCTTAGATTATTGTGCGCGAATGCATTGATATGTGTACTTAATTTTTTTTTTTTTTTTTTTTTTTTCCTGTTGAAGTATTGTGTATGTTTCGAAACGGGTATAGCCCTGATATGGCTCTATGCAGTCGGCTGGACTTTAAACAAAAACAACAGTAACGCCTGATGTTATAAGTGATGTCACCGGGCAGTTATTGTAAATTGATGATGTCATCATCGTCATCTGATATCATGGCCCTCTTTCACCTGATGTTATAAGTGATGTCACAAGACAGTTATTGTAAATTGATGATGTCATCTGATATCCTGGTCCACTTTCACCTGATGTTATAAGTGACGTCACTGGACAGTTATTGTAAATTTGATGATGTCATCTGATACCCTGGTCCTCTTTCACCTGATGTTATAAGTGACATCATCGGACAGTTATTGTAAATTGATGATGTCATCATCTCATCTGATGTCCTGGTCCTCATTCATCTGATGTTATAAGTGATGTCACAAGACAGTTGATTGTAAATTGATGATGTCATCATCGTCATCTGATATCCTGGTCCTCTTTCACCTGATGTTATAAGTGATCTCACCGGACAGTTATTGTAAATTGATGATGTCATCTGATATCCTGATCCTCTTTCACCTGATGTTATAAGTGATGTCACTGGACAGTTATTGTAAATTGATGATGTCATCATCGTCATCTGTCCTGGTCCTCATTCATCTGATGTTATAAGTGATGTCACAAGACAGTTGTAAATTGATGATGTCATCATCGTCATCTGATATCCTGGTCCTCTTTCACCTGATGTTATAAGTGATGTCACAAGACAGTTATTGTAAATTGATGATGTCATCATCGTCATCTGATATCCTGGTCCTCTTTCACCTGATGTTATAAGTGATGTCACAAGACAGTTATTGTAAATTGATGATGTCATCATCGTCATCTGATATCCTGGTCCTCTTTCACCTGATGTTATAAGTGACGTCACAAGACAGTATGTTGTTGTAAATTGATGATGTCATCATCGTCATCTGATCCGGAAAGGAAAATGGTCGTTGATGAGCTAACTAGGGGAGGACCTAACAACAGACGTGATGAAGACTCACTCAGTGCATGTGGCAGCTGACCTCAGACAAACACATTCAACGAGGACGTAGTCACCTGTGTCCAGGTCTTTTCGTTTGGTTTGGTTTGGTTAAGTTTTTACGTCGACACCCACCTCAGGTGATATGGCCGACGGGGATAATCATCCCAGGGAAGTGGGGGAAGTGGGACTTACCTAATCCTATGCTGACACCACCAGAACAACAATGATGTTAAGATGGGACAATGACAGAGCCAGTTTTAATGTAGCGCACCCTTGGATTCGAACCCACAACCCATTAGCATGTGAATCTGACGCTCAAACCAACTGAGCTACTGGGGCCCGCCAGGTCTTTTCTGACAGGGGAAAACTTTTAAGTGTAACACCGGCTTGGTTTTTGAGGAAGAAAGGGAGCACAAAGCTGACAGAAGAAGAATGCAGATTTGGGGGTGAGGGGGGGTGAGGTGAGGGTGGGGAGAGGGGAGACAATGTCCTGTAGTTGTTGGTGCTGTCATCAACAGTTCTGGCATCGTGGGAAACAGGGAGGTACCCGTCACGATCAGTTCTGGGGCAAGACTGAATATTTCTTGGTGTAGACACATCGCAGGCATGACTACACTCACCACTCCTCCGCCTTTGTGGACCCACACACACACTATAACTGCAGACTGTGGGGGAGGTCCATTGTCTGTGTCAGAGAACAGGGACCCACACACACAGTGTACAGAGACCCATTGTCTGTGTCAGAACAGAGACCCACACAGTGTACAGAGATCCATTGTCTGTGTCAGAAGTGAGAACAGAGACCCACACAGTGTACAGAGATCCATTGTCTGTGTCAGAACAGAGACCCAACAGACAGTGTACAGAGATCCATTGTCTGTGTCAGAGAACAGAGACCCACACACAGACAGACAGACAGACACTGTGCAGAGATCCATTGCTGTGTCAGAACAGAGACCCACACAGACAGACAGATAGACGCTGTAGAGATCCATTGTCTGTGTCAGAGAACAGAGACCACACAGAACAGAGTGTACAGAGATCCATTGTCTGTGTCAGAAACAGAGACCCACAGAGGACATGTACAGAGATCCATTGTCTGTGTCAGAGAACAGAGACCCACACAGACAGACAGACACTGTAGAAAATCCATTGTCTGTGTCAGAGAACAGAGACCCACACAGACAGACAGAACCTGTACAGAGATCCATTGTCTGTGTCAGAGAACAGAGACCCACACAGACAGCAGACAGACAGACACTGTAGAGATCCATTGTCTGTGTCAGAGAACAGAGACCCACACAGACAGCAGACAGACACTGTAGAGGATCCATTGTCTGTGTCAGAGAACAGAGCCCCACACAGACAGACAGACAGACACTGTAGAGATCCATTGTCTGTGTCAGAGAACAGAGACCCACACAGACAGACAGACAGACACTGTAGAGATCCATTGTCTGTGTCAGAGAACAGAGACCCACACAGACGAAGACAGACAGACACTGTAGAGATCCATTGTCTGTGTCAGAGAACAGAGCCCACACAGACAGACAGACAGACACTGTAGAGATCCATTGTCTGTGTCAGAGAACAGAGACCCACACAGACAGACAGACACTGTAGAGATCCATTGTCTGTGTCAGAGAACAGAGACCACACAGACAGACAGACAGACACTGTAGAGAGATCCATTGTCTGTGTCAGAGAACAGAGACCCACACAGACAGACAGACAGACACTGTAGAGATCCATTGTCTGTGTCAGAGAACAGAGACCCACAGACAGACAGACAGACAGCCATGTAGAGATCCATTGTCTGTGTCAGAGAACAGAGACCCACACAGACAGACAGACAGACACTGTAGAGAATCCATTGTCTGTGTCAGAGAACAGAGACCCACAGACAGACAGATAGACAGAGATCCATTTTGTTGGTTGGTTAAGTACGCGACACCCACTCAGGGATAGCCGACGGGGAACCCAGGAGTGGGGAGATCATTCTTGTGAAACAGAGACAACAATGGAAGAGGACAGACAGACCATTTTAGAGCGACCTTGTTCGTTCAGTGAACTGACGCCACAACTAGACTGGCCGCAGGTTTTGACGGGGAAACTTTTAGTGTACATCGGCTTGTTGAGAAGAAAGGGAGCACACAAGCGACAGATGTAGAATGCAGTTGGGGGGGAGGTGAGAAGGGAGGGGAGACAGTCCTGAGGTGGGGATCACATTTCTGGTCGGGAAACAGGGAGGACCCACGACAGTCGCAGACTGAATTTGTGTAGACCATGCGGCAGAAACCAGGCCACACAGCCCTTGTCCTTTCTGTGAGAACAACCCACAGACAGACAGCGGATCAGACAGACATGAGAGATCCATGCTGTGCAGGACAGAGACCCACACAGACAGAGATCACCAGAACAAACCAGACACATGTAGAGATCCATTGTCTGTGTCAGAACAGGACCACACACAGGACGAGACCATTGTCTGTGTCAGAACAGAGCCACACAGCAGGAGACACTGAGGATCCATTGTCTGTGTCAGAACGAGACCACAAGGACAGAGATCCATTGTCTTGTCAGACAGAACCAACGACAGACAGACACTGTAGAGATCCATTGTCTGTGTCAGAAACAGAGACCCACACGACAGTAGACAGAGATCCATTGTCTGTGTCAGAGACAGAGACCACAACGACAGAATGTACAGAGATCCATTGTCTGTGTCAGAACAGAGACCCACACAGACATGTAAGAGATCCATTGTCTGTGTCAGAACAGAGACCCACACGACAGATGTACAGTGAGATCCATTGTCTGTGTCAGAACAGAGACCCACACAGACACTGTAGAGATCCATTGTCTGTGTCAGAACAGAGACCCACACAGACATGTAGAGATCCATTGTCTGTGTCAGAACAGAGACCCACACAGACAGTGACAGAGATCCATTGTCTGTGTCAGAACAGAGACCCACACAGACAAGTGTACAGAGATCCATTGTCTGTGTCAGAACAGAGACCCACACAGACAGACTAGACATGTAGAGATCCATTGTCTGTGTCAGAACAGAGACCCACACAGACAGCTGTAGAGATCCATTGTCTGTGTCAGAACAGAGACCCACACAGACAGAGTGACAGAGATCCATTGTCTGTGTCAGAACAGAACCACAAGACAGACAACACTGTGAGAGATCCATTGTCTGTGTCAGAACAGAGACCCACAGAGACAGACGACACTGTAGAGATCCATTGTCTGTGTCAGGAACAGAGACCCACACACAGACAGACAGACAGCACTGTAGAGATCCATTGTCTGTGTCAGAACAAGACCACACAGACAACTGTAGAGATCCATTGTCTGTGTCAAGAACAGAGACCACCAGACAGAGACACTGTAAGAGATCCATTGTCTGTGTCAGAGAACAGAGACCACACAGAACAGACACTGTAGAGATCCATTGTCTGTGTCAGGAACAGAGACCCACACAGACGACAGACTGTAGAGATCCATTGTCTGTGTCAGAGAACAGAGACCCACACAGACAGACAGACAGGACACTGTAGAGATCCATTGTCTGTGTCAGAGAACAGAGACCCACACAGACAGACAGACGACTCCATTGTTGTGTCAGGAACAGACCACACAGACAGACGACATGTAGAGATCCATTGTCTGTGTCAGAGAACAGAGACCCACACAGACAGACACAGACACTGTAGAGATCCATTGTCTGTGTCAGAGAACAGAGACCCACACAGACAGACAGACACTGTAGAGATCCATTGTTGTGTCAGAGAACAAGACCACACAGACAGACAGACAACGACATGTAGAGATCCATTGTCTGTGTCAGAGAACAAGACCCACACAGACAGACAGACAGACAGACACTGTAGAGATCCATTGTCTGTGTCAGAGAACAGAGACCCACACAGACAGACAGACACTGTAGAGATCCATTGTCTGTGTCAGAGAACAGAGACCCCACGACAGACAGACAGACACTGTAGAGATCCATTGTCTGTGTCAGAGAACAGAGCCCACACAAGACAGACATGAAGACAACACGACAACTGTAGAGATCCATTGTCTGTGTCAGAGAACAGAGACCCACACAGACAGACAGACAGACAGACACTGTAGAGATCCATTGTCTGTGTCAGAGAACAGAGACCCACACAGACAGACAGACAGACACTGTAGAGATCCATTGTCTGTGTCAGAGAACAGAGACCCCACAGACAGCGACAGACAGACACTGTAGAGATCCATTGTCTGTCAGAGAACAGAGACCCACACAGACAGACAGACGAACAGACAGACACACTGTAGAGATCCATTGTCTGTGTCAGAGAACAGAGACCCACACAGACAGACAGACAGACACTGTAGAGATCCATTGTCTGTGTCAGAGAACAGAGACCCACACAGACACGACAGACAGACAGACACTGTAGAGATCCATTGTCTGTGTCAGAGAACAGAGACCCACACACAGACAGACAGACAGACACTGTAGAGATCCATTGTCTGTGTCAGAGAACAGAGACCCACAACAGACAGACAGACAGACACTGTAGAGATCCATTGTCTGTGTCAGAGAACAGAGACCCACACAGACAGAGCGACAGACACTGTAGAGATCCATTGTCTGTGTCAGAGAACAGAGACCCACACAACAGACAGACAGACAGACACTGTAGAGATCATTGTCTGGTCAGAGAACAGAGACCCACACAGACAGACAGACAGACAGACAGACACTGTAGAGATCCATTGTCTGTGTCAGAGAACAGAGACCCACACAGACAGACAGACAGACACTGTAGAGATCCATTGTCTGTGTCAGAGAACAGAGACCCACACAGACAGACAGACAGACACTGTAGAGATCCATTGTCTGTGTCAGAGAACAGAGACCCACACAGACAGACAGACAGACACTGTAGAGATCCATTGTCTGTGTCAGAGAACAGAGACCCACACAGACAGACAGACCAGACACTGTAGAGATCCATTGTCTGAGTCAGAGAACAGAAGACCCACACAACAGACAGACAGACACTGTAGAGATCCATTGTCTGTGTCAGAGAACAGAGACCCACACAGACAGACAGACAGACACTGTAGAGATCCATTGTCTGTGTCAGAGAACAGAGACCCACACACAGACAGACAGACACATGTAGAGATCTATTGTCTGTGTCAGAGAACAGAGACCCACACAGACAGACAGACAGACACTGTAGAGATCCATTGTCTGTGTCAGAGAACAGAGACCCACACAGACAGACAGACACTGTAGAGAACCATTGTCTGTGTCAGAGAACAGAGACCCACAAGACAGACAGACACTGTAGAGATCCATTGTCTGTGTCAGAGAACAGAGGCCCACACAGACAGACAGACAGACAGACACTGTGAACGATCCATTCTGTGTGTCATGACACACACACATACACGCCGCGCGCGCACCACACACACACACACAACACACCACACAACACACACACACACCACAATACCACACACACAACACACACACCACAATACACACACACACACACACACACACACACACACACACACACACACACACACACACACACACACACACACACACACACACACACACACACTGTGAACGACCCATTGTGAAGGCTGTGGTTCAACACGCCATAGAACTGTCTACAACGCTGATTTGAAAGTGAGATTTCATCCAAAGACTACAGTTGGTGAAAAACTGTAAAACACTCAAGTTAAAGGTCGAGTGTTCATTTTATTATTATGTTTTTAACCCCTTCTCCCCTTTTCCCAAATATATCTTCCTGTAATAATTATGTGTTTACAGCAATTTTTATGCACTAAATATCTCTTGAAATTATGTCCAGAAAGGCGAAATGGCATAGATTTACACTTGGTTTTTAAAAAATGTTCCCGGGGGAGCATGCCCCCGGACCCCCCTAGTTTCAGTGGGTTTTTTCCTCCTCCCGTTTTAAGCCCTGAATGAGGACATATAGGTGTAGTGCTGTACTGACAACACAGGTTATGTAGGTTGACCCATGAGTAGCCCACAGTTTGGGGAGGGTTGTTTTGTCTTGTTTTGTTTTTTGTTTTGTGTGGGGTGTGTTTTTTTGTTTGCTTGTTTGTTTTTTGTTTTTTGTTTGTTTGTTTTTGTGGTCCCGTTAGCTCAGTTGATCAGGCTGCCATACTGATTATGTGGATTTCAGTTCTGGTGGGCCACTGTCTTTCTTCCAGACCTTACCAGCACATACGGTTTTGTGTAGGACCAAGGAGTAGGCCAGATAATTACTCTTCTAGTCCCTCGACGTTTAGCATTTCGCTGTGAACACAAACTTAACATTACTTATCAACTAAGTAACATAACTCTTGAGAGTCACGGAGTTATCTCCCATGTAGAATTTCCTCGAACCCAACACAGTTTGCGCTACCATTCAGCTAGCATAGACGCAGCCACAAAGCATAAGGTGGTAAGCTCAGAACATTCCTTTGGTATAACATTACTTATATTCCTGTATGTAGAGTATTTTCCCTTGGTTACTCTGTACGCTCCCATTCACTCTCACCGTTCTTCCTCTGGCTCATGAGAAACTGCTTCCATCGTAAATGCCATGGTCTCCATTCCTTCTCTGTGTAGGGCCCCAGCTCTGGAATTCCCTTCCAAGTAATAACAGACATTCTGCTTTTGTTTCATCTTTCAATTCCTGTCTCAGAAACGTACATCTTCAGACAATATGTCCATGTTCAGAATCTGTCTGATTTTTGTAGCCTGTTCCTGTGTCCATGTGTAGGATTGTGAATAGGTCTGTGACTGTGACTGTGTGTGTTGTGTAGTGATGTGTGTGTGTGTGTGTGTGTGTGTGTGTGTGTGTGTGTGTGTGTGTGTGTGGTGGGTAGAGAGAGAGAGAGAGAGAATGTGTCTTTGTAACTACCTAGATTTGAAGGTAAAGTGCTATACACGTGTAGATATCACTTATCACTATTTAGATAAGGTGATATATAAATACCATATAAGGTGCTATAATACCATATATGCTATAATACCATATAAGTGCTATATAAATATATAATTATTACCATATAATCATATATAACCATATAATCCTTATATAAATACCATATAATCTATATAAATACCATATAAGTATATAAAACCATATAAGTGCTTATAATACATATAAGTTATATAAATAATATATGTGCTATAAATACATATAGTCTATAAATACCATATAAGAGCTATATAAATACCATATAAAGTGCTATATAAATATATATGTATATAAATACATATAAGTCGTATATATAAATACATTATAAGGTGCTATATAAATACCATATAATGCTATATAAATACCATATAGGATCTAAATCATATAATAATACATATAGTGCTATTAAATACCATATAAGGCTATATAAATACCATATAAGTGCTATATAAAATACCATATAGTGCTATATAAATAATAAGTAGCTATAAAATACCATATAAAGTGCTTATAAATAATATAAGTGACTATATAAATACCATAATAAAGTGCTATATAAATACCATATAAGTGCTATATAAATAATATAAGGTGCTATAAAATACCATATAAAGCTATATAAATACCATAATTATAAGTACATATAATCTATATAAATACCATATAAAGTGCTATATAAATACCATATAAAGTGCTATATAAATACCATATAAGTGCTATAAATACCATATAAAGTGCTATATAAATACCATATAATAGTGCTATATAAATACCATATAAAGTGCTATATAAATACCATATATAAGTGCTATATAATACCATATAAGGTGCTATATAAATACCATATAAGTGCTATATAAATACCATATAAAGTGCTATATAAATACCATATAAAGTGCTATATAAATACCATATAAAGTGCTATATAAATACCATATAAAGTGCTATATAAATACCATATAAGTGCTATATAAATACCATATAAAGTGCTAATATAAATACCATATAGGTGCTATATAAATACCATATAAAGTGCTATATAAATACCATATAAGTGCTATATAAATACCATATAAGTGCTATATAAATACCATATAGGTGCTATAATAAATACCATATATGGTGCTATATAAATACATATAAGGTGCTATATAAATACCATTAAGGTGCTATATAAATACCATATAAGTGCTATATAAATACCATATAAGTGCTATATAAATACCATATAAGGTGCTATATAAATACCATATAAGGTGCTATATAAATACCATATAAAGTGCTATATAAATACCATATATGCTATATAAATACTATATAAAGTGCTATATAAATACCATATAGGTGCTATATAAATACCATATAAAGTGCTATATAAATACCATATAAGGTGCTATTAAATACCATATAAGGTGCTATATAAATACCATATAATGTGCTATATAAATACCATATAAGTGCTATATAAATACCATATAAGTGCTATATAAATACCATATAAAGTGCTATATAAATACCATATAAAGTGCTATATAAATACCATATAAGTGCTATAATAATACCATATAAGGTGCTATATAAATACCATATAAAGTGCTATATAAATACCATATAAAGTGCTATATAAATACCATATAAAGTGCTATATAAATACCATATAAGGTGCTATATAAATACCATATATAGTGCTATATAAATACCATATATAGGTGCTATATAAATACCATATAAAGTGCTATATAAATACCATATAGGTGCTATAATACATATAAGTGATATAATCCATATAAGGTGCTATATAAATACCAATAAAGTGCTATATAAATACCATAAAGTGCTATATAAATACCATATAAGTGCTATATAAATACCATACAAGGTGCTATATAAATACCATATAAAGTGCTATATAAATACCATAGGTGCATATAAATACATAAAGTTATATAAATACCATATAAGGTGCTATATAAATACCATACAAGTGCTATATAAATACCATACAAGGTGCTATATAAATACCTATAGGTGCTATATAAATACCATAATAGGTGCTATATAAATACCATATAGGTGCTATATAAATACCATAAAAGGTGCTATATAAATACCATACAAGGTGCTATATAAATACCATATAAGTGCTATATAAATACCATATAAAGTGCTATATAAATACCATATATAAGTGCTATATAAATACCATATAAGGTGCTATATAAATACCATATAAAGTGCTATATAAATACCATATAAAGTGCTTATATAAATACCATAAAGTGCTATATAAATACCATTATGGTGCTATATAAATACCATATAAAGTGCTATATAAATACCATATAAGGTGCTATATAAATACCATTAAGTGCTATATAAATACCATATAAAGATGCTATATAAATACCATATAAAGTGCTATATAAATACCATATAAAGTGCTATATAAATACCATAAAGTGCTATATAAATACCATATATGGTGCTATATAAATACCATATAAGTGCTATATAAATACCATATAAGTGCTATATAAATACCATATAAAGTGCTATATAAATACCATATAAGTGCTATATAAATACCATATAAGTGCTATATAAATACCATATAAAGTGCTATATAAATACCATATAAGTGCTATATAAATACCATATAAGTGCTATATAAATACCATATAAGGTGCTATATAAATACCATATATGGTGCTATATAAATACCATAAATGCTATATAATACCATATATGGTGCTATATAAATACCATATAAAGTGCTATATAAATACCATATAAAGTGCTATTAAATACCAATCATTACTGTTATTATTACTGAACTGAAGGTTGTACTAGGTGTTAGTCACATTGTTCAAAGAATTTAGGATAATATTGCTATTATTCCCAACGAACAAAGTATTTACCTTGTGAAACGAGTGGGGCACCAAGTCCCCCCCCCCCCCCCCCCCCCCCCCCCGTTTCCAGCCAGCGAGTGTGTGTGTTTGTCGTGTGTGCGTGATGTTTGCACCTTTTCCATCACCACCATCACCCTCAAACCCCCCCCCTCTCTGTTCTCTCTCTCCCTCTCTATCTCTCTGTCTCTGTCTCAGTCTCTGTATCCCGTCTCTGTCTGCCTTCTGTCTGTCTCTCTCTCTCTTCTCTCTGTCTTTCTCACTCTCTCTCGGTATCTTTGTCTATCTTTCTGTCTGTCTATGTCTCTCTCTCTCTCTCTCTCCTCTCTTCTCTCCTCCTCTATCTCTCTCTCTCTCTCCTCTCCTCTTCTCCTCTTCTCTTCATCTCTTCTCTCCTCACTGTCTTCTCTTCTCTCTCTGTCTCTCTCTCTCTCTCTCCTCTTTCTTTCTCTCTTACTCTTTTCTCATCTCTTTCTTCTCTCTTCTCTCTCTCTCTCTCTCTCTCTCTCTCTCCTTCTTCTCACTCTTTCTCCTCTTTCTGTATCTCTTTGTCTCTCCGTCTGCTGTCTTCTCGTCTCTTCTCTCTCTCTCTCTCTCTTCTCTTTCTCCTCTTTCTCTTTCTATCTCTCTCTCTCTCCGTCTTCTCTCTCTCTCTCTCTCTCTCTCTCTCTTCTCCTTGTTCTCTTTCTGTATCTCTTGTCTCTCGTCTCTCTGTCTCTCTCTCTCTCTTTCTCACTCTTCTTCTCTCTGTATCCCTCTTGTTGTCTCTCTCTCTCTCTCACTTTCTTCTTCTTCTCTGTATCTTCTTCTGTCTCTCCGTCTCTCTCTTCTTCTCTCTCTCTCTCTCTCTCTCTCTCTCTCTCTCTCTTCTCACTCTTTCTCTTCTGTACTCTTTCTCTTCTGTCTTCTGTCCTCTCTCTCTCTCTTCTCTTTCTCACTTCCTTTCTGTTTTTTGTTCTCTCTGTCTGTCTCTCTCTCTCTCTCTTTTCTCTCTCTTTCTCTTTTTCTCTCACCTCTCTCTCTTCTCTCTCTGTGTCTCTCCGTCTTCTCTGTTCTTCTTCTGTCTGTCTGTCTCTCTCTGTATCTTTCTGTCTCTCTTCTCTCTTTCTCCTTCTCTGTCTGTTCGTCTCTTCTCTCTCTTCTTTTCTCTCTCTCTCTTTCTCTCTCTCTCTCTCTCTCGTCTCTCTCTTCTCTTCCTGTCTCTCCTCTTCGTCTCTTCATCCTACCAGTCTCTGGACACCTCCACCTGGTGGGTAAAGTATGGAGATTTTTCCAATAGCCCAAGTCAACGTGTGTGCAGACTTACCAGTGCCTAATCACCACTACCCCCCCCCCCCCACTGTGTGTGTATACTGTTGCAGAGTATTAACTATGCAAGTTAAAGATCCTGTAAGTCATGTCTTGACACCGTGCTGATTGCAGCAAATGAAAGGGACCTACAAAACCTTGTGAATATACTAGAAATAGAAAGCAAAGATAAGGGACTGGAACTAAACAGCAGGAAGACTGAAGTCATGGTGATCAGTAAAAAACATGAAATCCCCTCATGCAGAATAACAGCAAATGGCACAACCTTGAGACAAGTTGATAAGTTCAAATACCTGGGAACGGTCATTTCATCAGACGGCAGATGCACATCGGAAATAGCTGGCAGAATCGGCCAAGCCAAAACAGCATTCAAGAAGATGACAAGCATTCTTACCAACAAATGCCTATCAATTAACATCAGAAAGAGAGTCCTTGAATGTGATATAGAACCAATACTGTTGTACGGATGCGAGGCGTGGACAGTCAGCAAGCAAAGCCAGAGCAAGATTGAGGCAGCCGAGATGTGGTTTCTCAGAAGAATGTTGAGAGTTCCATGGACAGCAAAGAAAACAAACGAGACAGTCTTGATGGAGGCAGACATAAGTAGATCACTCATAAGGAAGATTAGGAAAAGACAGGCGACATTTATAGGCCATTTTATGAGGAAGGGGGATTTGGAGCGCCTGGTCACAACGGGAAAGCTGGAGGGAAAGAGAGCACCAGGTAGACCCAGGGAGAGAATGCTGGACGGACTTGCAGAGTGGCTGGGGATGAGGAGGGTGGGGGAGATGCTAGGGGCAACGAGAGATAGAGATGGTTGGAAGTCCATGGTCGCCAACGCCAGCGGCAGGGCACCTGATGATGATGATGATGATGATGATGATGATGATGAAGTCATGTCTGTAGTTGGCCTATGGACACAGGAAACACCCAGCATGGAAGCAAAGGCAAGATTGAAGAAAAAAGGATTTTAGATAATACTTCTTCTGTTGGAAAATATGGTATAATTATCATCATTAACATTATCGTTCTGTTTCTCTCTGTCTCGCGCTGTATTTCTGTCTCTGTCTCTCTCTCTCTCTCTCCCCCCTCTCTCTCTCTCCTCTCTCCCCTCTCTCTCTCTCTCCCTCCCCTCTGTGTATGTGTGTGTGCATGCGCGTGCTCTCTGTCTCTCTCTGCTCTCTCTCTCTCTCTCTCTCTCTCTCTCTCTCTCTCCTCTCTCTCTCTCTCTCTCTCTCTCTCTCTCTCTTGCATCTCTCTCTCTCTCTCTCTCTTCTTCTCTCTCTCTCTTCTCTCTCTCTCTCTTCTCTTCTCTCTGCTATCTCTCTCTCTTCTCTCTTCTCTCTCTCTCTTCTCATCCTTTCACTCTCTCGTCTCTTCTCTTGCTCCTCTCTCCTCTCCTCTCTCTCTCTCTCTCTTCCTCACTCTCTCCTTTTCCTTCTCTCTCTCTCCTCTCTCGTCTCTCTCTCCACCCCCCCCCCTTCTATTTCCTTTCGATGACCCAGTTCCTCCTGACAGAACCAGTGAGAAGGGGAGGAGGGGGTGGCTAGCTTTAAGACAGAAAAGGAAAAACAAAACAAAACAAAAAAACACATAGAAACAAGCAAAACGTTGGTGTACACGACGACCTGTACAAATGATCCATTTTCATTTCAGTGTATTTGTGGTTTCCTGTGTGGCTCAACAGGTGTCCAGTGTGGTAAGCCTTTTTACCAGTGGGAAACTGTCTGGTGTGCGCCACAAGACATTTTGTGTGTGTGGTGTGTGTGTGTGTGTGTGTGTGTGTGTTTTGTCAGTGTTCCCTGGTTTGGTTTTGTCTGATCTGAACAAAACGTTTTATACTGTGTCTGTTTGAACATTAAACAAAACATAGGCCTCTCTCTCTCTCTGTCTCTCTGTCTGTGTCGCTCTGTCTCTCTCTCTCTCTCTCTCTCTCTCTCTCTCTCTCTCACACACACACACACACACACACACACACACACACACACACACAGAACAAAACAGGTATGTTTGAATATTGAACAAAACAGGTCTCTCTCTCTCTGTCTCTCTCTCTGTCTCTGTCTCTCTCTCCCTCTCTCACTCTCTCTCTCTCTCTCTCCTCTCACACACACACACACACACACACACACACACAGAGAGAACAAAACATAGGTCTGTTTGAATATTGAACAAAACAGCTCTCTCTCTCTCTCTCTCTCTCTCTCCTCTCTCTCTCCTTCTCTCTCTGTCCCTCTCTCTGTCTCTCTTTCTCTGTCTAGAGGTCTCTCTTCTTTCTCTTTCTGTCTTTCTGTCTCTCTGTCTCTTTCTCTCTCTCTCTCTCTCTCTCTCTCTCTCTGTTCGATCTCTCTCTCTGTCTTCCCCCTCTCTCTCTCTTTTTCTGTCTTTCTGTCTCTGTCTCTCAGTCTCTGTCACTTTCTCTCTGTCTCTGTGAGTCTCTCTATCTGTCTCTGTCTCTCTTTTTCTGTCTCTCTCTCTCTTCTCTCTCTCTCTCTCTCTCTCTCTCTCTCTCTCTCTCTCTCTCTCTCTCTCTCCCCTCCCTCTCCTGTCTGTGCCGATTGCCATGGACATAGAGATGTTGTAGACGCCAGTAGGTTTCCAGTCCTCCGGTGTCCACCACCATGTGAACCATCCATACAGTCTGCACTGACACACACCATCACTTGGACACACAGTGAAACAATATGTGTGTGTATATGTGTGTGTGTGTGTGTGTGTGTTGTCTGTCTGTCTGTCTGTCCTGTATCTGTGTTGTGTGTGTGTCTGTCTGTGTGTGTGTGTTTGTATCTGTGTGTCTGTGTGTGTGTGACTGTCTGTGTGTGTCTGACTGTGTGTGTATCTGTGTGTCTGT
The DNA here is from genome assembly GCA_030674185.1 of Monoplex corrugatus. Taxonomy (NCBI): domain Eukaryota; kingdom Metazoa; phylum Mollusca; class Gastropoda; order Littorinimorpha; family Ranellidae; genus Monoplex; species Monoplex corrugatus. Next base: position 82,240,697 of record JAPXFY010000017.1, read on the forward strand.
GTGTGTGTGTGTCTGTGTGTCTGTGTGTGTGTTTGTGTCTGCCTGTATCTATGTGGGTATCTGTGTGTGTCTGTGCGTGTGTGTGTATGACTGTCTGTTTGTGTCTGTGTCTGTTTGTGTGTTGGAGGAGGGGGGGGGGTGATACGGAAGATAGCGGTGTGTTTGTTCGTTCGTTCTTTAATTTAACGTCTTTTCACTATAAGTGATAGTAGTGTGTGTGTGTGTGTGTGTTTCTTGGAGAGGAGACGGTAATTTGTGTGTGTGCGCGCACGTGCGTGTGTGTCTGTCTGTTTGTCTGTCTGTCTGTCTATCTGTCTGTGTTGGAGGAAGGGGGATGATGATACGGATGATTGCAGTGCGTGTATGGGGGATATATCTTGGACAGGAGGCGGTGATTGGACAGGCGTCAGGAAGCAGGTCATTGTCACAGACAGCAGGGCGTGCTGTGTATTCTGTCCGCCGTTCACAGCTTGGTCAGTGGGTGTGACTGTGACTCTCACACCTGCCCTCACGTCTCCTGGACACCATCACACACACACACCTCATCAAACAACCATGGGTCTGCTTGACACCAGCCCTGCAATACACGTACCACGGACAGGGTGGAAACCCCACCCCTCACCCCTCTCCTCTCACCCTCGTGGGGATGCTGGGGGGGGGGGGGTTCTTTCAAGTGCCTTCTGGCCCGTGCGTGTTTAAGATCCCACGGCAGTTGAAAATCGTGAAGAGCAGGGCATTCGCCTGACTGCCCTGGTGTGAGACATTGGAATGATGGGTTGATTTCTACAGGTCCCTTCCCTTGAAGGCCAATTAGTCTTCTTGCCTTTCTGAAGTCTTCTTGCCTTTCTGAAGTCTTGTCTTTCTGAAGTCTTCTTGCCTGTCTGAAGTCATCTTGTCTGTCTGAAGTCTTCTTGCCTGTCTGAAGTCTTCTTGCCTTTCTGAAGTCTTCTTGTCTTTCTGAAGTCTTCTTGCCTGTCTGAAGTCATCTTGTCTGTCTGAAGTCTTCTTGCCTGTCTGAAGTCTTCTTGTCTGTCTGAAGTCTTCTTGCCTGTCTGAAGTCTTCTTGCCTTTCTGAAGTCTTCTTGTCTTTCTGAAGTCTTCTTGCCTGTCTGAAGTCATCTTGTCTGTCTGAAGTCTTCTTGCCTGTCTGAAGTCTTCTTGTCTGTCGGAAGTCTTCTTGTCTTTCTGAAGTCTTCTTGCCTTTCTGAAGTCTTCTTGCCTTTCTGAAGTCTTCTTGCCTGTTTGAAGTCTTCTTGTCTTTCTGAAGTCTTCTTGCCTGTTTGAAGTCTTCTTGTCTTTCTGAAGTCTTCTTGCCTGTCTGAAGTCTTCTTGCCTGTCTGAAGTCTTCTTGCCTTTCTGAAGTCTTCTTGCCTTTCTGAAGTCTTCTTGCCTGTCTGAAGTCTTCTTGCCTTTCTGAAGTCTTCTTGCCTTTCTGAAGTCTTCTTGCCTGTCTGAAGTCTTCTTGCCTGTCTGAAGTCTTCTTGTCTTTCTGAAGTCTTCTTGTCTGTCTGAAGTCTTCTTGCCTGTCTGAAGTCTTCTTGTCTGTCTGAAGTCTTCTTGTCTGTCTGAAGTCTTCTTGTCTGTCTGAAGTCTTCTTGCCTGTCTGAAGTCTTCTTGTCTGTCTGAAGTCTTCTTGTCTTTCTGAAGTCTTCTTGCCTTTCTGAAGTCTTTGTGTCTTTCTGAAGTCTTCTTGTCTTTCTGAAGTCTTCTTGTCTGTCTGAAGTCTTCTTGCCTGTCTGAAGTCTTTGTGTCTTTCTGAAGTCTTCTTGTCTGTCTGAAGTCTTCTTGTCTGTCTGAAGTCTTCTTGTCTGTCTGAAGTCTTCTTGTCTGTCTGAAGTCTTCTTGCCTGTCTGAAGTCTTCTTGCCTTTCTGAAGTCTTTGTGTCTTTCTGAAGTCTTTGTGTCTTCAAGTCTTCTTGTCTTTCTGAAGTCTTCTTGTCTTTCTGAAGTCTTCTTGCCTTTCTGAAGTATTGTCTTTCTGAATTCTTCTTGCCTTTCTGAAGTCTTCTTGTCTTTCTGAAGTCTTCTTGCCTTTCTCAAGTCTTCTTGTCTTTCTGAAGTCTTGTCTTTCTGAGATCTGAAGTCTTGTCTTTCT
>JAPXFY010000017.1:82247790-82265290 GCA_030674185.1 Monoplex corrugatus
TATGGACTTCAGTGTGATGAATCCTTCTTGAACAAACTTCAAACCCCAAAGATATTACTTGTGCAGAGGGTGGGGGGAGGGGGGCCATGAGTCATTCTCACAAATCGAAACGACAGAAAAGTGCCAAGTGCCTCATCCTGCATGAAGAGAATGTTAGTTCATCATGTTTCTCTCTTGTTTTATATATATATATGTGACCTCCCGCCACGAAATCAGTCTTAACTCGCAGTCAGTCGAACAGCACTAGGAGCTGAAAAGGTGACTGAGGGTCTATCTGGGGTGTTTTGACTTTTTCTCAAAATTGATTTCTGTGGACTATAATCTATCTCCCACAGAAATTTTTTTCTTGAAAAAATATTATTAATCAGTTTAAATTGGTATTTCAATGCACTGATCGCAGCAAAAAGAACGCAACTTCCTACCAAAAGTACCTATTTTTGTCTCTTGTTTTGAACCGTAGCCTATACAGTACCTGCACATGTAATATACTGACGGAAAGCTCTTTGGTGCACCTTTCAGATAATGACAGCTAAAATTAGAAACAAACTAGGTCAAAGCCACCAAATAAAGAAATTTAAGGCAAATGTGTAGGAGAGCACACAAAAACTTTAGAGGCTGTTTTCTCAAAATGGCCGTCATACAACTTAATGACTTTAAACATACATAACTTCTGCATTGTTTTTAGTACAAGCTTTATTCAAGTACGAAAATAATCAGCAGAATGTACACTTTCCAGTAATACGTATATCTCAAAATGCCCAAAATGCTAGTTAAGACTGATTTCGTGCTGGCAGGTCACACACACACACACACACACACACACACACACACACACACACACACACACACACACACACACACACACACATATATATGTGTGTGTGTGTAATAAAATATATATAATTATATATATACATGTATATATGTGTGTTGTGTGTGTTTATATATATATATATATATATATATATATATATATATATATATAGATATATCATTATATATATGTATATGTATATATATGTTATTGTTGTTAATAATTGCTGCTTTTGTTAGACTGGTTAGGTTCTACATAGAAATGATGTCTTGGTCATTGTGTTCTTTTTGTTGTGTATAGAAATGCTGAGTTAGTCATTGTGTTCTTACTGTTCTCCACACAAATAATGAAGAAGCCATTGTGTTCTAAGTGCTGCCTGTAGAAATAATGAAGTCATTCTGTTCTAATGTTCTCCATAGAAATGATGATAAAGTCATTGCTTTCTAAATTTTCTCCATAGAAATGTTGATTAAGTCATTGCTTTCTAAATTTTCTCTATAGAAATGTTGATTAAGTCATTGCTTTCTAAATTTTCTCCATAGAAATGTCAAGTCATTGCTTTCTAAATTTTCTCCATAGAAATGTTGATTAAGTCATTGCTTTCTAAATTTTCTCCATAGAAATGTCAAGTCATTGCTTTCTAAATTTTCTCCATAGAAATGTCAAGTCATTGCTTTCTAAATTTTCTCCATAGAAATGTTGATTAAGTCATTGCTTTCTAAATTTTCTCCATAGAAATGTCAAGTCATTGCTTTCTAAATTTTCTCCATAGAAATGTCAAGTCATTGCTTTCTAAATTTTCTCCATAGAAATGTTAAGTCATTGCTTTCTAAATTTTCTCCATAGAAATGTTGATAAAGTCATTGAGTTCTAAATGTTCTCCTTAGAAATGTTGATAAAGTCACCGAGTTCTAAATTTTCTCCTTAGAAATGATAAAAAAGACATTCTGTTCTTACTGTTCCCCATAGAAATGAGGATCTATGCGTAAGTTGTTCTGTTCTAAATGTTCTCCATGGAAATGATAAAATTAGTCATTGAGTTCTATATGTTCTCCATAGAAATCATGAAAAAAACACATTCTGTTTGTTCAAAAACACACAGAACATAACAGAAGTCACAATACTTAGACTTCGAACAATGAAAACAACCACCATGGAAAACTGTTTACCGTTGCTAAACTTTAATTATCTTCAGATCGGAGAGCTCAAAAAAACAGATGCGCATGCGCACACATGTATTATACGCATGCACAAGCACACATCACCAGAACTGTACTACTGCCACACGCGATCCACAACACTGTTCTTACTGTTCCCCATAGAAATGATGATTTTTAAGTTTTGTTCTAAATGTTCTCCATAAAAATGATAAAAAAAAGACATTCTGTTCTTACTGTTCCCCATAGAAATGATGATTTTTAAGTTTTGTTCTAAATGTTCTCCATAGAAATGACGGAAAAAGACATTTTGGTCTTACTATTCTCCGGAATTGGTCAGTAATGGTCTATGTGTTCTCCGTAGAAATGATGAATTAATCGTTCGTTGCTTGATTTTAACATCTTTTGACTATAAGTGATATTAGACGGTAGATTAATTAATCATTGTGTTCTAATGTTCTTCTTAGAAATAATGAAGAAGACATTGTGTTGTTACCATTCTTCGTAGAAATGGAAGAAGAAGTCACCATGCCCCAAGTATGTCTTCCTTTGTATGTTGGCTGATCTGTGCTGGCCCTGTCAGCACCGTGTCCTGTTTGGTGCGTAGTGAAGTGGATATTATTGGTATTGTAGTTTGTGAGAACAGTGCAGTGACCACTATCACATTCTGTGTATATGTAGTCCTCCAGTATTTATCATGTACGTGTATAGTCTGTTGTAGTTATGTATGATGTGACGGTATAGTCATTATGTGTTGATATGGTTATTTGTAATATGTTGATGTGCACAAAATGATATTCGTTTGTAGACTGAAGTGGTGCAGAATTGATGGAGTCGTATTGACACTCATGCGCGTGCGCGCACGTGCACACACACTCGCTCACATGTGCATGCACTCACACACACACACACACACATGTGCACACACATGTGCACGCACTCACACACCACACACACACGCACACACACGCACACACACACACACACACACACACACATGTGCACGCACTCACACACACACATGCACACACAACACACACACACACACACATGTGCACGCACTCACACACACACAACACACACACACACACACACACACACACACACACACACACACACACACACACACAACACACACACACACATCCATTGTACCATACAAGGACTTCACTATGTTGTCAATATGCACACACTGGTCAGGCACAACTGGCCACATATTGTAACTGCCAGTAAAGTGATGTAGATTGAGATATACATTGAAGAAGTGTGGAGATGATGATGGTAAGGACTAAGTGTGTAGATGACACAGCTGATGATGATAAGGACTAAGTGTGTAGATGACACAGCTGATGATTGATAAGGACTAAGTGTGTAGATGACTTAACTGCTGATGATAAGGACTAAGTGTGTAGATGACTTAACTGATGATGATAAGGACTAAGTGTGTAGACGATTTAACTGTTGACGATAAGAACTAAGTGTGAAGATGACATAGCTGATGATGATGTGAACTAAGTGTGTAGACAATGGCTGCTGTATTGCTTTGATCATGTATCAGACTGACTGCTTTCTTGGTGCTAATACGTATTATTATTGTTCTTTGTATTCATTGTTATGATGTGCTGTTAGGTCATACACTGCTGTGCTGTGTGTGCTGACACAAGTGTTCATGACTCATCAGGTGACTTGTGTTAGCTGTAAATTATCTATGTCTGTTTGAATTAAAGTCATCTTGTTACGCTTGATTCGCTTTTTTGTCTTTTTTCCCCTTCTTTGGCTTGATTGTTATGTCTTTCTCTGTCTGTCTGTGTATCTGTCTGTCTGTATGTCTGTCTCTGTCTGTATGTCTGTCTGTATGTCTGTCTTTGTCTTACATATTGATCTTTCTGTGTGTGTATGTATGTCTGTGTCTGTCTGTGTCTGTCTGTCTTTGTCTTACATATTGATCTTTCTCTGTCTGTCTGTATGTCTTTGTCTTACATATTGATCTTTCTCTGTCTGTCTGTATGTCTTTGTCTTACATATTGATCTTTCTCTGTCTGTCTGTATGTCTGTCTTTGTCTTACATATTGATCTTTCTCTGTCTGTCTGTATGTCTTTGTCTTTCATATTGATCTTTCTCTGTCTGTCTGTCTGTCTTTGTCTTACATATTGATCTTTCTTCTGTCTGTATGTCTTTGTCTTACATATTGATCTTTCTCTGTCTGTTGTCTTTGTCTTACATATTGACTTTCTGTCTGTCTGTCTGTCTTTGTCTTACATATTGATCTTTCTCTGTCTGTCTGTATGTCTGTTTGTCTTACATATTGATCTTTCGTCTGTTGTCTGTCTTGTCTTACATATTGATCTTCTCTGTCTGTCTTATGTCTTTGTCTTACATATGATCTTTCTCTGTCTGTATGTCTGTCTTTGTCTTACATATTGATCTTTCCTGTCTGTCTGTCTGTCTTTGTCTTACATATTGATCTTTCTCTCGTCTGTTGTCTTTGTCTTACATATTGATCTTTCTCTGTCTGTCATGTCTTTGTCTTACATATTGATCTTTCTCTGTCTGTCTGTATGTCTTTGTCTTACATATTGATCTTTCTCTGTCTGTCTGTTGTCTTTGTCTTACATATTGATCTTTCTCTGTCTGTCTGTATGTCTTTGTCTTACATATTGATCTTTCTTCTGTCTGTCATGTGTCTTTGTCTTACATATTGATCTTTCTCTGTCTGTCTTGTCTTTGTCTTACATATTGATCTTTTCGTCTGTCTGTATGTCTTTGTCTTACATATTGATCTTTCTCTGTCTGTCTTTGTCTTTGTCTTACATATTGATCTTTCTCTGTCTGTCTGTCTTTGTCTTACATATTGATCTTTCTGTCTGTCTATGTCTTTGTCTTACATATTGATCTTTCTCTGTCTGTCTGTATGTCTTTGTCTTACATATTGATCTTTCTCTTGTCTGTCTGTCTGTATGTCTTTGTCTTACATATTGATCTTTCTCTGTCTGTCTGTATGCTTTGTCTTACATATTGATCTTTCTCGTCTGTTGTCTTTGTCTTACATATTGATCTTTCTCTGTCTGTATGTCTTTGTCTTACATATTGATCTTTCTTCTGTCTGTTCTTTGTCTTACATATTGATCTTTCTCTGTCTGTTTCTTTGTCTTACATATTGATCTTTCTCTGTCTGTCTGTATGTCTTTGTCTTACATATTGATCTTCTCTCTGTCTGTTGTCTTTGTCTTACATATTGATCTTTCTCTGTCTGTCTGTATGTCTTTGTCTTACATATTGATCTTTCTCTGTCTGTCTGTATGTCTTTGTCTTACATATTGATCTTTCTCTGTCTAGTCTTTGTCTTACATATTGATCTTTCTTGTCTGTCTGTCTTTGTCTTACATATTGATCTTTTCTCTGTCTGTATGTCTTTGTCTTACATATTGATCTTTCTCTGTCTGTCTTTGTCTTACATATTGATCTTTCTCTGTTGTTGTCTTTGTCTTACATATTGATCTTCTCTGTCTGTCTGTCTGTCTTTGTCTTACATATTGATCTTTCTCTGTCTGTCTTGTCTTACATATGATCTTTCTGTCTGTCTTTGTCTGTTTGTCTTACATATTGATCTTTCTCTGTCTGTCTGTCTTTGTCTTACATATTGATCTTTTCTGTCTGTCTGTCTTTGTCTTACATATTGATCTTTCTCTGTCTGTCTGTCTTTGTCTTACATATTGATCTTTCTCTGTCTGTTGTCTTTGTCTTACATATTGATCTTTCTCTGTCTGTCTGTCTTTGTCTTACATATTGATCTTTCTCTGTCTGTCTGTCTTTGTCTTACATATTGATCTTTGTCTGTCTTTGTCTTACATATTGATATTTGTCTGTCTTTGTGTTACATATTGATATTTCTCTGTCTTTGTCTTACATATTGATATTTCTCTGTCTGTCTTTGTCTTACATATTGATCTTTCTCTGTCTGTCTTTGTCTTACATATTGATATTTCTCTGTCTGTCTTTGTCTTACATATTGATCTTTCTCTGTCTGTCTGTCTTTGTCTTACATATTGATATTTCTCTGTCTGTCTTTGTCTTACATATTGATCTTTCTCTGTCTGTCTGTCTTTGTCTTACATATTGATATTTCTCTGTCTGTCTTTGTCTTACATATTGATCTTTCTCTGTCTGTCTTTGTCTTACATATTGATCTTTCTCTGTCTGTATGTCTTTGTCTTACATATTGATCTTTCTCTGTCTGTATGTCTTTGTCTTACATATTGATCTTTCTCTGTCTGTATGTCTTTGTCTTACATATTGATATTTCTCTGTCTGTCTTTGTCTTACATATTGATATTTCTCTGTCTTTGTCTTACATATTGATCTTTCTCTGTCTGTCTGTCTTTGTCTTGCATATTGATATTTCTCTGTCTGTCTTTGTCTTACATATTGATCTTTCTCTGTCTGTCTTTGTCTTACATATTGATCTTTCTCTGTCTGTATGTCTTTGTCTTACATATTGATCTTTCTCTGTCTGTATGTCTTTGTCTTACATATTGATCTTTGTATGTCTTTGTCTTACATATTGATCTTTCTCTGTCTGTCTTTGTCTTACATATTGATCTTTGTCTGTCTGTATGTCTTTGTCTTACATATTGATCTTTGTATGTCTGTCTGTCTTTGTCTTACATATTGATCTTTCTCTGTCTGTCTGTCTTTGTCTTACATATTGATCTTTTCTGTCTGTCTGTCTTTGTCTTACATATTGATCTTTGTATGTCTTTGTCTTACATATTGATCTTTTCTGTCTGTCTGTCTTTGTCTTACATATTGATCTTTGTATGTCTTTGTCTTACATATTGATCTTTCTCTGTCTGTCTCTATATGACTGTCTTTGTCTGTTTTTGTTTCTGTCTCACACACATGTTGATCTTTCTCTGTCTCTGTCTGCATGTCTGTCTTTGTCACACACACACACAGATATATGTATGTATGTATGTATATATATATATATATATATATATATATATATATATATATATAATACACACACACACACACACACACACACAGAGGCACGTACACACACACATATATGCACATACACACAAAAATACCCACACATCCACACCACACACACACACGCGCGCATGCGCGCACACACACATACAAATAAAACCACGCACACTGCCGCTTGTATAGCTTTCAGTATCTTCTCTGTATCTGTCTCTCTCTCTCTCTCTCTCTCCCTCTCCCTCCCTCACACACACAAATGCGCGCACACACACACACACACCACACACACACTCACACACACGCACACTCACCACACACACACACCACACACACACACACACACACACCACACATACACCACACACACACACACACACACACACACACACACACACACACACACACACACACACACACACACACACATGCACAGACTCCTTCCTATCACAAAAAAGAAGAAAATGAAGTACACACACAGTAAAACCCAAAACAAGAGCATGGGTGCAACTTTTTCCGTTTGACAACGGAATCCGTTTTTTTCAAAAGAGTCAGAAACGGAAAATCCGTTTTTGGAAAAAAGCTTCAGCGTCTGGGCGGCTATGCCCCCCAGACCCCCCCTCCCTCCCCCCCCCCCCCCCCATACAGGGCGCTGCCAGACCCTGGACCCCTTTCAGTTCTTTGGCTTTATCTAAGTTGCACCCTTGCAAGTGTGATATGCCCACCTGTTTTCACTTTACACTGTGCACATCTTAACACAGTGGATGGGCAGCACTCTATACCACTCAACTTCCACCTTCCACTCCTCCAACTTTTATCTCACCCCATCCCCCTCTCTGTCTTTGTCTGTCTGTCTCTACCTTTGTCTGTCTGTCTGTCTCCCCTTTGTCTGTCTGTCTGTCTCCCCTTTGTGTCTCTGTCTGTCTCCCCTTTGTGTCTGTCTGTCTCCCCTTTGTCTCTGTCTGTCTGTCTCCCCTTTGTCTGTCTGTCTGTCTCCCCTTTGTCTCTCTGTCTGTCTCCCCTTTGTCTGTCTGTCTGTCTCCCCTTTGTCTCTCTGTCTGTCTGTCTCCCCTTTGTCTCTTCTGTCTGTCTCCCCTTTGTCTCTCTGTCTGTCCTCCCCTTTGTCTCTGTCTGTCTCCCCTTTGTCTGGTCTGTCTCCCCTTTGTCTTCTGTCTGTCTGTCCCCTTTGTCTTCTGTCTGTCTCCCCTTTGTCTCTCTTGTCTGTCTCCCCTTTGTTCTGTCTTCCCCTTTGTCTGTCTGTCTCCCCTTTGTGTCTCTGTCTCGTCTCTCCCTTTGTCTTCTGTCTGTCTCCCCTTTGTCTCTCTGTCTGTCTGTTCCCCCTTTGTCTGTCTGTCTCCCCTTTGTGTCTCTGTCTTCTCCCTTTGTCTTCTTGTCTGTCTCCCTTTGTCTGTCTGTCTCTCCCTTTGTCTGTCTGTCTCCCCTTTGTCTGTCCCTTTTCCTCTTTGTCTCCTTTGTCTTGTCTTCTCCCTTTGTCTGTCTGTCTCCCTTGTCCTCTGTCTGTCTGTCTGTCTCCCCTTTGTCTGTCTCCCCTTTGTCTCTGTCTGTCTGTCTCCCCTTTGTCTGTCTGTCTCTCCCTTTGTCTGTCTCCTTGTGTCTCTGTCTGTCTCCCCTTTGTTCTCTGTCTGTCTCCCCTTTTGTGTCTGTCTGTCTCCCCTTTGTTCTTGTCTGTCTCCCCTTTGTGTTCTGTCTGTCTCCCCTTTGTCTGTCTGTCTGTCTGTCTCCCCTGTTGTCCTGTCTGTCTCCCCTTTGTTTCTGTCTGTCTCCCCTTTGTTCTCTGTCTGTCTCCCCTTTGTCTCTCTGTCTGTCTCTCCCTTTGTCTGTCTGTCTCCCCTTTGTCTGCGTCTCCGTCTGTCTCCCCTTTGTCTCTCTGTCTGTCTCCCCTTTGCTCTCTGTCTGTCTCCCCTTTGTCTGTCTCCTGTTCTGTCTGTCTCCCTTTGTCTGTCTGTCTCCCCTTTGTCTCTCTGTCTGTCTCCCTTTGTCTTCTGTCTGTCTCCCCTTTGGGTGTCTGTCCCTTTGTCTCTGTCGTCTCCCCTTTGTCCCTCTGTCTGTCTGTCTCCCCTTTGTCTGTCTGTCTGTCTCCCTTTGTGTCTCTGTCTGTCTTCTCCCTTTGTCTCTGTCTGTCTTGTCTCCCTTTGTCTGTCTCCCCTTGCTCTCTCTGTCTGTCTCCCCTTGTCTCTCTTCTGTCTCCCTTTGTCTCTCTGTCTGTCTCCCCTTTCTGTCTGTCTCCCTTTGTCTCCCTGTCTGTCTCCCTTGTCTGTCTGTTCCCCTTTGTCTGTCTGTCTCCCTCTCTCTTCTGTCTCCCTTTGTTCTGTCTCCCTTTGTCTCTCTGTCTGTCTCCCCTTTGTCTCTCTGTCTGTCTGTCTCCCCTTTGTCTGTCTGTCTCCCCTTTGTCTCTGTCTGTCTCCCCTTTGTCTGTCTGTCTCCACTTGTCTGTCTGTCTCCACTTTGTCTCTCTGTCTGTCTGTCTCCCCTTTGTCTCTCTGTCTGTCTGTCTCCCCTTTGTCTCTGTCTCCCCTTTGTCTGTCTGTCTGTCTCCCTTTGTGTCTCTGTCTCCCCTCTGTCTCCCCTTTGTCTGTCTGTCTGTCTCCCCTTTGTCTCTCTGTCTGTCTGTCTCCCCTTTGTCTGTCTCCCCTTTGTCTCTGTCTGTCTCCCCTTTGTCTCGTCTGTCTCCCCTTTGTGTCTCTGTCTGTCTGTCTCCCCTTTGTCTGTCTGTCTCCCCTTTGTCTGTCTGTCTCCCCTTTGTCTCTCTGTCTGTCTCCCCTTTGTCTCTCTGTCTCCCCTCTGTCTGTCTGTCTCCCCTTTGTCTGTCTGTCTCCCCTTTGTGTCTCTGTCTGCTGTCTGTCTCCCCTTTGTCTCTGTCTGTCTCCCCTTTGTCTGTCTGTCTGTCTCCCTTTGTCTGTCTCCCCTTTGTCTCTCTGTCTGTCTCCCCTTTGTCTCTCTGTCTGTCTCCCCTTTGTCTCTCTGTCTGTCTCCCCTTTGTCTGTCTGTCTGTCTCCCCTTTGTCTCTCTCTGTCTGTCTGTCTCCCCTTTGTCTGTCTGTCTCCCCTTTGTCTGTCTGTCTGTCTACCCTTTGTCTCTCTGTCTGTCTGTCTCCCCTTTGTCTCTCTGTCTGTCTGTCTCCCCTTTGTCTGTCTGTCTCCCCTTTGTCTGTCTGTCTGTCTCCCCTTTGTCTGTCTGTCTGTCTCCCCTTTGTCTATATGTCTGTCTCCCCTTTGTCTGTCTGTCTCCCCTTTGTCTATATGTCTGTCTGTCTCCCCTTTGTGTCTCTGTCTGTCTCCCCTTTGTGTCTCTGTCTGTCTCCCCTTTGTGTCTCTGTCTGTCTCCCCTTTGTCTCTCTGTCTGTCTGTTTCCCCTTTGTCTCTCTGTCTGTCTCCCCTTTGTCTCTCTGTCTGTCTCCCCTTTGTCTCTCTGTCTGTCTATATGTCTGTCTGTCTCCCCTCTGTCTGTCTCCCCTTTGTCTGTCTGTCTCCCTTTGTCTGTCTCCCTTTGTCTCTCTGTCTGTCTCCCCTTTGTCTGTCTGTCTCCCCTTTGTCTGTCTCCCCTTTGTCTGTCTGTCTCCCCTTTGTCTGTCTGTCTCCCCTTTGTGTGTCTGTCTGTCTCCCCTTTGTCTGTCTGTCTCCCCTTTTGGCTGTCTGTCTCCCCTTTGTCTGTCTCCCCTTTGTGTGTCTGTCTGTCTCCCCTTTGTCTGTCTGTCTGTCTCCCCTTTGTTTGTCTCTCTGTCTGTCTCCCCTTTGTCTGTCTGTCTCCCCTTTGTGTCTGTCTGTCTGTCTCCCCTTTGTCTCTGTCTGTCTGTCTCCCCTTTGTCTCTCTGTCTGTCTGTCTCCCCTTTGTCTGTCTCCCCTTTGTCTCTCTGTCTGTCTCCCCTTTGTCTCTCTGTCTGTCTCCCCTTTGTCTCTCTGTCTGTCTCCCCTTTGTCTGTCTGTCTGTCTCCCCTTTGTCTCTCTGTCTGTCTGTCTGTCTCCCCTTTGTCTGTCTGTCTGTCTCCCCTTTGTCTGTCTGTCTGTCTCCCCTTTGTCTGTCTGTCTGTCTGTCTCCCCTTTGTGTCTCTGTCTGTCTCTCTCCCCTTTATCTCTCTGTCTCTGTCTGTCTGTCTCTCTCTCGCTCCCTGTCTGTCTTTCTCTCTCTCTCTCTCTCGCTCCCCCCCCCCCCTTTGTCTCTCTGTCTGTCTGTCTTTCTCTCTCTCTCTCCCCTTTGTCTCTGTCTCTGTATCTCTCTCTCTCTCTTTCTCTCTCCCCCCCCCCCCCCCCATCTCTTTGTCTGGCGCTCAGGTGTATAAGTGTCTTTAATTCGGAAAAATTGAACATATAATGGCCAGCCACACCAACATTGCCAATTTTCGTTTTTTGTTCTTGTGTGTGTGTGTCTGTCTGTCTGTATATCTACCTGTCTGTCTGACTGTCTGTCTGTCTGTATGTCTGTCTGTATGTCGGTGTGCAGGCTGTATGCCTTGGTGTGCGCACGTGTGTGTGTGTGTGTGTAGGTGCGCACGTGTGTGTAGGCTTGTGTGTGCATATGTGTGAGTGCGTGTGTGCGTGCGTGCATGCTTGCATTATGTGTGTGTATGTGCACACACACACGCACACACACACACATATGTATATATATATATATATATACATGTGAGTGCGTGCTTGTGTGTGTGTGTGTACAGCCTAATGACTACAGAACCAAGTGGGAAAGCTTCAGGAAACTGTTCATCTTCAGCACAGCGAAAGCCCGCATAGTTAGCACGGCGTTTTCACTTCCTACCTCCTCATCTGATCACGTGACTTCCAGAAAAAAAACTGTGCACGTGCTGCCTTCAAGCCACCCAGCTGTGGATGGCTACCTGTCCCTGTTCATGGTCGGGGAAGGTAAAGCATCAAGGGAGAGGAGATGAACCCCTGCCTTCATACTGCTGGCCCTGAGAACAGCTGGGATCTCCTATAGCTCCGGCTGTGAGGCCAACTTGTGTCAGTGTTACAGATCGTTTGGCCTGTGTGGGTATCGGTCAGTGTTTAACCCTTTGACTCCTGCACCCTATCAACCAACTGCAAAAACCTACTCTTTGACTCCCTCAAACGGTTAAGTTTTTGCTTTGCTATTATTGTTGAGAATGCAGGATGCTGGTGGACAGGGTGCAGGAGTCAAAAGGTTAATTTAAGGCTGACCATGAAATGTAATTATGTTGTTGTTAGCAATATGCATATACATTCCCATCAAACTGACATGCGACTGTCGCACGGCGTGGATTTGTGTGTGTGTGTGTGTGTGTGTGTGTATGTGTGTGTGTGAGTGTGTGTGCGTGTATGTGTGTGCGTGCGTGTGTGTGTGTGTGTGTGTGATGTGTGTGCGTGTATGTGTGTGTGTGGTGTGATGTGTGTGTGTGTGTGCGTGTATGTGTGTGCGTGCGTGCGTGTGTGTATGTGTGTGGTGTGTGTGCGTGCGTGCGTGTGTGTGTTTATGTGTGTGTGTGTGTGTGTGTGGTGTTGTGTTTTGTGTGTGTGTGTGGTGTGTGTGTGTGCGTGTGTGTGTGTGTATGTGTGTGCGTGTATGTGTGTGCGTGCGTGCGTGCGTGTGTGGTGCGTGTGTGTGTGTATGTGTGTGTGTGTGTGATGTGTTGTGTGTGTGGTGTGTGTGTGTGTGTGTGTGTTGTGTTGTTGTGTGTGTGTGGTGTTCGTTCGTTATTTCTTTTAACGTCTATTCACATATGTGCCTTTAGACGGAAAAAAGGCAAATAGAGAAAGAAGATAAGACAGAGAGGTGTCTAAGGGGTGAAGGAATCTATGAAACCATAAAGACATTGTACCATATCAGGTAACATCAAACAAATTAACGAACAAGAGAAAAACAATCCAAACATTAGAACGATCAGGTTTCTAATATGTGTGTGTGTGTGTGTGTGTCTGTGTCTGTGTCTGTGTCTGTGTCTGTGTCTGTGTCTGTGTCTGTGTCTGTGTACAAGGACAATTTGACTCACAACAAGAATTGAATCAACCACTCCACAAGAATTGAATCAATCAACCACTCCACAAGAATTGGTGGATGTCGGAAGTTGAAAAAAAAAAAAAAGAAGCAAATTGATGATTGTGCAGAATGTCCATGACGCATGGATTCTATTTCCAGTGATCCAGTCCACGCAGATCGGATGTCTCACAACGTCTGGAGGAAACAGGAAATGACACCGTGGAGGTGTTTAGATTGAAGGTGTAGTGTTTAGATTGAAGGTATAGCGTACAGACTGAAGGTACAGTGTACAGATTGAAGGTATAGTGTACAGATTGAAGGTATAATGTACAGATTGAAGGTATAGTGTACAGATTGAAGGTACAGTGTACAGATTGAAGGTATAATGTACAGATTGAAGGTATAGTGTACAGATTGAAGGTACAGTGTACAGATTGAAGGTATAGTGTACAGATTGAAGGTATAGCGTACAGACTGAAGGTACAGTGTACAGATTGAAGGTATAGTGTACAGATTGAAGGTATAATGTACAGATTGAAGGTATAGTGTACAGATTGAAGGTATAGTGTACAGATTGAAGGTATAGTGTACAGATTGAAGGTATAGTGTACAGACTGAAGGTATAGTGTACAGATTGAAGGTATAGTGTACAGACTGAAGGTATAGTGTACAGATTGAAGGTATAGTGTACAGATTGAAGGTATAGTGTACAGATTGAAGGTATAGTGTACAGATTGAAGGTATAGTGTACAGATTGAAGGTATAGTGTACAGACTGAAGGTATAGTGTACAGATTGAAGGTATAGTGTACAGATTGAAGGTATAGTGTACAGACTGAAGGTATAGTGTACAGATTGAAGGTATAGTGTACAGATTGAAGGTATAGTGTACAGATTGAAGGTATAGTGTACAGATTGAAGGTATAGTGTACAGATTGAAGGTATAGTGTACAGACTGAAGGTATAGTGTACAGATTGAAGGTATAGTGTACAGATTGAAGGTATAGTGTACAGATTGAAGGTATAGTGTACAGATTGAAGGTATAGTGTACAGATTGAAGGTATAATATTCAGATTGAAGGTGTAATGTACAGATTGAAGGTATAATGTACAGATTGAAGGTATAGTGTACAGATTGAAGGTATAGTGTACAGATTGAATGTATAGTGTACAGATTGAAGGTATAATATTCAGATTGACGGTATAATGTATAGATTGAAGGTATAGTGTACAGATTGAAGGTATAGTGTACAGATTGAAGGTATAGTGTACAGATGGAGTGTAAATCCTTTCTGCCCCCCCCCCCCATCCTTTCACTGTCTCAGGGTGGCGGGGGAATGGGGGAGGGGAAGGGAGGGGGGAAATCGTCAGTTGATGGCAGCTGGAAACCCAGTTCCAGTCTGGAACCTGACGTTGATTGTGAGAGAACAAAGAGATGGTAAAGCCATATCAACTCTCTCCCCTTTAACAGATATGGACAACTGCTGGTCTGTCATAGTGAGCTGGTCAAGCCACCGGGCTGGCCGGCTGGTTCTGTCGACAGAGCTCTCAATTTAAAGATCTGATGTCTCGAGTTCAATCGCAGCTTGCAATATTAACCCTTTGACTCCTGCAGGAAGCTGTTGGATAGGATGAGGGAATCAAAGGGTTAACTTTTTTGCAGTTAGTAGATAGTGTGCTGTGGTCAAAGGGTTAAATACTGGTCTGTTGGCTGCCCATCTTAATGTTTCCATCATTCTGGTAGTGTCAGCTTACTGTTTAATAGGTCCACTGGCCTGTTGGCTGCCAATCTTAATTAATGTTTCCATCATTCTGGTGGTGTCAGCTTACTGTTTAATAGGTCCACTGGCCTGTTGGCTGCCAATCTTAATTAATGTTTCCATCATTCTGGTGGTGTCAGCTTACTGATTAATAGGTCCACTGGCCTGTTGGCTGCCAATCTTAATTAATGTTTCCATCATTCTGGTGGTGTCAGCTTACTGTTTCATAGGTCCACTGGCCTGTTGGCTGTCCATCTTAATGTTTCCATCATTCTGGTGGTGTCAGCTTACTGTTTCATAGGTCCACTGGCCTGTTGGCTGTCCATCTTAATGTTTCCATCATTCTGGTGGTGTCAGCTTACTGTTTCATAGGTCCACTGGCCTGTTGGCTGCCCATCTTAATGTTTCCATCATTCTGGTGGTGTCAGCTTAGTGTTTGATAGGTCCACTGGTCTGTTGGCTGCCCATCTTAATGTTTCCATCATTCTGGTGGTGTCAGCTTACTGTTTAATAGGTCCACTGGCCTGTTGGCTGTCCATCTTAATGTTTCCTTCATTCTGGAGGTGTCAGCTTAGTGTTTCATTGGTCCACTGGCCTGTTGGCTGCCCATCTTAATGTTTCCATCATTCTGGTGGTGTCAGCTTACTGTTTAATAGGTCCACTGGCCTGTTGGCTGTCCATCTTAATGTTTCCATCATTTTGGTGGTGTCAGCTTACTGTTTAATAGGTCCACTGGCCTGTTGGCTGCCCATCTTAATGTTTCCATCATTCTGGTGGTGTCAGCTTACTGTTTCATAGGTCCACTGGCCTGTTGGCTGCCCATCGTAATGTTTCCATCATTCTGGTGGTGTCAGCTTACTGTTTCATAGGTCCACTGGCCTGTTGGCTGTCCATCTTAATGTTTCCATCGTTCTGGTGGTGTCAGCTTACTGTTTCATAAGTCCACTGGCCTGATGGTGTCAGCTTACTGTTTCATAAGTCCACTGGCCTGATGGTGTCAGCTTACTGTTTCATAAGTCCACTGGCCTGTTGGCTGCCCATCTTAATGTTTCCATCATTTTGGTGGTGCCAGCTTACTGTTTCATAAGTCCACTGGCCTGATGGTGTCAGCTTACTGTTTCATAGGTCCACTGGCCTGTTGGCTGCCCATCTTAAGGTGTCCATCATTCTGATGGTATCAGCTTACTGTTTCATAAGTCCACTGGCCTGATGGTGTCAGCTTACTGTTTCATAAGTCCACTGGCCAGATGGTGTCAGCTTACTGTTTCATAGGTCCACTGGCCTGTTGGCTGCCCATCTTAAGGTGTCCATCATTCTGATGGTGTCAGCTTACTGTTTCATAAGTCCACTGGCCTGATGGTGTCAGCTTACTGTTTCATAAGTCCACTGGCCTGATGGTGTCAGCTTACTGTTTCATAAGTCCACTGGCCTGTTGGCTGCCCATCTTAATGTTTCCATCATTTTGGTGGTGTCAGCTTACTGTTTCATAATTCCACTTGCCTGTTGGCTGCCCGTCTGAATGTTTCCATCATTCTGGTGGTGTCAGCTTACTGTTTGATAAGTCCACTGGCCTGTTGGCTGCCCATCTTAATGTGTCCATCATTCTGGTGACGTCAGCTTAGTATTTCATAGGTCCACTGGCCCGTTGGCTGCCCATCTTTTTCAAACTTATAGTTGCCTGCGTGTTCACATGTTTCCATAAGCCAGCCACTGACATGACTCACAGGATCTTTAACGTGCATATTTGATATCCTGCATGCCTATCCACACGAAGTGGGTTTAGACACTGACAGGTGTGCACACATGTTAACCTGGCAGATTTTGAAAAAATCTTCACCTTTTACCCACCTGGTGGAGGTGGGGGAGGGGAGGTCCAGGTGGATCGAAGAAGCAGATTTAAGTTTGTCGGAAGATTTCAAAGGCAAATGTCTTGCCCTGCAGCAAGTTATCTGTACCTGTGTTGTCCTTGAAGTGAAAAACGTGTTGCCACTACTGACACAGAGTACTGAAGGCCTTCACTGACATCATCGTGTTGACTCTCTCTTGTCTTTAGTTCCTGTTTTGTGGGGTTTTGTTTTTGTTTTTGGTTTTGTTTGTTTGGTTTTTGGGGGTTTTGGTTTTGTTTTTTGTTGTTGTTTTTTTGTTGTTGTTTTTGTTGGTTTTTGTTGTTGTTTTTTTTGGTTTTTGGGAGGGGAGCTTTCTTTCTGTTTTTGAGAAGGTTTGTTTCGTTTTTCATATTACTGCTAAAACCTCTGTGATAAAACTAACAGAAAAAAACGGTACTTCCATTCTTCGGAATTTTGTTTGTTTTTGTTTCTCTCTCTCTATGTCTCTCTGTCTCTATCTCTCTGTCTCTGTCTCTCTGTCTCTGTCTCTGTCTCTCTCTGTCTCTCTCTCTCTCTCTCTCTCTTTACGGTGTGTGTGTGTGTGTGTGTGTGTGTGTGTGTGTGTGTGTGTGTGTGTGTGTGTCACATTGGATTTACCATGGGAAATTTGAGCTGCTTTTGTTCTTGTTATTGTTGTTTTTGTTTAAAACCCAGTCGACTACGCAGAGCCACATCTAGGCTGTAACCTTCTCAAAACGTACACAATACCTCAATGGGTAAAAAAAAACTGGAAAAGGAAATGAAGTACACATACATATATCAGTGCACTCCAGCACATAATCTAAGGATATTTCCTTGGCGTTGACTACTCCGTCCAGTTTATCACATCATCATCATCAGGTGCCCTGCCACATGGCGTTGGCGACCATGGACTTCCAACCATCTCTATCTCTCGTTGCCCCTAGCATCTCCCCCACCATCCCCATC
>JAPXFY010000017.1:82275290-82277577 GCA_030674185.1 Monoplex corrugatus
AAGAACTCCACAGGATCTGTTGCAGGGTAAGCGAGGGACTTCCCATCTCCTTGTTGTTTATAGAGAAGGGGACACAGACTGTCTCCACGTCTGTTTGGTTTACGTTACGTAGGTTCCTCCGTGGTCAACTGGAGAAACTACGTGCGGTCTTCTTTTTACCCAGCTGTGTGAATGGAACTTTACTGCTGTTGTTATTGTTGTTTAAAGCCCAGCCGACTGCGTAGAGCTATATCAGGGCTATAACCGCTTCAAAACTCTGCCTCCGATCCTCTGACTTTTCGCTTTCCACGCACTAAGCTCAATACCTATGGTCCACGAGCCTTCTCTGTTTCTGGTCCACTTTCCTGGAACAAACTTCCTCTCTCATGTCCGTCAGCAACCTACTTTTGTCTCCTTCAAGTCCGCTCTCAAAACTCACCTTTTCTCCTCTGCATAAAACCCTGACCTCACTCAATCCCCTCTGCAGCCTGTCTCCACTCGGAGGGGAATCACATTGTAATATATAATTGTATATAATATGCTCTCTATAATTTTCCATTGCTTTTATTCTTTCTCCCCATTTATAGCCGGGTGCGTGTGCGTGTGCGTGTGCGTGTGTGTGCGTTGTGTGCGTGTGCGTGTGCGTGTGCGTGTGCGTGTGTGTGTGTGCGTGGTGTGTGTGCGTGCGTGCGTGCGTGCGTGTGTGTGCGTGCGTGCGTGTGTGTCTGTTTTAGCGCTTAGATTTGATTTTATCAAGATTTTGCGCTATATAAAATATTGTATATTATTATTATTATATTATATTAAAACATACAAAACTTCAACAGGAAAAAAAAAAGAAGAAAATTAAGTACACATATCAATGCATTCGCGCATTTAATCTAAGGACATGCCCCTGGCGTTGACCACTCCGTCCAATTTATCGCACAGGGGATTTAAAAATACACCTGAATACAAATATAAGCATACCTAAGGACAATGAAACATATTAAAAACAACAGACCAGTAAGGCAGAAAATGATAGGTAGAAATGACAGAAAGCAAAGGAACAAGGCAGAAACAAAGAGAGTGACAGAAAAGAGGAAATTTCTAGTGACAGAATTTCCAGAAGGTGGGCATACTATTTACACTGAAAGAGCCCCCGGCCTTCTCTTTACCCAGCAGTGAATGGGAACCTCACCCTGTTCAGAGTTAGGGAAGGTAAAGCTGAAAGGGAGATGAGTGGGGATGGCCTTCAAACAGCTGAGAATAACGAGGGATCTATCGCCTCGCTCAACCATATCCCAGTTTAAGGTTATGCAACTATCAACGATATCCCAGTTTAAGGTTAACTATCAACGATATCCCAGTTTAAGGTTAACTATCAACGATATCCCAGTTTAAGGTTAACTATCAACGATATCCCAGTTTAAGGTTAACTATCAAGATATCCCAGTTTAAGGTTAACTATCAATGATATCCCAGTTTAAGGTTAACTATCAACGATATCCCAGTTTAAGCTTAACTATCAACGATATCCCAGTTTAAGGTTAACTATCAATAATATCCCAGTTTAAGGTTAACTATCAACGATATCCAGTTTAAGGTTAACTATCAATAATATCCCAGTTTAAGCTTAACTATCAACGATATCCCAGTTTAAGGTTAACTATCAATATATCCCAGTTTAAGGTTAACTATCAACGTATCCCAGTTTAAGGTTAACTATCAACGATATCCCAGTTTAAGGTTAGCTATCAACGATATCCCAGTTTAAGGTTAACTATCAACGATATCCCAGTTTAAGGTTATGCAACTATCAATGATATCCCAGTTTAAGGTTAACTATCAACGATATCCCAGTTTAAGGTTAACTATCAACGATATCCCAGTTTAAAGTTAACTATCAATGACATCCCAGTTTAAGGTTATGTAACTATCAACGATATCCCAGTTTAAGGTTATGCAACTATCAACGATATCCCAGTTTAAGGTTAACTATCAACGATATTTAAGGTTAACTATCAACGATATCCCAGTTTAAGGTTAACTATCAACGATATCCCAGTTTAAGGTTAACTATCAACGACATCCCAGTTTAAGGTTATGCAACTATCAAATAATATCCCAGTTTAAGGTTATGCAACTATATTTTCCTTTACTTCCATCCTCTCACCCGTCCCCACCACCAATACCTTGCAGTCGTTGGCAGACACGCGCAGACAGCCAGCTGCCTGTGTGTCCACACTCGCTGCACGTGCTGTGATGGCCATGGTGACGTCATGCCTTCCTCCCCCACCTGCTCACCCATTAGGCCTACCTCACTACC
>JAPXFY010000017.1:82277677-82287677 GCA_030674185.1 Monoplex corrugatus
CCTTGCCACATGGCGTTGGATCATGACCCTCCACACCAATCTATCCCTTGTCGCTGCAAGTACATCTCCCACCCTCTCTGTCTTCATCCACCCTGCAAGTCCGTCCAATATTTTCTCCCTGGGTGTACCTGGTATTCTCTTTCCCTCCAGCTTTCCTGTTGTGACCAGCTGTTCTAATTCCCCTTTCCTCATAATACGTCCTATGAATTAGTGGCTGAAGACAGAGAGGGTGGAAGAGGTGCTTGCGGCAACAAAGGGATAGAAACAGATGGAAGGCCATGATCGCCAACACCATGTGGCAAGGCACTTGATGATGATGATGATGATGATGATGATGTCCTATGAATGTTGCTGGTCTTTCCCTAATCTTTTTGATTAATGATCTTCTGGCAGTACACAGTAAGAATCAAACTCAAACCTTCCAACAAGAAGTCCAACGTATAGGCCACCTAACCCCATCAGACGGCGTAACGAGCAGACCCACTGGGCAGCACAAAACAGCTCCCCCCTCCCTCTCCCACCCCCATCCCTCTCCATCATGACAGACATAAACTAAAACACGTTTTTATCTACCAAGGTTATGGAATAAGCAAACAAAATTAATCTTTTTTTTTTTTCAATCAGCCCTAACTTGAAGAGGGTCTACATTAACACAAAACGTCAACATTAAAAAATTGATGCAAATCCAATAAAACATTAATAGCATCAACATTTCAAAGCGATGTAAAAGAGTGAAGAAGAGAACAATGAAATTACATTGTTAATTGATACATGGACACACAACAGACTAATCAAACAACGTGTTTATTGCATTGTTAATTAATTGATACATGACACACAACAGATTAATCAAACAACGTGTTTATTACATTGTTAATTGATACATGGACACACAACAGACTAATCAAACAACGTGTTTATTGCATTGTTAATTGATACATGGACACACAACAGATTAATCAAACAACGTGTTTATTGCATTGTTAATTGATACATGGACACACAACAGACTAATCAAACAACGTGTTTATTGCATTGTTAATTGATACATGACACACAACAGACTAATCAAACAACGTGTTTATTACATTGTTAATTGATACATGGACACACAACAGACTAATCAAACAACGTGTTTATTGCATTGTTAATTGATACATGACACACAACAGACTAATCAAACAACGTGTTTATTACATTGTTAATTGATACATGGACACACAACAGACTAATCAAACAACGTGTTTATTACATTGTTAATTGATACATGGACACACAACAGACTAATCAAACAACGTGTTTATTGCATTGTTAATTAATTGATACATGACACACAACAGACTAATCAAACAACGTGTTTATTACATTGTTAATTGATACATGACACACAACAGACTAATCAAACAACGTGTTTATTACATTGTTAATTGATACATGGACACACAACAGACTAATCAAACAACGTGTTTATTGCATTGTTAATTGATACATGACACACAACAGACTAATCAAACAACGTGTTTATTGCATTGTTAATTGATACATGACACACAACAGACTAATCAAACAACGTGTTTATTACATTGTTAATTGATACATGGACACACAACAGACTAATCAAACAACGTGTTTATTGCATTGTTAATTAATTGATACATGACACACAACAGACTAATCAAACAACGTGTTTATTACATTGTTAATTGATACATGACACACAACAGACTAATCAAACAACGTGTTTATTACATTGTTAATTGATACATGGACACACAACAGACTAATCAAACAACGTGTTTATTGCATTGTTAATTGATACATGACACACAACAGACTAATCAAACAACGTGTTTATTACATTGTTAATTGATACATGGACACACAACAGACTAATCAAACAACGTGTTTATTGCATTGTTAATTAATTGATACATGACACACAACAGACTAATCAAACAACGTGTTTATTACATTGTTAATTGATACATGGACACACAACAGACTAACCAAACAACGTGTTTATTGCATTGTTAATTGATACATGGACACACAACAGACTAATCAAACAACGTGTTTATTACATTGTTAATTGATACATGGACACACAACAGACTAATCAAACAACGTGTTTATTGCATTGTTAATTGATACATGGACACACAACAGACTAATCAAACAACGTGTTTATTGCATTGTTAATTGATACATGGACACACAACAGACTAATCAAACAACGTGTTTATTGCATTGTTAATTGATACATGACACACAACAGACTAATCAAACAACGTGTTTATTACATTGTTAATTGATACATGACACACAACAGATTAATCAAACAACGTGTTTATTACATTGTTAATTGATACATAACACACAACAGATTAATCAAACAACGTGTTTATTACATAGTTAATTGATACATGACACACAACAGATTAATCAAACAACGTGTTTATTACATTGTTAATTGATACATGACACACAACAGATTAATCAAACAACGTGTTTATTACATTGTTAATTGATACATGACACACAACAGATTAATCAAACAACGTGTTTATTACATAGTTAATTGATACATGACACACAACAGATTAATCAAACAACGTGTTTATTACATTGTTAATTGATACATGACACACAACAGATTAATCAAACAACGTGTTTATTACATTGTTAATTGATACATGACACACAACAGATTAATCAAACAACGTGTTTATTACATAGTTAATTGAGACATGACACACAACAGATTAATCAAACAACGTGTTTATTACATTGTTAATTGATACATGACACACAACAGATTAATCAAACAACGTGTTTATTACATTGTTAATTGATACATGACACACAACAGATTAATCAAACAACGTGTTTATTGCATTGTTAATTGATACATGGACACACAACAGACTAATCAAACAACGTGTTTATTGCATTGTTAATTGATACATGGACACACAACAGATTAATCAAACAACGTGTTTATTACATTGTTAATTGATACATGACACACAACAGACTAATCAAACAACGTGTTTATTGCATTGTTAATTAATTGATACATGACACACAACAGATTAATCAAACAACGTGTTTATTACATAGTTAATTGATACATGGACACACAACAGATTAATCAAACAACGTGTTTATTGCATTGTTAATTAATTGATACATGACACACAACAGATTAATCAAACAACGTGTTTATCACATTGTTAATTATTGATACATGACACACAACAGATTAATCAAACAACGTGTTTATTACATAGTTAATTGATACATGACACACAACAGATTAATCAAACAACGTGTTTATTACATAGTTAATTGATACATGACACACAACAGATTAATCAAACAACGTGTTTATTACATAGTTAATTGATACATGACACACAACAGATTAATCAAACAACGTGTTTATTACATAGTTAATTGATACATGACACACAACAGATTAATCAAACAACGTGTTTATTGCATTGTTAATTAATTGATACATGACACACAACAGATTAATCAAACAACGTGTTTATTACATAGTTAATTGATACATGACACACAACAGATTAATCAAACAACGTGTTTATTGCATTGTTAATTAATTGATACATGACACACAACAGATTAATCAAACAACGTGTTTATTGCATTGTTAATTAATTGATACATGACACACAACAGATTAATCAAACAACGTGTTTATTACATAGTTAATTGATACATGACACACAACAGATTAATCAAACAACGTGTTTATTACATTGTTAATTGATACATGACACACAACAGATTAATCAAACAACGTGTTTATTACATTGTTAATTGATACATGACACACAACAGACTAATCAAACAACGTGTTTATATCCAGCCTTCGTCACAACACGGTTTACATTATGGGGGGGGAGGTGGGGTGGTGGTGATTAAAACTTGTCTCATGATCTTTGGGTCATAGGGTTGTGAGTTGTTACGTACCTCAACTTTTCTGAGGGTCCAGTATTATGAGAACAGTGGCCATCTCCTCTCCCTCGTTGCTTTGCTTTCCCCAACCTTGAAAACAATGATAATAATGAAACGATACTTTGCCAACGATAGAGGTTATGAGCTAAAAGCCTTTTTTTTTTTTTTTTTTTCATACTTGCCCTAATCTGCATGCTGGAGGTGTTTTAATGTTTCCATAAGCAGGCCATTCACATGACTTACGAGATCTTTAACCCTTTGATTCCCACACCCTATCCACCAACTGCAAATATTTACGAGATCTTTAACCCTTTGACTCCCACACCCTATCCACCAACCGCAAAACTTTAACCCTTTGACTCCTTCACCCTATCCACCAGTTTCCTGCAGGAAGCTGGTAGATAGGGTGAGGGAATCCAAAGGTTATTTTTTATCTTAGCTAGCTTGGTTAACAGTACAGGATGCTGGTGGGCGGGATGCAGGAGTCAAAGGGTTAATGTTGGTATTTGATATTGTGCATGTGTACACACATGAAGGTGATTCTGGCACTACGAGGCCCGCACACACTGGGAGATGGGAAATATGTGTAGTCTTTACCCACCACGTGATGTCTAGACTGACTAAACCCACGACCTTCCCACTGGCGGTACAACGCTTACCCACTTGACTACAACTCCCAAAGAGGGCCAGGTATCCATTCACAGCTGGCTGAGCTGAGAGACGCTTGCAGTGTTTCCCCATCCAAAACGCGGAATATGCTGGTCTACTCAGACTGGCAGGCGGGGCAACTTCTACACCAGCCAGGCCTCAAAAAGCAACACAAACAGAATACAGAAGATAGGTAGACCATTCTGGCAGCCCAACCTCGAAATGGTCTGCATTACTTAAAAATAATCAATAGCATTGAAAATCATTTAAGAGAAAAAAAAATCGGTATACACACGCTCTGGGAGCGAGAGACAGAGAGAGAGACAGAGGGAGAGAGACAGAGACAACAAACAGAGAGAATCAGAGAGAGAGAGAGAGAGAGAGAGAGAGAGAAAAGGAGAGAAGGGGTACGTGGGCGTGTTTAAAAACAAGCAACAAACAAACAAAAACAAAACAAAACAAAACAGCAACAACAAAAACAAAACAAAAAACAAATAAAAAACGCAAATAATTACAGGTTGGAGTTTGGATTTTTTTTTAAAGAAGCCATAGCACGGGTTCAATTTCATATGCGTTCCGCCTATAAGCCGGCAAGACCTTGAAATGGGGAAAGGGACACCAACAGAATGATGGACAATTTAAGATAGGCAGAGAACAGGCCAGTTTTTGTTGTTTTTTCTGCTGTCTGGGATTGAACCCGAGATAAGAGATCTTGACTTCACGGGTCAACTAGAACCAACCAAGCCGCAGTTAAAAAAAAAAAAAAAGGAAAAAAAAAAGTGGCAGATCCGAGGGTTAACCCCAAAACGCCTGATACTATAAGCGAGCATGTGTAGACCTAAAGAATTTGTAACGCAGTTCAAGGATTAATGAAATCAATGTTTGATTAATTAATTGATTACTTTATCGTAACAATCATCACTATCGCCAACCGTGCTAAGTATCAAGACATACCAATCAAAATATCAATACACTTCAATCATTTCAGCACCATAGTTTGTATTCACAGCACCACTGACAGAGACATTTCTACAAAACATTTTTTGATTCCATCATGATCTACCTGTTGAACCACTTCCAAACGACATTAGCCGGCAACGGCGCGAAAAACGAATGGGCTTTACAAACTCGACATCGCTGATGTCATGTTTACAGTCTTGTTCTTGTTGTGATCAGAAAGGGTGTCGTTTAGCAGAGAACTGGTTCAGCATGACTCACTAAGACCCCGCGGGCCTAAACCAAAAGACACCTTCACTAGCCTATCGAAAAGAAAATTACATCAACACGACTGCTTATCAGAGGGAGGATAAAAGAATAGCCGCCATGTGTGATGAAAATGGGAAAAAGGTCAGCAACTTTCAGAGACGTTTCTGTCATTCAGGTCGAAAAATTGTAGCGGTGAGGCAAAACAATGGACTAACATCAATGGAAGAGACAGAACGCGTGCAGTCAACTGCACAAGCCAGTTGGTTTGCCTGCAACCTACGAGATCCGCTCGCTGTTCATGACGTCCCAAGCCGTTCTGCGCGGCTGTGATGCGCAGAAAACATTACGTTGTCTAGATTCTTTGTGCCATGCCTTACATACCTTCTGCTCTTCTCTGCAAGTGGAAATATTGACTAACAGTGGCCAAAAATCATCTATACACCATCAGGAGATAAGGAAAGGTGAGTACGCTGTGTCCGTTTGGTTCGATTCATTCGTTTTAGTCAGAAAATGAGTGTATATGCATGGGAATGGGCGCACGGTACTTGCGCGGTTAGAATCTCTGAAATAGTTGTCATTCTTGTAGATCGAACTTCCGGATGGTTCATTGACAGCAAAGCGACCGCAGAGAAGCTCGTTTTTGTTCGAACTTGTCTAATTCGATAGGATTTATTGGTGTACATCGTGCATGGTGAGTTTGTGAAGCATGATGAAAAGGGCTGACCCAGATGGTGGTAAGAGGCTATGGCGGCTCGGTGTTTTCCCTGTGTGGGACCTGCCTACCAGCTACCTCGGCCCGTTTCGGCTGCACCCCTTGAGGGGGACAACATGGCTGGCGGAAAGGTAGACCGTTTTCTTTTCGTTTGTCGTACAGATCGCGTCATAAGCTGTGTAGTCGGTGGTTTCTGGACTTTTTATTATTATGAAAACGAAAAGTTTGACTTTTAGAGCTTAGTCGATCAGCTGTTCCGTTTGTTTTGAATTTGAAACAGTCGACTTACCGACCTTCAGTTTATCAGGTCATAGGAATCGCTGGTGTTTACTGCATCTGGTGCATGTGTGTTTTTGTTTATAATGCGTGTGTGTATTGTGTGTGTCAGTGTACATGTATGTGCGTGCATCCAGTGCATGTCAATAACCAGATCAGTTCCGTTTGTGTTGTATTTTAACAAATCTAGGCCTGTAGGCCTACATCATAGTAGGCTACATGTTGTCAGTAGCATGAGTATATCGACGTGATTTGACACACCGACTGACACATAGTCTCTCTCTCTCTCTCTCTCTCTCTCTCTCTCTCTCTCTCTGTCATAGTTAAGTGTACAAAGTTTAGTTATGCAGTTAAACACAGACATTGACATACACAGGGGAATACACTGTCAGTGGTATTAACCTTTCAATTTGTTTTTCTCTTTCATTAGTCTCATGCTGGTTTTCTGTCAGTGATCTGGTAGTGTTATAGTATTCAGCATATCTTTCTCTTTTTCTAAGACACACACACTGTAACTGTACATTCACACACACACACACACATACAAACACACACAGCCACATACACACACACACATACACATTGATTTCATACCCAGACATGCACACACACACACACACACACACCACACACACACACACACACACACACACACACACACACACACACACAAACATACACATGCCGGTGTGCACATATGTACATACAGTGACTACCCACACACACACACATGCACACACACACACACACACACACACACACACACACACACACACACACACACACACACACACACACATATATATATATACAGATTACAGAGATTATATATGCAACACACACACACACACACACACACACACACACACACACACACACACACACACACACACACACACACACACACACACACACACATACAGATTACAGAGATTATATATGCACCACACACACACACACACACACACACACACACACACACACACACACACACACACACACACACACACACACACACACACACACACACACACACACACCACACACACACACACACACACACACATATTACAGAGATTATATATACACACACACAAACATACACACACTTTGGCACAGGAACAAATGACAATACCCTACATACTGTACACAACAGGTAGAGAGATTAGAAATATGAAGCCTGACACTGGTGACTGAGTGTCTTCAATGATGGGTTATCATATGTTGACACACAAGTGAGACTTGACTGGGAGCATTCAGCCCACTAACATGCCATAGGGCTTCTCAGTTTCTGCCAGACGATGATTAATGTGCAGTGCCACTACCTGCTTATTTTCAAGTGACCTTTCGGGTATAGCCCATCATTTGACAGTCCTGCGCATTGCCTGTCTTCATGTCAGCAAGAGAGGAGACAGATTGTTAGTGTAAGCAAGCATAGCTCAGTGAAAATTAAGATGTTCTTTCTTGTAACATTTTCCTTTCTTACTTAATTTTGTGAGTTTATCAATTTATTGATGTACATATGGATGATTAGCAGTATTACTATCGCTTTTATTACTGTCACTATCAGTACACGGCTCATTTAATTTTGGAAGCATGAAAGTTTGTTTTTTTCAGCATAAAAATGACAAGACTATGACTCATGAGGGGGAATATGTAATTTAATTTTTGTTGTTGTATCCTTTCTACCATTTTCATATATATATATATATGATGTATTTTTGATGATCCCCATGCATGTAGTTTACATTCATTTAGTTTTGCATTGACAGGTTTAAGTAATTAAGCATGAGGAGTCATGGTAGCCAAGTGGATGGGTGAGCATATCATACCCTTTTTTGAAGATACCTAGCCCTAGTCGGAGTCCATTCCACTGTAAAGGGTTCTTGTTCTTCGTTACAGATGGAGAAGGTAAAGCATCAGGAAAGAGAAGGTAGACAAATTCTCACAATGCTGGCCTCAAAAAAAAGGAGATCTGTATCACTTTGCTCAGACCTTACACATGTTCACATTATCAATTACGATGACTATAGGAAAACTCTGGTTTTTTGTTGTTTTTTGTTGTTGTTTTTTAACCAGAAATTGGTACAGATCAAGACAGAATTTCGTAGTGTCTTGTTTTAATATTAAAGATTAAATAATGAGGATTTGAAGGAGAAAGGACGAGTTGAAACAAATTAATTTATGTACTAGTCTACTACTACTAGGTAACATAAATGACGAACCTTCTTGATCTTATGTAAATGTCTAAAAATTGTCTTTAGACACAGAGCAGACACAGAGCATGTAGTGCAGTTCTGTCCAGGACAAAATGAGCGTAACCGAGGTATGAAAGAGGAGTCATACACAGGTCTAGATTATTTATATTTTTCCGGTTGTGTAGTTGGATGTACCAGGTAATCTGGAACTCGAGTACTTGACCTTCTCTTAGCATTACCGCACAGGTGTGTAACTGTGGAGGTAAGCGCTAAGTGGAGCAAGTCTAGCTGTAGGCAGGATTTAGAAGTGGGGGGGGGGGGGGGAAACAGGTGACCACAATGGGTCCAAACACAGTCATCTGACGTCAGCTGTCTAAAGTGGATAAATGTATTACACACACAAGATTGCTGTCAAGTGCAGGCCAGTGAACCATGAAACGCTTCATGCGAGACAGGACAGGCCACGCGTCACATGGAGTGTTCACTGGCTCTCACGGTCCTTTGAACCTCCCACACATTGTGCTGGTTTTACAGAGTCAGACAGGCACAATCCCTTTTTTTTTTTTTTTTTTTTTTTTTTATAACTTTTTTCCCAAGTGAGGGTTGATTTTGACCTGTCCTTGTCAGGTACTGCAGCTAGTGATCAAAACAACTGAGCAATTCGGTGACAATACTCCCACACACTGGTCACACAAACACTTTCACTGTCACTTTTTGTTGTTGTTTTTTTGAAGGGGTATACTCACAGAGAAAGCCTTAAAGAGAGAGAGAGAGAAAAAGACATTTAATAAAAACAGAATGAGAACAGGACTCTGACTAACAAAGAGAGAAAACAGAACTCAAAAAAAAAAAAAGAAAAAAAAGATGACTGACATTGACAAAGAGAGAAAAAGTCGACTGACTGACAAAGAAAGAAAATGGTTGACTGACTGACAAAGATTTGACTGACTGACAAAGAGGAAACAGTTGACAAAAC
>JAPXFY010000017.1:82290177-82297677 GCA_030674185.1 Monoplex corrugatus
ATGATTGTTGTATAAAAAGGGAGGTTATTTAAAATGGCTTGGTCCCTACCCCCACCCCCACCCTGCATTCTGTGATGATTGTTGTATAAAAAGGGAGGTTATTTAAAATGGCTTGGTCCCCACCCACCCCCCACCCCCACCCCTGCATTCTGTGATGGTTTTTGTATAAAAAGGGAGGTTATTTAAAATGGCTTGGTCCCCCCACCCCCACCCCCCCTGCATTCTGTGATGATTGTTGTATAAAAAGGGAGGTTATTTAAAATGGCTTGGTCCCCACCCCCACCCCCCCCCCCCCTGCATTCTGTGATGGTTTTTGTATAAAAAGGGAGGTTATTTAAAATGGCTTGGTCCCCCACCCCCACCCCCCCTGCATTCTGTGATGATTGTTGTAAAAAGGGAGGTTATTTAAAATGGCTTGGTCCCCACCCCCACCCCCCCCCCCCCTGCATTCTGTGATGGTTTTTGTATAAAAAGGGAGGTTATTTAAAATGGCTTGGTCCCCCCACCCCCCCCCCCCTGCATTCTGTGATGATTGTTGTATAAAAAGGGAGGTTATTTAAAATGGCTTGGTCCCCACCCCCTGCATTCTGTGATGATTGTTGTATAAAAAGGGAGGTTATTTAAAATGGCTTGGTCTCCACCCCCACCCACCCCCTGCATTCTGTGATGATTGTTGTATAAAAAGGGAGGTTATTTAAAATGGCTTGGTCCCCACCCCTACCCCCACCTCCCCTGCATTCTGTGATGATTGTTGTATAAAAAGGGAGGTTATTTAAAATGGCTTGGTCCCCACCCCCACCCCCACCTCCCCTGCATTCTGAACACAGGTTTGGCAGGGGCATACATGCTGTTTGGACTACCTTCTGCAGGCATTTTTAAGTTGCACAGTCTGTTTATTCTGTATTTAGTGAGCTGTGCATGCTTGGCGCTTCATTTTTCCATTATAAGCTCCTCACGACCGACCGTGATTACGCTCGTATGCGATCTTGTCGTTTAACTTAACCCTTTGACTCCCACACCCTGTCCACCAACGTCAGACTGCATTGTCAACGACTCTAGCAAAGCTAAAACTTAACCCTCTGACTCCCTCATCCAATCCACCAGCTTCCTGCAGGAAGCTGGTGGATTGGATGAGGGAGTCAGAGGGTTAAGTTTTTGCCGTCGGTGGATACAGTGCGGGAGTCCAACTCAAAGGGTTAAATGTTTTTGTTTGTTTGATTTTTGATAGAGTTGCAGGGTCTGTTTTTGTGTGGGGGTCAGAGCTGTTTACTCGGGTGACAAGTTAAGCATATTAATTATTATTATTAGCATATGTTGTCTGCTGTGCCCCTGACACTTGCTACTCAAAGGAGCAGATGGGTGGAAGAAAAAAAATAAACAAGTGTATGACTATGAATTAATGAAGGGATTTCTAACCACAGATGGAAACAATATAGAACTAAGTAAAATGTCAGCAGTTTTGTAGGACTACCCGTGTGTGTGTGGTGTGTGTGTGTGTGTGTGTGTGTGTGTGTGTGTGTGTGTGTGTGTGTGTGTTGTGCGCGCGCGCGCGCGCGCGTGTGCGTGCGTTGCGTTGCGGTGTGTGTGTGTGTTGTGTGTGTGTGTGTGTGTGTGTGTGTGTGTGTGTGTGTGTGTGTGTGTGTGTGTGTGTGCGTGCGTGTGTGTGTGTGTGTGGACAGTTAAAAAGAAAGAAACAAACAAACAAAATAGAGCGTAGTATTAGCACAAATTATGTGTGATTTGAAATAAATTGTTTACCTGATCTATTTAAAAACAAAAATTGTCAGTGCCCCATGCATGTTGTGGTTGTATGTGGGTTATTCAGACACACACACACACACACACACACACACACACACACACACACACACACACACACACACACACACACACACACACACACACACACACACACACACACACACACACACACACACACACATACTCACTCACTCACTCACTCACTCACTCACTCACTCACTCACACACACACACACACACACACACACACACACACACACACACACACACACACACACACACACTTCCTTTTTATTGCTTAATTGTCTTTTAAAAAATTTTCTTCTTAGTAATTTTTTTTCTGTCAGTCATACTAGGACTAGGAGCAGATTTGGAAAGATGAATCCCAACCACAGAAATAAGATGTTATCACAAGATATTAGACATGAGATACACTGGTCATCATATCACCAATAAACAGGTGTGCCAAACCATCAACAGCATACTGGACCATGGATAATAAACTAAGTTAAAGGTCTGCTGACATCATGCAAGAAGAGAAAACTATCTTGGTATGCGATGTAACAAGATCCAGCGGTCTTGCTAAATCAAGTCCTCAATCCTCCAAGAAACATTGAGATAGGAAGACAGATAAGAAGATAAAACACAAAAACAAACAAAACAAAAATCGACTGACATTATTGTGGAATGGATAGAGAAACCATCACAGACCCAGGTTTTAGCACACAACCGGCAGAGCTGAAGGAACCTGGTGAACAGTTTAGTGCTTCATAAGTTCATCCCATTGACTCTTCATGGAGTTAAAGGAGAAGAAGAAATCGATCGTAATCTTTGAAGGACCAGAGCGAAAACTGTCAGAAGGGCCACAACAAAAGAAAAATTAGAAGGGCTTGAAACATTTTTGGTAAATATTTAATTTTATTCATATTTTTAATTTTATTCATACTTTCTTTTTTTAAATTTTTTTTTAGCTCACACTCACAATTTGACAACGTTTCTAATTTTATTCAAACTTTTTTTCTGTTTGATTAACCCTCACAGTTTGACAAAGTTATTGACTTTCTGTAGAAAAGGTTCGTTTTATTTTTGCATTAGACATCTGTCGTTGTGCGCGCATGCTGTGGTGATGACCATAAAACTAATGAAACTTGAAAGCGTTTTGTTTTGCTGAGACTTCAGAGCCAGTAACAGTGCTGTGATGTTTGTGGTGTTGTTTTTCGTTGTTTTGTTCGCATTTTACGCTGCGTTTGATATCAGTCAACCTGAGCTGATATATATATATATATGTGTGTCTCTCTCATTTTGGAGAGAATGGTAATGGTTGTTTACATGTGATCTTTTTTGTTGTCATGTCTTGTGTAAAGATGTGTTTGTTCTGTGTAGGGATATGTTTTTGTTTATTGTTTGTTATGTGTAGGGATGAGTTTTTATTGTTTTTTATGTATAGGGATATGTTAATTATTATGTATAGGGATGAGTTTTTATTGTTTATTATGTATATAGGGATGTTTTAATTATTATGTATAGGGATGTGTTTTTGTCTATGTTTGTTATGTGTAGGGATGAGTTTTTATTGTTTATTATGTATAGATACATGTTTTTATTATGTGTAGGGATGTGGTTTTGTTTATTGTTTGTAATGTATAGGGATGTGTTTTTGTTTATTATTTATGTGTAAGGATATGGTTTTGTTTATTATGTGTAAGGATGTGGTTTTGTTTATTATGTTTAGGGATGTGTGTGTTAACTGTTATATATAGGGATGTGTTATTTGTAGAGATGTGTGTTTTTGTTTATTTTTGTTGTGTGTTGGGTTGTGTTTTTATTGTTTGTTATGTGTAGTGATGTTTTTGTTGTTAGTTACATGTGGGGATGTGGGGTTTTTTTGTAGCTTGTTATGTTTGGGGAAGTGTTTTTTATGTTTTGCTATGTGTAACAATGTGTTTTTATTGTTAGTATATGTCTAGAGATGTGTTTGTTATATTCATATGGTTGTTTTTATTGTTTGTTATGGGTGAGGATGTCTTTTTATTATTTATTATGTGTAGTGATATGTTTTTATTGTTTGTTATGTATAGGGATGTTTTTAGTGTGTTATGTGTGGGGATTGGTTTGTATTCTTTGTTATGTTTAGGGATGTGTTTTTATTGTTTGTTATGTGTGGTGGGGACATGTTTTCATTGCTTGTTATGTGCGGAGACTTTATTGTTTGATATGTGCAGGGATGTGTTTTTATTGTTTGTTATGTCTGTGGACATGTATTTATTATTTGTTAAGTATAGGGACGTGTTTTTATTGTTATGTGTTTGACTTTGAGTGCGTTTTTGTTTATGTATGTATGTTAAGATTATTTCGTACGTTTACAAATGCACAGTCGTCATAATTATTTTTATTCATACATCATTGAATGAAAGTTCATGGCCACTTAGTATACAGACCGGTTCATGTTTCCATGGTTCCCAAACCGGTTCATGTTTCCGTGGTTCCATGCAGGTGATAATATATGCACCAATGGTAATTTCACTGTGTGTGTGCGTGCTTCAGTGGATATGAATAAGATATATAATATATATATATATATATACACTATACAAACTGTAACTGTAACTGTATCAGTGCGGCAAACTTGGGAAAGCTTGACTGCTGTCTGTCTGTGTTTGTTTTGTCTCTTTCTGCTCTCTCTCTCTCTCTCTTTCTCTCTCTCTCTCTCAACACACACACACAGACACACACACACACACACATGCACACACACACACACACACACTCTCTCTCTCTCTCTCTCTCACTCACACCCACACTCTGTCTCTGTCTCTCTCTGCTTTCTCTCTCTCTTTTCTGCTCTCTCTCTCTCTCTCACACACGCACTCTCTCTCTCTGTCTCTCTGCTCTCTCTCTCTCTCTGCTCTCTCTCTCTCTGCTCTCTCTCTGTGCTCTCTCTGTCTCTCTCTGCTCTCTCTCTCTCACACACACACACACACACACTCTCTCTCTCTCTCTCACACACACACACACACACACACTCTCTCTCTCTCTCTCTCTCTCTGCTCTCTCTGTGCTCTCTCTCTCTCTCTGCTCTCTCTCTCTCTCTGCTCTCTCTCTCTCTCTCTCTCTCTCACACGCACACACACACTCTCTCTCTCTCACATACACACACACACACACACACACACACACACACTCTCTCTCTCACACACACACACACTCTCTCTCTCTCTCTCTTTCTCTCTGTGCTTACTCTCATTCCTCTCTCTCTCTCTTTCTCTTTCTCTGACCAAACATTAACTCTGGGACTCCTGCACCCTGTCCACCAACTGCAAAAACTTAACCCTTTTGATTCCCTCACAGGAAGCTGGTGGATAGGGTGAGGCAGGCAAAGGATAAAGTTTCTGCTTTGCTTGCATGGTTGACAGTGCAGAACTGTGGTGGACAGGGTGTGGGAGTCAGAGGGTTAATTGTTGGCAGAGGTGAGTGGAGTGGATAGGAAGCTGGTGGATAGGGTGAAGGAGTCAAAGGGTTAATATCATAGGAAGCTGGTGGATAGGGTTAGGGAATCAAAGGGTTAAGTTTTTGGTTTGCTAACATGGTTGAGAGTGCAGGATGCTTGCGGACAGGGTGCGGGAGTTAAAGGGTTAAAAAAACATCTCTGGAACCAAGGTTCCAAGTGGTGCAAATCTTCTGTCAGTCCACCAGCTTTCTGCTGTAATGGAAGATTCCTGTAGTAAGCTGGTGGACAGGGTGAGGGGTGTGTGAAGGGGTAAGGTTTTACGTTTGTTTCATGGCTGATACTGCTAAAAGCTGGTGGATAGGGTTAGGGAGTAATTGTCATGTCTTTATCATTGGATTTAAAGGTAATAAAGATCATTCAGTGGTGTGTGTGTATGTGTGTGTGAGAGAGAGAGAGGGGGGGGGGGAGAGAGTTTCTCATGTCTTAATCATTGTTACCCCCCTCCTCTCTCCCTTCGCTCTGCCTGTGGCCAAGCATTATCCTATTAATCTATTATGTCATTGTGATTGTCTTTACTGTTAGCAAATGAAGATTCTCTGTGTGTTTGTCTCTCTCCAAGTCTCTCTCTCTCTCTCTCTTCATCATGCCCTCCCCCCTACCCTAAAAAATAAAAAATAAAACAACAAAAACCACAAAAACAAAACAAAAAACCCCCAGCAACTCTTCTCACCCGTTTTTCTCTCTTTTGACTAAATAGCACTGAATTGTGATTTGTGGTGTTGTCTTTACTTTTGGAAAATGAAGATCGATCATTCATGCCTCTGTGTGTGTGTGTGTGTGTGTGTGTGTGTGTGTGTGTGTGTGTGTGCGCGCGTTCGTTCATTTTTGATTTAAAGTCTTTTCACTATAAGTGATATTAGACGTGTGTGTGTGTGTGTGTGTGTGTGTGTGTGTGTGTGTGTGTGTGTGTGTGTGTGTGTGTGTGGTGTGTGTGTGTGTGTGTGTGTCTTTCTCTCTCTCTTTCTCTCTCTCTCTCTCTCTCCTCTGTCTCTCCCCCCCCCCTTCTTAAACATACTCTGTCCACCTTTCTGTCTCTGTCACTTTCTCCCCTGTCTGCCTCAGTATAATGATAGTCCACATATAAATGAATGTATCCTGATGTTTGCAGTGGTGGTCAGGTATGAATCACAAACAAACAAACAAACTAATGAAAGACAGGGAAAAAGTGGGTGAGGCCATTGCAGGGAAGAACATCATGACAGAGAGAAAGTCTTTGGAAGGGAACTGAAAGATACATGAAAGATACACACACACACACACACACACACACACACACACACACACACACACACACACACACACACACACACACACACACACACTCACACACACACACACACACACACACACACACACACACATATATATATAAGGGGGACATGCCTTTTCTTTGTAAAACATGCATGCACACGCTCATGGACCCCCACTCATGTGTGTGCAGACACACACACACACACGCACTGCCACACCTATGCCAAATCACAGACACATCACCACACACACACACACACACACACACACACACACACACACACACACACACACACACACACACAACGTCACAAGCACATGCACTACCACACCTATGCCAAATCACAGACACACACACACAACACAGACACACACACACTCAGCCCCCCTCCCCACACACACACACTCACACAACCACACACACACACACACCTAGCCACACACACAACACAGACACACTCACACTCACACTCACAGCCCCCTCCCCACACACACACACACTCACACAACCACACACGCACGCATGCACACATACACACACGCGCACACACACATATTGCCACACCTATTGTGACCTATGCCAAATCACACACACACACACATACACACACAGAGTCGTATCTCATGTAAACATTAAGCCCTCAGCCTTGTTTAATGTGAAAGCAGATTAGAGAGAGGATAGAGTACAGTCGAAAAGAAGGGGCAAAGACATTTTGTAACAAAACAAGTAACACTAACAGACATGATGTAGTACAAGATGATCACCAGTAAGATGACGTAGGACAAGATGATCACCAGTAAAATTATGTAGGACAAGATTATCACCAGTAAAATTATGTAGGACAAGATTATCACCAGTAAAATTATGTAGGACAAGATTATCACCAGTAAAATTATGTAGGACAAGATTATCACCAGTAAAATTATGTAGGACAAGATTATCACCAGTAAGATGAGGTTGTACAAGATCATCACCAGTG
>JAPXFY010000017.1:82300177-82315177 GCA_030674185.1 Monoplex corrugatus
CACACACACACACACACACACACACACACACACACACACTGTCTGTCTGTCTCTCAGTCTCTCTCTCTGTCTCTCTTTCTCTCTCTCTCTCTCTCTCTCTCTCTCACACACACACACACACACACACACACACACACACACACACAGTTCTAGTTACACACATACACATACAGTGATACACACTCACACACACACACACACCACACCACACACACACCACACCACACCACACCACACCACACCACACCACACCACACACACACGCACACCACACACACACACACACACACACACACACACACACACACACACACACACACACACACACACACACACACACAGAGAGAAAAAAACACATACACATGTATACACACAGGTAGGGGCTATAGTCCTTTTCAATCTTCTTCCGCTGAGAGAGAAGTTGAATTTGAGGTGAGCTTTGAGTCTTGCACTTCAAGTGATCCAGACTGGTACCACACTAATGCTGAAATTGTCTTTTAATCTGGTACTTTTAACCCTTTAACTTACCGCACCCTATCCATCAAACTGCAAAAAACTTCACCCTTTGACTCCCTCACCCTGTCCACCAGCTTCCTGCAGGAATCATTTGTGTTTTACACATGTGATGATGGGTGTTACAGACTAGCTAAAGGCGTGTAGGCCTACTCTATGATATGTGACTGAGAATTCAGCAGGAAAAAAGTTGATGAATAATAAGTGTAGGCCTACTTCATTCATGTAGCAATCAGATTCAGATGTGTAGAACAAATGATAGGTATCATCAGGATGGCCCCATTGGAAGGGACAGTCAATAATTATAAAAAGATGTGACTGGTACACTTACAGGAAGCTACATACATGTATATTTTGACAGTGAATGATTCAAAAACTTGCGACTCCTGCTACATACATGTATATTTTGACAGTAAATAATTCAAAAACTTGTGACTCCAGCTACACACATGTATACTTTGACAGTAAATAATTCAAAAATTTGCAGTCAGCTACATACATGTATACTTTGACAGTAAATAATTCAAAAACTTGTAACTGTTACAGTCAGCTACATACATGTAATGTATACTTTGACAGTAAATAATTCAAAAACTTGTAACTGTTGTGTTACAAGATCCAAAATAAGTGCGAATGCCCGCGTCCAAGCAAACAGGAACCAGAAAAACAAGAAAAATGAAAAAGAACGCGTATTCAATACAAGACAAGACAGGCGCAAATTTTCGGCCAACCGGCCTTTGTCAAGCGCGAATGCACGATCACAAACAGACACCAAACAACAGATAATAATGGCTACCTGGCTGAACCTGTCTCTCAGTGAAAAAAGCTACTTACTGCGTAGTTTTTCTTATTATCTGTTGTTTGTTTACTTATTATCTGTTGTTTGGTGTTTGTTTGTGATCATGCATTCGCTCTTGACAAAGGCTGGTTAGCCGAAAATTTACGCCTGTCTTGTCTTGTATTGAATACGCGTTCTTTTTTGTTTTTCTTGTTCTTCGGGTTCCTGTTGTGTTACAGTCGGCTATGTATGTTTGTATATTTTGTATCATATGACTGCTGGGACAGCGACTTGAGAAAAAGTGGGAAGACATTAATTCATGCAGGCTGGGTAACTCTCAGCGGATCCACTAATTTCAGCGGATGAACTCCTAGATTCAGAGGGAAAAAAAATCTTTTCAGAGGAAATATTACTGAATTATTGTATTTGCCATCAGGAAATGCATCCATAATGCCTCAAAACTGCAGAAATTCTTCAGCTTTGCCCCCCAGACCCCCCAGCAGGGACGTTGCCCCTGGACCCCGGCCAATTTTCAGAGGAAACTATCTTCTTCTCTTACCGAGCCTGTTCATGTAGTACATTTTGCATGTAGCAGAGTGACGGACATAATAGTCATGTGGGTAAGGCATCAGAGTACTAGTAGACAGTCTGAGTTCAATCCTGTCTGGGTACCCCCCAACTGGTGTGTAGGTGACAGGGGATATTTCTCCACTGTCCCAGATCAACATATCTTCAGGCCTGTAACTGTAAGTGCCTAAATCCCTTTGATGTATACACACACACACACACACTTACACACACAACACACACACACAACACACAACACACACACACACACACACACACACACACACACACACACACACACACACACACACACACACACACACACACACACACACAGGAAGTTCAAAACATATCAATGACTTAACTGTCTGATAACATTGTGTGTTCCAGAGCGTTGTTGCAGGATCGGTATGGACATGGTGTCAGGTCAGTCAGACATGCCTCCAGCCTGGAGCGCCAACGGAGAGGGGGGTCAGGCCGCCTCCACCAACGACTCCATGGGCAGCGATGATAAAAACGACCCCTGCGATGATCTCTCAGACGCCGAAGGTGTGTGGAGCCCGGACATTGAGCAGAGCTTCCAGGAAGCGCTGGCGATCTATCCGCCTTGTGGTCGTCGCAAGATCATTCTGTCAGACGAAGGGAAAATGTATGGTGAGTGTCAAGGTCTTTATTGTTGGGTCATTGGTGTCAAGGTCTTTATTGTTGGGTCATGTGTTGGATTGGGTCATTGGTGTCAAGGTCTTATTGTTGGGTCATATGTTGGATTGGGTCATTGGTGTCATGGTCTTGTTGTTGGGTCATGTGTTGGATTGGGTCATTGGTGTCATGGTCTTATTGTTGGGTCATGTGTTGGATTGGGTCATCGGTGTCAAGGTCTCATTGTTGGGTCATGTGTTGGATTTGGTCATTGATGTCAAGGTCTTATTTTTGGGTCATGTGTTGGACTGGGTCATTAGTGTCAAAGTCGTATTGTTGGTCCATTGTCAAGGTCATATTTTGGGGTCATTATTGGGCCATGTGTTGGACTGGGTCATCAGTGTCAAGATCTTTATTGTTAGGTCATTTGTTGGGCTGGGTCATTGATATCAGGGTCTTTATTGCTGGGTCATTGTGTCGTTGGTGTCAAGGTCTTTCCTGTTGTACCATTTGTTTAACTGGGTCGTTGGTGTCAAGGTCTTTGATACTGGGTCACTTGGTTGATTGGGTCAGTGGTGTCAAGGTCTTTATTATTGGGTCATTTGGTTGACTGGATCGTTGGTGACAAGATCTTAAATTGTTAGGTCATTGTTTGGTAATTGGTGTGAAGGTCTTTGTCGTTGGGTCATTGTTTGGTAATTAGTGTGAAGGTTTTGTCGTTGGGTCATTGTTTGGTAATTAGTGTGAAGGTTTTGTCGTTGAGTCATTGTTTGGTAATTGGTGTGAAGGTTTTGTCGTTGGGTCATTGTTTGGTAATTGGTGTCAAGGTCTTTGTTGTTGAGTCATTGTTTGGTAATTGGTGTGAAGGTTTTTGTCGTTGGGTCATTGTTTGGTAATTGGTGTCAAGGTCTTTGTCGTTGGGTCATTGTTTGGTAATTGGTGTCAAGGTCTTTGTCATTGGGTCATTGTTTGGTAATTGGTGTCAAGGTCTTTGTCGTTGGGTCATTGTTGGATTGGGTCATTGTTGTCAAGGCCTTTATTATTGGGTCATTGTTTGACTGGGTCACTGGTGTCAAGGTCTTTGTTGTTGGGTCATTGCTGGGTTGGATAATTGGTGTCAGTGACGGTGCTTTGTCTTATCAAAACAGAAATTGACAGAATTAAAGGAAATGTGTGCACCATTGCTGGTACTAGTGTTGCAGGCACAGGGACAAACATGTCCTCCCTTTCCACTTTTTTCTCTGCCATGTTTGGCTTTGTTTTTGTTCTGTCTTATCTTGCTGTCATGTCCTTGTTTGTTGTTATTGTTAGTAGCTTCAAAGTAAGGTGCAGGTTGTATGTTGAGACCGTCCGTCGTTTTGCCATTTGTGTTTGTTCAGAATGAAAACTGCCTGCAAGTTTGGGTGTGTGCGTGGACGAGCGGTTCACATGTTGGTATATGTGAATGAACTGTGTGTGTGTGTGTGTGTGTGTGTGTGTGTGTGTGTGTGTGTGTGTGTGTGTGTGTGTTGTGTGTGTGTGTGTGTGTGTGCGTGTGTGTGTGTGCACGCACATATGTGTGTGTGAGAGAGAGAGAGAGGGGGGGGGAAGAGGGGGAGGACCAGTCATAGAAATGACAACAATTATGCACATATGACGTTGATTGAAGAACATGTACACGTGTGCTGGCGCGTGCTCCCTCTCTTCCTGACATCAAGTCCTTAGTTCAACTTCAAGACGTTCAGATTGCAATGTCTTGCTTGCCGTCTAAATCCTGTTAAACATTTTTGTTAAAAAATAGGGGGAGGGAGGGAGGGGGAGGAGTAATGTGAATAGGGAGGGTTTGTATGCGTGGAGTGAGGCAGCAAAGTGAAGTGGTCCCACTCCTTTCCCTCGCTGCTTTGCATTCCTTAACTTCAAACAGGGTCAGATTCCCATTCA
Source organism: Monoplex corrugatus (assembly GCA_030674185.1). Lineage (NCBI taxonomy): Eukaryota > Metazoa > Mollusca > Gastropoda > Littorinimorpha > Ranellidae > Monoplex > Monoplex corrugatus. The sequence goes on from JAPXFY010000017.1 coordinate 82,304,595, forward strand.
CAGCTGGGTGACGTAGAGATTGCACACACACACAGTTCCTGGAGTCAGGCTGGAACCTGTGCTCTTAGTTTGGATAGCACAAGTTGTATCCGTATGCCAACCAGGAACCAGGCAAAGTTCTTGGAGTCAGGCTGGAACCTGTGCTCTTAGTTTGGATAGCACAAGTTGTATCTATATGCCAACCAGGAACCAGGCAAAGTTCTTGGAGTCAGGCTGGAACCTGTGCTCTCAGAGTGGAAAGCAGGAGGTCTGTCTCTATGCCAGCCATTTAGAGTGGAAAGCAGGAGTTCTATCTCTATGCCAGCCATTTAGAGTGGAAAGCAGGTCTGTCTATGCCAGCCATTTAGAGTGGAAAGCAGGTCTGTCTCTATGCCAGCCATTTAGAGTGGAAAGCAGGTCTGTCTCTATGCCAGCCATTTAGAGTGGAAAGCAGGTCTGTCTCTATGCCAGCCATTTAGAGTGGAAAGCAGGTCTGTCTCTATGCCAGCCATTTAGAGTGGAAAGCAGCAGGTCTGTCTCTATGCCAGCCATTTAGAGTGGAAAGTAGCAGGTCTGTCTCTTTGCCAGCCATTTAGAGTGGAAAGCAGCAGGTCTGTCTCTATGCCAGTCATTTAGAGTGGACAGCAGGTCTGTCTCTATGCCAGCCATTTAGAGTGGACAGCAGCAGGTCTGTCTCTATGCCAGCCATTTAGAGTGGAAAGCAGCAGGTCTGTCTCTATGCCAGCCATTTAGAGTGGAAAGCAGCAGATCTGTCTCTATGCCAGCCATTTAGAGTGGACAGCAGGTCTGTCTCTATGCCAGCCATTTAGAGTGGACAGCAGCAGGTCTGTCTCTATGCCAGCCATTTAGAGTGGAAAGTAGCAGGTCTGTCTCTATGCCAGCCATTTAGAGTGGAAAGCAGCAGGTCTGTCTCTATGCCAGTCATTTAGAGTGGACAGCAGGTCTGTCTCTATGCCAGCCATTTAGAGTGGACAGCAGCAGGTCTGTCTCTATGCCAGTCATTTAGAGTGGACAGCAGCAGGTCTGTCTCTATGCCAGCCATTTAGAGTGGAAAGCAGCAGGTCTGTCTCTATGCCAGCCATTTAGAGTGGACAGCAGGTCTGTCTCTATGCCAGCCATTTAGAGTGGAAGGCAGCAGGTCTGTCTCTATGCCAGCCATTTAGAGTGGACAGCAGGTCTGTCTCTATGCCAGTCATTTAGAGTGGATAGCAGGTCTGTCTCTATGCCAGCCATTTAGAGTGGATAGCAGGTCTGTCTCTATGCCAGCCATTTAGAGTGGAAAGCAGGAGGTCTGTCTTTATGCCAGCCATTTATGTGACTACAGTGCAAACATTGAACGGCGTTGGAGGAGGGGAAGAAGTGAAGGAAGGAAACTGTCCATCTTGTCTTTAGGATTGGATGCTTTTGAGTTTGAGACCTCACAGTGGGTGTTATTCCTCTTGTTTTTCTCTTTTATATATATATATAAAAAAAAGATGTAATCCTTTGAATTAGCTACAAGGAATGGCTCTTATGCAGGATTGAGATGCACGGACACTTTAATTCTGTGGATGGCCCCAGGTTTTGTCAGCCCAAATTGCCCAGACACTACACCTGTTGCCGCCTTCTCACATTTCATTGCACCTGCCGTGTTCCCCCCACCCCCCACCCCTCTCTCGTTTCCCTGCAGCATCCTCCCTCTTCCCCTTCCTCCCCCCCCCCCCTCCGCCTCGCTTTTTGTAAGTGGCAGGAAGATGTGATTGGCGCCAGTGCATTACAGAAGTCTTGTTTTCTTACCGAGGGTTTTCTGCCACTTGTAGTTTCCTCTTTAGTTCTGTTTCTGTCTGTTTTACGTTGTAAACGTGGTGTGTGCCTCTCTCTGTCTGTCGCTGTCTGTCTGTCTGTCTGTTTGTTTGTCTCTCTCTGCTCTTTAGTTCTGTTTCTGTCTGTTTTACGTTGTAAATGGTGTGTGTGCCTCTCTCTCTGTCTATCGCTGTCTGTCTGTCTGTCTGTTTGTCTCTCTCTGCTCTTTAGTTCTGTTTCTGTCTGTTTTACGTTGTAAACGTGGTGTGTGCCTCTCTCTGTCTGTCGCTGTCTGTCTGTCTGTCTGTTTGTCTCTCTCTGCTCTTTAGTTCTGTTTCTGTCTGTTTTACGTTATAAACGTGGTGTGTGCCTCTCTCTCTGTCTGTCGCTGTCTGTCTGTCTGTCTGTCTGTTTGTCTCTCTCTGCTCTTTAGTTCTGTTTCTGTCTGTTTTACGTTGTAAATGGGGTGTGTGCCTTTCTCTCTTAGTCTGTCGCTGTCTGTCTGTCTGTCTGTTTGTCTCTCTCTGCTCTTTAGTTCTGTTTCTGTCTGTTTTACGTTGTAAACGTGGTGTGTCCCTCTCTCTCAGTCTGTTGCTGTCTGTCTGTCTGTCTGTTTGTCTCTCTCTGCTCTTTAGTTCTGTTTCTGTCTGTTTTACGTTGTAAACGTGGTGTGTGCCTCTCGCTCTGTCTGTCGCTGTCTGTCTGTCTGTCTGTTTGTCTCTCTCTGCTCTTTAGTTCTGTTTCTGTCTGTTTTACGTTGTAAATGGGGTGTGTGCCTTTCTCTCTCAGTCTGTCGCTGTCTGTCTGTCTGTCTGTTTGTCTCTCTCTGCTCTTTAGTTCTGTTTCTGTCTGTTTTACTTTGTAAACGTGGTGTGTCCCTCTCTCTCAGTCTGTCGCTGTCTGTCTGTCTGTCTGTTTCTCTCTCTCTGCTCTTTAGTTCTGTTTCTGTCTGTTTTACGTTGTAAATGGGGTGTGTCCCTCTCTCTCTGTCTGTCGCTGTCTGTCTGTCTGTCTGTCTGTTTGTCTCTCTCTGCTCTTTAGTTCTGTTTCTGTCTGTTTTACGTTGTAAACGTGGTGTGTCCCTCTCTCTCTGTCTGTCGCTGTCTGTCTGTCTGTCTGTCTGTTTGTCTCTCTCTGCTCTTTAGTTCTGTTTCTGTCTGTTTTACGTTGTAAATGGGGTGTGTGCCTCTCTCAGTCTGTCGCTGTCTGTCTGTCTGTCTGTTTGTCTCTCTCTGCTCTTTAGTTCTGTTTCTGTCTGTTTTACTTTGTAAACGTGGTGTGTCCCTCTCTCTCTGTCTGTCGCTGTCTGTCTGTCTGTCTGTTTGTCTCTCTCTGCTCTTTAGTTCTGTTTCTGTCTGTTTTACTTTGTAAACGTGGTGTGTCCCTCTCTCTCTGTCTGTCGCTGTCTGTCTGTCTGTCTGTTTGTCTCTCTCTGCTCTTTAGTTCTGTTTCTGTCTGTTTTACTTTGTAAATGTGGTGTGTCCCTCTCTCTCTGTCTGTCGCTGTCTGTCTGTCTCTGTCTCTGTGTCTCTGTCTATCTCTCTACCTGTGTGTGTGTGTCTCTCTCTCCCTATCTCTCTCTCTCTCTCTCTCTCTCTCTCTCTCTCTGTGGTTCTGTCTGTGAGTCTTTCTCTCTCCTGTTCTGTCTCTTTGAGTCTCGTTCTCCCTGTCTTATTCTATCTGCCTGTCTGTCTGCTTGGCTGTCTGTCTGTCTCCCTCTCTCAAATTCTCTGTCTGCATCTCTCTGAGTTGTTCTGTCTCATTCTCTCTGTATGCCTCTCTGCCTCTCTCTCTCTCTCTCTCTCTTTCTCTGACATTATCTGTCTCTGTCTGTCTGTCTCTCTCTAATCTCTCTCTCGTGTTGGAAGTATGTTCGATTAAACGTAATTTTAGAAGGAAAATTTCCTTTATCCAAGAACTGTATACAGTGTTTTGTGTTTGGATAATGTTTATAATGTGTTCACACCCCTTCAAATGGGGCTTCGGCCTTACTGATTAAATTTCTGATTCTCTCTCTGTCTCTGTCTCTGTCTCTCTCTCTCTCTCTCTCTCTCTCTCTCTCTCTCTCTCAGTGCTGTTTCTGTCTGTCTCTCAGTGCTGTTTCTGTCATTTCAAACAGGCAAGAATCAGATCAAGTTCTGTTTGTCTTCACTCTTTGTGTGTGTTTGTTTGTTTGTGTGTGTGTGTGTGCATGCGTATGCAGGCGCATGTGTGTGTGTGTATGTGTGTGCTGTGTCTTTGTGTATGTGTGTGTGTGCGTGTGCACACTTATGTGCGTCATTAAGGAAAAAAGGGTTTGTTTTGACCGGATTTGATAGTGATAATTTGCTGGCTTTTCAGTTCCAAGAGTTGATTGCAGGTCAGGTCTAGCAAGACCTTGTCAATGAATCAGTCAGTTTTTTGTGGAACTTTTTGTTTCAAAATCAATGTCTTAGTCTGTGACTCATGGTGTGACACGTGCCTTGTGTGTCGTTATCACCTTTGGCGTGTGTGTGAACAAATAAATGTTCCAACATTAACCCTTTGACTCCCACACCCCATCCACCAGCATCCTGCAAAAACTTAACCGCTCGACTCCCTCATCTATACACCGGCTTCCTGCAGGAAACTAGCGGATAGGGTGAGGGAGTCAAAGGTTTTAAGTTTTTGCAGTTGGTGGATAGGGTGTGAGAGTCAAAGTGGTTAATGTTGGAACATTTACTTGTTCACACTCACTGCAGGAAGCTGTTGGAGAGAGTGAGGGAGTCAAAAGAGTTAAGTTTCTGCAGTTCTGTTGGTAGATAGGGGGCAGGAATCAAATGGTTAACAGAATTATTTGTCAAGTTACAGATGTACATTTCTTTTTCCAGAATTACTTAATTAATATCTGCTTTAATAGAACGGAAAATATGAGACATGCTGACGCTTAACTTGTTGTGATGGCTACAGAAAACGACAGTTTACAAGGAGTAGAGGGACCTGTTCTTTTGATTTATTCCGAAGACAGGGGCTGTAAATCAGGGGCCATAAATCCAGCCTACTGTGAGTGAAAATAGAGTTACCTGTTGCTGTATTATGCAGGGGACCTGACCCCTGCCCTTGATGACGCGTGTGAGGGTTGTGTGTGACGCAGATACCGAGTCAGGTCTGTCTGAATGAAGTGATGACAGCTGTAGATTTGAGGGACATGTTGAGTGCTGTAGGTTTGAGGGACATGTTTGGTGCTGCAGGTTTGAGGCTGTAGCTTTGAGGGACATGTTTAGTGCTGTAGGTTTGAGGGACATGTTTGGTGCTGCAGGTTTGAGGCTGTAGGTTTGAGGGACATGTTTAGTGCTGTAGGTTTGAGGGACATGTTTGGTGCTGCAGGTTTGAGGCTGTAGGTTTGAGGGACATGTTTAGTGCTGTAGGTTTGAGGGACATGTTTGGTGCTGCAGGTTTGAGGCTGTAGGTTTGAGGGACATGTTTAGTGCTGTAGGTTTGAGGGACATGTTTAGTTAGTGCTGTAGGTTTGAGGGACATGTTTGGTGCTGCAGGTCTGAGGGACATGTTTGGTGCTGTAGGTTTGAGGGACATGTTTGGTGCTGTAGGTTTGAGGGACATGTTTGGTGCTGTAGGTTTGAGGCTGTAGGTTTGAGGGACATGTTTGGTGCTGTAGGTTTGAGGCTGTAGGTTTGAGGGACATGTTTAGTGCTGTAGGTTTGAGGGACATGTTTGGTGCTGTAGATTTGAGGCTGTAGGTTTGAGGGACATGTTTGGTGCTGTAGGTTTGAGGGACATGTTTGGTGCTGCAGGTTTGAGGGACATGTTTGGTGCTGTAGGTTTGAGGCTGTAGGTTTGAGGGACATGTTTAGGGTTGAGGGACATGTTTAGTGCTGTAGGGTTGAGGGACATGTTTGGTGCTGTAGGGTTGAGGGACATGTTTAGTGCTGTAGGGTTGAGGGACATGTTTAGTGCTGTAGGGTTGAAGGACATGTTTGGTGCTGTAGGTTTGAGGGACATGTTTGGTGCTGTAGGTTTGAGGCTGTAGGTTTGAGGGACATGTTTAGTGCTGTAGGTTTGAGGGATATGTTTAGTGCTGTAGGTTTGAGGGACATGTTTAGTGCTGTAGGTTGAGGGATATGTTTAGTGCTGTAGGTTTGAGGGACAAGCTGAGTGCTGTAGGTTTGAGGGACATGTTTGGTGCTGTAGGTTTGAGGGACATGTTTGGTGCTGTAGGTTTGAGGGACATGTTTGGTGCTGTAGGTTTGAGGGACATGTTTGGTGCTGTAGGTTTGAGGGACATGTTTGGTGCTGTAGGTTTGAGGGACATGTTTGGTGCTGTAGGTTTGAGGGACATGTTTGGTGCTGTAGGTTTGAGGGACATGTTTGGTGCTGTAGGTTTGAGGGACATGTTTAGTGCTGCAGGTTTGAGGGACATGTTTAGTGCTGTAGGTTTGAGGGACATGTTTGGTGCTGTAGGTTTGAGGGACATGTTTAGTGCTGCAGGTTTGAGGGACATGTTTAGTGCTGTAGGTTTGAGGGACATGTTTAGTGCTGCAGGTTTGAGGGACATGTTTAGTGCTGTAGGATTGAGGGACATGTTTTAGAGATTTGAGGGACATGCTTTATACATCGTCTGAATGAAGTGATAGTTGTAGGTTTGAGGGACATGTTTAGTTAGTGCTGCAGGTTTGAGAGACATGTTTGGTGCTGTAGGTTTGAGGGACATGTTTGGTGCTGTAGGTTTGAGGGACATGTTTGGTGCTGTAGGTTTGAGGGACATGTTTAAGCTGTAGGTTTGAGGGACATGTTTAACGCTGTAGGTTTGAGGGACATGTAATAACACTAGGTTTGAGGGACATGTATAACACTGTAGGTTTGAGGGACATGCCTAGTGCACTGTCCACAAAGGATATTAACATAAATCACACTGAGATCCACAGTGGGGGGGGGGGGGGGGGAGAGCCCAGGTTGCTTAGTGGACCAACAGTGACACAAACACTTTGAGTGATGAAGGGCAGGTAGTTATTTATGAAAGTCCATGGTGATTATGAAGAAGACGATGAATGAGTCATTTACCTCTATGTTGTGTGTGTGTGGTGATGTGTGTAGTATGTATTAGTGTGTGTAGTGGTGTGTGTGGTGTGTGGTGTGTTCGTTCGTTCCTTGATTTAAACGTCTTTTGACTATAAGTGATATTAGATGTGTGGTGTGAGTGTGTGTGTGTATGTTGTTGTGTGTGTGTGTGTGTGTGTGTGTGTGTTGTGTGTGTGTGTGTGTGTGTGTGTGTGTGTGTGTTGTGTATGTGTGTGTGTGTGTGTGTGTGTGTGTGTGTGTGTGTCCAGGTACATTCACAGCATTGCCCTTACTGGCCTTAGAGATGTCTCTGTTTCTCTGCTCTGTCCCATAGATCAGTGTGTTGTAGGTCTACACGCTTAACCCTTGACTCCGCACCCTATCCACCGCTGCAAAAACTTGACCTATCACTCTCTGACTCTAGCCACCACTTCCTGCAGAAGCTGGTGATAGGTGAGGAGTCAAGTGTGTTGTAGGGGTCATAAATCTGTTGCGGTGCTAAGGTTAGACGTCCCTGTTTCTCTGCTTTGTCTGACAGGAACAAGTGTGTGTGTGTGTGTGTGTGTTGGAGTCTGTTGTGTTTGTTGTGTGATGTGTTGTGTGTGTGTGTTTGTGGTGTGTGTGTGTGTGTTTGTGAGTGTGTGGTTTGTGTGTGTGTGTGTGGTGTAGTTTGTGAGTGTGTGGTTTGTGTGTGTCACGTGTGTGGTGTGTGTATCATGTATGTGTGTGTGTAGTTTGTGAGTGTGTAAGTTTGTGAGTGTGTATGTAGTGTGTGTGTGTGTGTGGGAGAGAGAGAGAGTGTGTGTGTGTGTGCGTGCGGGTGTGTGTGTGTGTGTGAGAGAGTGAACGAGAGTGTGTGTGTGCGTGCTATGTGTGTGTATGTGCGTGTGTGTGCGTGCACGCACGTGTGTGTGCATGTGTGTGTGTGGGCGTGCGTGCACGCACTTTGTACCTTATCCAATCAATATCAGCAACTTGAGCAAAGGGTTATCAGCTCTTGATAACAAGAGTGACCGGACTTGGACCACACATCTTGAAGTTGAAGTCACCAACACAAGAATTTGAATGGGCAGGTCTCGTTATGATATCTAACAATGACAATAACAATAACAATGACTTGTCTGTACGTCACTTTATCTGGCAAGACCCTGAAGGCGTCAGGAAAATATGAGTGACACACAGTCTGACTGATAAAGCACATGCATGATAACACCTACTGGTAGAGCTATGATGAAATCAAACAAACTACAACTACCCTGTTGAAGAAGCAATAAAAATGAATTATGATCAAATACTACATCCTCATGTTTGTCGTTTTTAGGTCAGTTATGTGAATGAAGATGGTCAGTCCAACTAATTAGATAAATACTACATCCTCATGTTTCGTTTTTAGTCAGTAGTGAATGAAGATGGTCAGTCAACTAATTATGATCAAATACTACATCCTCATGTTTGTCGTTTTTAGGTCAGTTATGTGAATGAAGATGGTCAGTCCAACTAATTATGATCAAATACTACATCCTCATGTTTGTCGTTTTTAGGTCAGTTATGTGAATGAAGATGGTCAGTCCAACTTAATTATGTGCGTTTAGTCAGATTGACTGAAGGGAGTACTAATTTGATCATACTCAATGTTTGTCGTTTTTTAGGTCAGTTATGTGAATGAAGATGGTCAGTCCAACTTACCATTTGCTTCAAGGTCACAGCTTTGCAGATTTGACCTGAAGGGAGATGATATAGTTTGTCTACACAGTTTTGTTTTTTTTTCCCAGTGAAAAAAAAAGTGGGGGAGGTTCATGGGTAACAGCTCCAACATATACTCAAATGTCTCAAAGGGTTTTTACGTATATGGCTGGATTTTTTGTTGTTGGTGGTTTTGTTGTTTTACCCCACTGTTAAGGCAGTTATATGGTTTTCTTCATGTAAAAGTAATTTATATCAGTTTAACATCATTTTCAGTTTTATGAAAGCAAGTATCATTACGTTATAAAAAGAAAAATTACCCAAAGCAGCTTGAAGTGAAAATTAATGGCTGGCTTCCAACAACAAAACATCAGTTACAGTTAAAACCTTGATCAGGATATGTGTACACACACAACAAAAACATCATGTTACAGTTAAAACCTTGTGTGTATACCGACAGGATAACATGTTCACACATAACAAAAACATTATGTTACAGTTAACCCTTTGACTCCCCCACCCTGTCCATCAGCGTGCGGCATTGTCAACCATGCTAGCAAACCAAAAACTTAACCCTTTGACTCCCTCACACTATCCATCAGCTTGATGCAGGAAGCTGGTGGATAGGGTGAGGGAGTCAAAGGGTTAAATTTTTGCAGTTGGTGGATGTGACATGGGAGTCAAAGGGTTAAAACCTTTCTGTGATAGCAGGATATGTGTTCACACATAACAAAAACATCATGTTACAGTTAGAACCTTTCTGTGATAGGATATCTGTACACACATAACAAAAACATCACGTTACAGTTCAAACCTTTCTTTATGGGAGGCAAAGAGAAGAGGACAGATCAGGTGTACCACAGTAAACAATAAAAAGTGGCAGCAAAATAACAAAACGATTTAAACAACAAACACTGAAACAAACAAGAACAAGTATATATACACACCAATCAAACCAATGGATCTTTTTTCAGGAGAAAAACATTTTTTAGGATGCCTAAACAAGAGATATTGGATAGAAATCCAAAAGTATTTGATAGACAATTACAAAAACAGTTGTGGATTGTCATAATTACATGCCAGGAGAGATATCGGATAGACATTACAACAAACAGTTGTGGATTGTGTAATTACATGCCAGGAGAGATATCTGGATAGACAGTTACAGCAAAACAGTTGTGGATTGTGGTAATTACATGCCAGGAGAGATATCTGGATAGACAATTACAGCAAAACAGTTGTGGATTGTCGTAATTACATGCCAGGAGAGATATCTCAATAGACAATTACGGCAAAACAGTTGTGGATTGTCATAATTACATGCCAGGAGAGAGATCTCGATAGACAATTACAAGCAAAACAGTTGTGGAGTGTCATAATTCCTGGAGAGATAACTCGATAGACAATTACGGCAGAAAAGTTGTGGGATGTCGTAACTGAAGGAGAGAGATCTGGACAGATGACTACGATCTTTTACAGTGACTTAATCAGCCGTGAACAGTCTTAACATACATAATTATTGTTATTGGTCAACATGAAGAAGACATTGTATCCAGCCTCTGAGCTAGACAGATCATGTTCTTGTAGTTGTAAAAATACACCACCCTGACTTGTTCCAGTAACAGCCACACACAGCATTGCTGTCACAAAGGTTTGAACAAAAGAATCTAGAAATTGCTTCTTTTTTTTTTCTCTGAGGCTTCCCCTTTGAGCCATGCCAAGGTTGAACTTGAATTTGATTCAAGATGCATAATTCTTAACCCTTCGACTCCTGCACCCTATCCACCAACTGCAAAAAACTTAACCCTTTGACTCCCTCACCCTGTCCACCAGCTTCCTGCAGGAAGGTGGTGATAGGGTGAGGGAATCAAAGGGTTAAGTTTTTGGTAGGCTAGCATTGTTGGAAATCTAGGATGCTGATGGACAGGGTGTGGGAGTTAAAGAGTTAATTAAACAGCTGTTGCTGACGCATTTGGCTCCCAGACATACACACAGCCTCCTTCGGCTTGATCTGAATGTTTTCCTTCCTTTGTATGGAACATTTATCTTTAGATATAAATTAAGAGAAAAAAAGAAAGGTGTTG